>JAWWLV010000100.1:33768622-33797059 GCA_035041135.1 Platyrinchus mystaceus | reverse complement strand
CATCAGCCAGTTCCCTCGGGACTCTGGGGTGCATCTCATCAGGTCCCACAGATGGACCTATTTTTGGGTGCCTCAGGTGGTCATGAATCAGATCTTTACTCAGATTGGGAGTGACTTTCCTCCCCAATTCCTGCCTTGAATTCCATTCACTTGAGAGATGTGGGAAGAGAGGTCTCCATTGAATACTGAGGTAATAAAGTTATCGAGTACCTCAGCTTCCTCTTATCTGTTGTTACCAATTTGCCAGCCTTGTTCATCAGAGGGTTACCCCATTTCTTTGACCTTCCTTTGCTGGCTGACACACCTGTAGAAGCCTTTCTTGTTATTCTTTTAATCCCTTGCCAAGTTCAGCTCCAGCTTAACTTTGTTAACTCGGTTCCTACTCTCTTCCCAGGTTACCTGTCCTTGCTTCCACTGCCTGTGCATTTGCTTCTTTCCCTTTAGTTTGACAGCAGCTCTTTACTCAGCCATGCTGATCTCTTGCCTTCCTTGTCTGATCACTAACACCTGGGCATACAGTGCTCTTGTGCTCTATAGAAGGCATCCTTAAAGATCTGCGAGCTCAAGGACAAGTCCCTTGAAGGCCTCAATGGGAAACTGACCCCAAGGAGAATTCCTTTGTCCTTGAGATCAGTTTCCCATTGAGGTCTTCAATAACTCCTTAAAGAGCTGAAAATTTGCTTTCCAAGAGTTCAGTATCTTGACTTTTGTCTTCAGCTGACCCTTATCCCTCAGGGCTGTGAATTCCAATGTGAAGGCTGCAGGCTGCCTCTAATCTTTACGCCACCAATTAGCTTTCTCACATTGAAGGACAACAGGTCCAGGAATGCATCCTCTCTGGAAAGGCTCTCTGGGGTCACAGGAGTTTATAGATGGTGCTATTTCTCTGCTTTGTTTACCTGAAATATATAACTATAAATAGTTGTCTCTTAAATCTTTCAATAATGCTAGCAGGTGTGATCCTAAAAAAAAAAAGCTGATGTAATTAGAGATTCATTAAGCACTAACATTAATCTCGTATGGTTTTCAAACACAGCAGTATCTAGAACAGACATAAATAACTTTTTATACATTATTAAAATTTCAACAGATATTTTAAAGCTGAGGTTTCACAGCTGGAAAATTTCCAGTCTCGTTTGCTCTGTTTCTGTTTGTCTGTCCAGTCCTATTCATCAAAGCAAAACATTTAGCAGGCAGAACAGAGGCACAAGAGCTATGCATGTGTAGGGAGACTTCAAATAAATCCCCCCTGGGCATTTTCAGGTAACTTCTTGTCTTTGTGATCCATGGCCAAGACCTCCCAAAGCCATTATCTGGTAGGCAGGACACAAGAGTCTCAATACAAATGCAAAATATCAGGTTGTTTTACCACCACGTTATTCTTCCAATCTGTGAACTTTCAAACCTATTTCTTTCCTTACAATTTTTTTTTTAATGTGTGACAATTACAAAATGAAAGATACAATCAGAAGGATGTACATTTTTGTATGACATTAATTTCCCAATTAAGTTCAGTATCCAGCCAGGCACTGGAAGAACTCACCCTTAGCTCCTCCCTGTCATATTCAAAGAGGCCATAAAGAATCTGTAAAAATCTTTATTTCTGTAACTTTTTCTTTTTTTTAAGTTGCAAAGGAGTCAGGTATCAGATTTATTAAAAAAAGGGAATTTTATTTGTAGGCATTTTTTGGGACCCCGAAGCAGAGAGGAGTGGTGTAATAAAGGACTTAACTTGGTACTGGGAAGACAACAGCATTAAGCCAACCTCTGGTGAAAATCCTTATTTTAAATCACTGGGAAAACTCCAGCTGACTTTAATTGGGCCAGCATTTCTGTGCATACCTTTTTCAGTCTCAGAAATGGTTTTCCAATGGCTTGGCTTGGTTTTCCTCTCCATCAGACAGGGTTTCATCTTGCCCTTCCTCGCTCAGGGCTTGCGCCCTCTCTGCATACGCTTAACGCCCCTGTGATGAGCTGCTTCCCATGCAGCCAGCCAAAGTGTCAATCCATGCACAGCAGCAGCTGCTCCATGGAACTGGCATAAGATATAAAATCAGGCATTAGCAGGAGGGGTGTGAAACCCAAGAGAGCAGGTGCAAAGGTGTTAGGTGTCAGAGGGGGCTCACGGAGGCCTTGCTGCTGCAGGACCTCTCACAAATGTTTTAACAGACAAGGGGCTAAAGAAGGACGTGGATCTATGTTAGGAAACAGGAATATGCAGTTAGGGAGAGGAAAGCGTGTCAGTTGATCCTGCTTTTGACTCTGTGCTTCCACAGCTTACTAATTAATATAGCATCATTTCAGAACTGCTTCATTATCAGAACAAGTCAGCTGCTAATAATAACAGTCCACTTCACTGGAGGTCTGACCCGTGCTACCTCTGTGCTGTGGTGCCAGGGACCTTTTGTTTGCCTTTCACATGAGTTCAACGAAAGAAACATCACCTTTCACAGTCAGAATTTTTTTTTTTATAATAGGAAATGACAGAGAAGTAGTTTTACAGCATAAGGGAAGACTTAATGGTGACCAAAGGGGCATATTGTGAACACTCTGACATGGCTGTGTTGTTCCAAAAAGAATGAATCTAATTGTAAAAGAATTCAGTGGTAGCAAAGAGCATTTGGTATTGTTCCAGCCCTGCTTTCTCTCAAAACAGTTCGAAATCCCTTTGAGTCTAATAGCAAAGGCTTTCAAAATTCTGTTTATACCTCCTCCATTCATTAGCAAGATAATCTCAAGGAGATTTTATGTAACTACTGAATAGAAGCAGAGAGGAGAACAAATACATATCACTATCACATTTACCTCCTTTATCTTGCAGAAAAATGCCTGTGATACCAACGTGCATTGAGCGTCAAAAGGGAGTTGTAGGTGAATGGAGAGAAAACACGTTATTTGTTTTTCCATAAAGTGCAGATAATGAGAGGTACCGTTTATTCTGTAAGAAGAATCAACTTGGAGAGTATAACTGAAGTTAATGCATTTTATTTATTAGTGAACATACTCCTATCAGTAGTTACACAATTATATGTAGGTACATGAGTGATCAACTTCACAGCTGTAAAAAGCGCTTCGTAAGCCTGACTGTGATTTCTATTCATCATCATTGATCAGTGGGAAAGACATAAAGACAAGAGACAGCCCAATCAGTTGAAATCAGACATCATTCCATTTTTTTGTCTCACTTCAAACTCAGGTAAGTTCTCTGCCTTACTAGCACTGGGCAAAAGAGCATAGAATTATACCCAGTGTTAAGTGGAAGTGATGTTGAGGACGCAAGGGAATTCAAAGGAGGTTTATGTTCCAGTGGTTCCTGCTTTTCTTATTGAAGAGGTGGCAGCTGACAAACCTGGGCCCCTGTCATTCTTTCAGGTTTCAGTACAAATTGTGATGGGTTTCAGGTTAAGAAATGAAAGCCTGGAAAACTCAGAACAAATGATAAAAAAAGAGATGTTCCTTCACCTGCTGTGAAGCCATCAAAGTCACTGCTATTATGACTTGTCATAGAGCTGTTTACTGCTGATGGAGTTTAGAAGGAGAAGTGTAATTATGCAATACACAGTAATAAAAACAAAAGTGACTAAAGTTATGGAAAGGTTAAAGTAACTTCATGGTTTATGGTGTAAACACAGCTTTGCAAGAATAAGATTTCCAGACCTCTCTCATCTTTTACTTTGCAAAATTGATCCTGGTCTTTTTTTTTTTTTTAAATCCTATCCATTTTTAATTGGGATATATTTTATTTGACTCCCCATCACCTGCATTACTCTAGCCACATCAGACCACTGCTTTCTGGACCACTCTGAGGTCTGCCAAATTCTGTGAGTCGAAGTTTGACGCTCCATGCATCAGTTCACATGTGCAGTGTGGATGTTTGGGATATGTGGCCAGTGCCGAATTTTTTTCACCTTAGTAGATGATTTTCTGCCGCTGTGTTTCCGTTCACTTCCTCCCATTTGCTTCTGTTGACTATTAATGGTGCTGAAACTGCACAGCAGAGCTCTCTTAACGTGTTTTTTACAGCAGAGCATTAACAGAGATTTGTTTGCAGTACTCTGTGCTCTGGTAAGATAATGTTAGTACAGTAATACACTGCTAAATTGCAGATCTGCTTTATAAAAAATTCACCTTTTAGAAGCTTTCACGTTTGAAAGCTCAATAAGCAAGCTGAACAGTGTTCAGTGTTATCCTGCTAGAACATCAGTGAGGTGTTTGTGCCCTATTCTGAGGCTGAAAAAATTTGAGCTGTGCTTGTTTGAACAGTGTCATAGAAGTAGAGGTTTTCATTATTTGTGTAAATGTCCGTTTCCTCAGAATTCTTTGAAGTTCTTAAATTGAAAAAACACACAGTTGAAAATTCTGAGGTCTAACTGCGTAGAAGTTTCACTGTATTGAGAGGTGCAGCCCTCTTTGGTTACGTTGCTTTTGTGAGCAACATTTTGAAGGAAGAATGCATCATGAATTTACCATTTCTTGCTCAAAAGTTAATGTATACAGTTTTTCCTAATCTTGATTTAGGTCCTTCAAAAATATTGCAGCACCAGCACCTCCCTCCCCCCCCCAAAAAAAAACCCCCAAGTTAAAAAAGTACCAAAAATGATAAAATCTTTCCATTCTGTTATTGTCCATTGCTCACATCTGAATCCCATGTGCTGTTACGATTTACCTTGAGAAAAACTGGCCAGTATGGTGTTTTATATGTAGTGCACAATTGTTTTATTTACTAATTTGGGGTTAATTATTATATATCACATATAACCAACTATTTATTTGCTTTCTTTGACCACTGGTGCATCCTGAACACAAGAATTTCATGGAGTTATTTTTTTCATCTTTCTGTCTTTTCCCCAGTTTCTGTCAGTTTAAGAAATGTGGTTTAATTGACTGTTCTTGCATTAGCTTGTACTTCTCATTATTAGATTTTATTTGCAGTTGTGAAAATCTTCACAGTTTTAGATACATGCTATTAATAATAAATGTTACTCCTTCTCTGTTTTTCTTCAGTAGTCATATTTTCCTTTGTCATATTAATATTTTTATATGCTCAAAACATTACACAGTTATTTGTAAAATGTCATGGTCACAGAAAATGTTACCTGACATTGCACATGATATGCACAAGTTTTTTGTTGTTTACTATTAAAAATTACTATGGCAGTATATGTCTCCAGCAGCAACGTGCAGCTAAGCAAAGATAAGTTGCTTGGACTCAATCAGAAGGGAATTGAGTAATAAAACAGCTATTTGTAAACTACTTATTTTGATATAGGGCATAGAAGTAAAAGTGTCTGAGCTTATACTGTTTCACTACCATGAAACCTCATTCTACACAATTTATCTTCTGAGCAACTATGCTGGGACAGTCGAGATGACTGATTTTGTTAGACATCTTTTTCTTGTTTAAGAGACATAGGACAACATTTAGCATTCCAAGGAGAGTTGTGGAAACTTGTGCCTACCTCTTCCTGGGCCACTCTGAGCTGATGGAAGAGCTCCTGACATAATTTAGACCTAGAAGCTTCCCAGAAGTATAGGAGCCTGGCAGACATACTCTATGCAGGCACTTCTTTTTGTTTTCTTAAAAAGACCACTTCAACAAGTGCTTCATTAGTGTGCAGCAGGAAAAAACCAACCAACCAACCAACCAAAAAAACCCAAGAAAAGGAAAATCTGAGAGCGTTCCAGTAAAAAAGCAGATGAGGTTTGTGGGCTTTTCAGCTGTGGGGGAGCACCAAAGACCACATGGCTGGGTGGGATTCCTGGAGGGCTCCAATGTGTCCAGAGCCCGTGCCAGATCTCCATAAATTTTACAGTAGGGGAATTCTTCCTTTAAAATCCATCTTGAAAGCCCAGCTGCATTGCAAGCTTTCTTAAGTATGTGTATGAATAAGTATTCACTTATAATTTTATTAGCAGACACAAGAAGAACAGCAATAATTTAATGGCTTAAATTACTTGGATGCTCTAAGGTTCCACTTGGTCACAAAATAGCAGTGAAACACTAAAACCTTTAATAATTCAGAGGTCTGATATTCTCTGTAATAGTCAGAGGTCTGTTTGTGCCATTCCTCAGCTTTCTTGTCTGGATCAGGAAAAGACCTCTCGCATGCCTGATTATTTTACTAATACTAGTTTTATTTCCATGTTTTTTGCACATTTGTGTCAAAGCAAGACATGAAACTTCCTAGAAGTACTGTTACAATATAGGGAGAAAAGAATCCTTTGGGAAGGGATGGAAATTTTGCGACAATTTTCTCTGCTAGATAAGGTCTAATTCCAGAGCAGATATGTCACAGTGTGCAAAGCAGTCTGATCTCCACTTTGAATTTCCTGAATCTGAGGGATTTTCTTTATGAAACTCCTGCTTCAAGAAAAGACAAATCCAGCTCCAAGTTGCAGAGTTCTCCTGCTGGTAGACAATTAGTAGTATTTGTCAAACTCCTCTAGTGCACAGCACCACAACAGGCATTTTGTGTTGAATTTTAGTGAAGTTACTCTGTGCCAAGGCAAAAAGAATTTCTACCATTTCTGTTTGCAAACAAACAAAAAAACCCCCAAACCATGGAGATGCTTATTGCTGGTACCACAAAGGCAGCTCATCACAAACCTTCTGACCCCTACTGCTGAAGTCAAAATGTCTTTCTCTACCTTTAATATTTTCTCTTCCACCTTGTTTATAAGCAAGCTGATTTCTGGCTGGCATTACATGAAAATCTTGTTTCCAAGTTTATCAGGCTATCAGTCTGGTTCAATCTGGTGTAGACCGTAGATTGTTGTCAGCCTCTATATACATGTGGTGAAATAATTCCATTATCAATCATCAAAATGGTGTTATTTTAGCTATAGAATCACATTCGTAATTTTATTTGAATGCACATTTTTTCTAATTATTTATTTTGCATCTGTCAATCTTATATCATTACCTGGTCCTCTTCTGCTGATATTACCTCTTCAAACATATTTGATCATTTTTTTTTCCTTTCAAGTGAATGGTTACTATTTTATCAATGTAAAACAAAAACAAGAGTCAGTATGTTACAATTCTTTATTTTAGATGTCATCTTTGCTTGTAATATCTTTTTTAAGTTGTTACAGAATAAACATCCTTATCTCTTGGGTGTTTTTCCCATGCCACATTTTGGAAAACAGTGATTTATTCCGGGTTTCAGAATAAGCTTAAATGAACATACTCAGTTCTTTTAATCAGAAAGGTAACTTCACAGGCTACAGAGTATTGTCCTGGCAAACCAGAGTTGTTGTACATGTGTAAGTGGTAATTAAGATGGCACCATCTGAATAGCATCCCTTCAATTGGTATGCGTTTTGGAGCAGAAATTAAGAGTGTTTTTGGCTTTGTCTATATTCTGTTGAGGAAGTGAGCACTTTTGGTCATCCCATGGTGAAGGATTAGAAAATATCTTAGAAGGGTCTTTTGATAGGTTCAAGGACATTTTGTCTCCAAACATTCTGGAGAGGTCAGTTGATGCCCATTGCTACTAACATTGCTGTTCTTCCTCTTCTAATGGTTTTAATTAAAACACATTCCCAAAGTGAGCTACTGGATCTGTTTAAGTTGATGAGAAATGTGTAACTGACTTTTGGGGGAGCCTGGTTTCCCTTTCCAATGTGTGTCCTTAATTTACAAGTTTTGGAGATTTGAAGATGAGATGACTTTATGATGGCAAAATGCAATAATGTATGCAGACTGTGTGTGGCTGCAGCAGTAATGCTATGAAAATTTAATGTAACTAATCAACATAAATTTATTTTTTGAGACAGCAGACTCATTTTGGTTTCAGCCCAGGAAATAATTAATTGGGTACTTAATTTCATGCACTTATCTATTGGCCTGGAACAAGTACTATACTTAGATTTAAATACAAGAACCACATTCTTAGGGATTTTAACTGTGTGATGACAGTCCTGTCTAATTCCTCTGTGATCACCTATGATCACCTGTGATCACCTTGTCACTGTGTTCAGTAAGTTAATGAGATGCTGAGTCCCAAACCATGTTATTTGGGAGGCAACATATGTTTTGGAAGGCGATATAACCTATACTACTGAAGTGGTACAAATTGTCTTTGACTTCATTGAGTTTGAAATTTCAGGGCGAAAGCAGATTTGTAGTGCATGGACAGACATTTCTGGGTCAATCCTTCGTAGGTCTTATAATTAACTTGTTGGGTTGCTGTTTCTGTTACAGAATGTTTAAATGTAACTGAAAGATGTGGTATTTTGACACAACTTTATCCCTTTTAATTTGCTGGTGTTAATTAGAAGGCAACTTGTGAGAAACTTTCACGCAACCTCATCAGTAAATTCCTTTCATAGCAAAAAAGCAGAACAAAAATAAAACCACACCCATTAATCAAATAGTTGTTCGGCCCAGGACATGGTGTCCTTCTCTTTCAACTGAAGCTTTAACTGCCAGAGGGAAAGAAAAGCAGAGGAGCTTTACAAGTTATCTGAATTATTTCTACAAATAGGACTATGAAGATAGGAAAAATGGGGCACTTTGTCAAATAAAAATGGCAAGAACGATTAAACATAGGTACCACAATAAGTGTGTCCAGGTAGCTAGACTATTAAATATAGGGTTTTTTAAATTTCATTTTAAATAGAACCTGCATAAAGCCTATATACTGATTGATTCAGAGTCACATAAATGAGGAAAATAGCAAAAATCAACATCAAGCCAAAATAAATGATAACATAAATATGATAGGGAAGACATGCTTGTTTGAAAATGAAAAAAAAAGGGTGCAAGAATCAGTCAGTTCTTCGAGAAGAAATAGAATACACAGGGTTTTCTTTAGGAAGCATAATACACAGCTGCCATAATTTCCAATGCATCGCCTGTCACAGGTACTTGTTGATAACACCTCAGAAACAGATTAAATTAAAAACTCCATTAGGTTTCAACATACTCTGCAAGATGGACAGGTTTCATTAAATATTACCCCAAAAGAACAAGTGCTGAGGGCTTGCAGCATACACAGTGTAATGCTCCATATATTCTGTGGCATGGTGAACCAAAATTTGTATCAGTAGAGTCCATGACCTTATATTTTGTTGGCACGTTTTTATGGGAATACAAACTCCTGAAAAATGTATGTTTTAATCTAATCAATATTAAAGTATTAAAATAATATCTTTTCCATATCATGGAAAAAAATGGAAGAAACAGCTGTGTTTCTTCTAAAAAAATTGCTATGTTAATATTGCTTATAATATTTAATTCAATAAAGCATGAAAACATGTAAGATTAGTTACTGCTCTTGAAGAAATATGATATTACCATCTAGTGTTAATGTTAGCAAGTTGTTTCAGCATGACAGGTGACTGCATGTGAAAGCAAAGTGTTTGGGAACTTGGGTGAACAGTAATGTCAGTTTATTTTAACAATTATCTACTGCTTTGTGTTTAGAGAAGGTGGATTTTCTTCTTTGGGGATGGTTTGAGACCATTTTGGCATTTAAGCCTCTGGGATATAGCTTTAATTCTGTGCCTGAGAAATTTTTTGTGGGGAGAGCTTGTTAAAATATATGTATAAGCAGCTTTAGCAAATTGTTCTGAGTTCAAATCGTTCAGGGAAACTTTTCAATTATTCAGGATGTTTTTTATTACTTTTTCTGATTTTTTTTCCTTAATTTCTGCTGTTGCATGCATTCTGCTTACTGTGGAAGTGGAAAATGTATTTGTTTTGGGGCTTTCCTTCAGCAAAGGACAAGGAATTTGTTTTTGCTACTCTTTCTTCTGTGTCAGGATCTTTAGAGACAGATGGTGATGGTGACATATGATCAGAAGCTCAGAAATATAATTTCCATTATAAACTACTTTTTTTGGTTAACATTTACACTCCTTTGATATTCACTTTAGCTAGCTGCATGGTCTTATGAACACTGATAATGTGAATAATTGATACAGTACAGAGAGGACTTCATTTAACACATTAATTTCTTAACCAGGTATATTTTACAGTTGTAGTTAACCTCTATTGCACTAAAGGTGTATTACTTAAAAATGTAATTCCTTTGAAAAATATTCAAATAAAAAGCTCTTATTATATATTTAGTTTGCAGTACGGAAGATGTATTTTTAAAGATCTTTGAAAAATAGGGGGTAAAATTTTCTGTTGGCTTAAATTGATAGTTTCATTTTCTAATGGTGTCCTAGCAATGCACTCTCAGTGCATAATAGAGTTATAGGAATGGGAATCTATGTAATTTTGATAGGAGTTATCAAATCTCTGATTTTGAGAATGGTAACTTGGCATCTATTAGTTATATAAATTGTGCTTTGTCACTTCAAAAGGAGGTAATTTTCTGGTTCAACTTGTCACCTGAAACTGTAGGGCTTTAAAGAATGAAAATTTCATTCAGCCCCCTGGTGATGTTAGAAGGGTGATGAACACTTTGGGAAGTAGCTATTTCTGAAACCCCTTTCTCCTATAAAATGATGAGTAAGAGATAAGGCTGGCAAAAAGTTGAGTAAAACAGTAATAAACTCTTATCTTCCTTAGTGCTTTGAGGGGAACAGAAATGGTTAATGAATGGAAATGTCTTCTTGTATTTGCAAAATTTAACTAACATAGAGCACTGCTTCTTTCTAGCTAAGTAACCTGAAACAAGTCACAGTTGTGGATGTGTCAGCAAACAAGTTCCATTCTATTCCAATTTGTGTGCTCCGGATGTCTAATTTGCAGTGGTTGGATATCAGCAGCAACAGCCTGAAAGATCTCCCAGAAGACATAGACAGGTAGTTTATGTTTTAATTCACTGAAAGGTTTATGAACTATTAAGTAATTTAGGAATTAACAAGCTTCCAAGAAACACCATTATTGAAAAAACCACGTGAAAAAAAAACCCCACGTGTGGAAATGTATTGGATATTTTTGCATGTCAACATTCCATTCGTGCTGATGGGCTGTCAGACAACAGAAACTACCTTTTCTATCTCACTGATGGCAATCAGTGAACTGAATGCATTTTCTGGTGCCTTCATGGTAATTAATGTTTGGGTTTTGGGAAGTTCATGGGGTGTACTCTGCCCCAGGTCCAGCAAAGGAGACTCACCATATGGAGCTGGCAGCAGTAACCTGAGACAGCCTGACAAATTCTGTTAGTAAAGTAGAAAAACATTGGTAAGATTAAAAAAAGCACTGACAATCCTCCCCTTCTACTGTGAAGCATACATGCATGTGCACACGTATACTCACCCTTCCAGTTCAGGTACCCACTAGAACTGGTTTTAAACAAAACCACACTGATCCTTTCAATGGGACTTGTTGGCCTGAGAAAGCTCTTTTCTTTCTCCTGGGCCTATTTAGTCACTCTGGAGTCCTGTGGTGACTTGGTTTACAAAACTTTTCACAGCCATAGTAAATGAAAAAAACTATAAACTAAAACTTATTTAAAAAAAATACTCTGGGTTACTTGTTGATCTGGGAATAGAAACCCCTGAGGCAGAAGAAATTTCTCAGAAAACTCATTCAGTCTTAACTTCCTCAAGGCCTTTGTCGCTGGGCAAAAAGACTTTTCTCGGACATTGTGTAATCACAGATTATTCTGAGGGCTGGACTGAAGCCTTAATTTGTGTTAGTAATTCACATGTGTCAGCTACAAACAAAATAAACCTGCCACTGTTCTTCAGGGGGACTGACCAGGGATTTCATTAACTTCAAAGGGCTTTTAAGAGGGTATTTTTCTTTTGTGGAAGTATAACTCAACCTATGGATCATTTTTCCCCCTGAGCTGCAGACCTGATACTAAAATACCATAATCAGACAGGAAAAAATTAAGGTTTTCTTTGCTTGACTTTGGGTTTTGATTTTTGAGATTCCTTGGGCTCATTTGCATTCTGAAGACTGCAAAGTGTCAGGATATACCCCCTGCCCCAGTAAACTGATGCTCTACTACCACAAAAGTAATGTGATTAATAATGATGTCTGTGATTAATAACAATGATGCCTTACTTAATATCTCCCCCTGAATTCAAATGGACCCCGTGAACCAGGTGAGCTATAGCCTGCAGCAGTGTTTTAGGAACGGACCCTTGCAGTCAAAAGAGACAAACTTCTTTCATCAATTTGCTGTGCTTTTTGTCTTCTGCCTGCTCCAAGGAATAAATGCAGAGCCACAAATTTCTGTGGAATTAGGACAAGCCAGGGGAAATCAAGCAAAAATTCCCCCACAAAACACCGTCTTTGAATTGGTTTCAGTGGGACAGCTGGCAGGAGTGTTATGACTGGGAGCTAGTCTTTCTCTTGCTCCCCACAGTACTAATTACCAGTGAAGAACAATAGATGGGGACTTACTGCCCGTCACAGACGTACCTAGTTCATAGAAACCAGCATATGGTCAAAGCTGTGAGCTGATGACCTGTATTTTTCATTAGTTCCAGGGTGCACATGATGAGGCTTTATATCATGTTCTGTCAACATCTTCTGTATGAAAGCACAGTAAATTTTGTAACCTTTTATCTTGAGCATGCTTTTGATTACTTGTCAGAGGTGTGCTATTAATATCTATAATGTTGAACCATGACTGGAGATTTCCATTAAAGTTGATGAAAAATCTGTGAAAGTGGGGTTTGAGTGATTTTTTTTGAGAAGCTGAAGACGTTGCACGTAATTGATCCTATTATACACAAGATTAAGTCAGTATTGCTGCTTTGGATAGATGTTCCTGTCTGAAATAAGTATTTTAAGTCATCTTTATCTTTTATATCTTTACAGGTTAGATCAATTGCAGACACTTCTCTTACAGAAAAACAAGCTGACTTATCTTCCACGAGCTCTTGTCAATATGCCAAAGCTCAGTTTGCTAGTTGTCAGTGGTGATGACCTGGTTGAGGTACCAACAGCCATCTGTGAGTCTACCACAGGCTTGAAGTAAGTAAAAGTGAGAGAGAAAAGAAATATGTTCTTAAGAAAATAAGGTATAGGCACCCAAGAGAAATACTTTCATGGGCATCGGTTTCCACAAATTCCGACCCAGTTAATATCAGAGTGGTAAAGGGGGCACTACAAAAATTGGAAATTATAAAGGATCTGCATCTTTCTGATTTTCATCTGCCAGTTATCCACACTGCAGTTGACAGCAGTTGACCCCAGCTGACCCATATGGTGTCATACTCAGCATATAAAGCCAAGAGAAAGGAGAATGAAGGTTGGGTCACTTGTTATTGAGTTTTTTTGTCCTCCAAGGAAACCAGCTACATGCACTGAGCCTCTGCTTCCCAGGAAGTGGCTAGACATCACCTGTTGAGAAGTAGAGAGTTAGGGTTTTGCTTTGCTTTGCTCTTATGCATAGATTTTATTTTTCTCATTAAGTTCTCTCAACCTACAATTTTTTCACCCACTGTTCTCCACTTGTCTTGCTGAGGAGTGAGAGAGAGAGAGAGAGCTGCTTGGTGGACACCTGGCCAGCCAAAGTCAACTGATCACAGACTCACAGCAATTCACGAGATTTTAGAAAGCCGTAGGATTTGCTGAAACATTTGCTCTTTTGAAAGTAACAATTCTGTTGATATTTTTTTCCTTCTTGGAGCGAAAATCAGAGATTTTCAGACTGCTGTGCACTTAATTTGGACATTATTCAAGTTGTTTATGTAACCACTCAGTTTTTCACCTGCAACATGTAGCTTCAGGAAACTTGCAAATGCAATGTAATGCAAGTCCAGGCATGCATTGTAAAAGAGAAGTAATGTCATAACAACCAAAAAATGACCAAATGTGTTGTTGCCTAAGTGATACTGGCCACATTCCAGATTGCTAGGCAGTGTTGTTAGGATGGAGTTTGTATTGCTTACCAACAGATGTGAGATTACAGTGTAGTCTGTCAGAAGTTCCATAATAAAGAAATGTACCTATTATTACAATGAATGATTTATGTAGATAGGCAGAAAGAGATAAATCTGATCATTTTTATTTGGAAACTGGAGTATAGAGAAGGTGCCATTTGAAATCTGTGTTTCCAGCAATATATGTATCCTAACAATGCCATAATGCAAATTTGAGCTGATGTTCTTTACAATTCTCCTTCTGGCTCTAGTAGCAATTTCTACAATGTCATTCATGTTGGCCAGTGGTGTTCAGCAGCCTGTAGCATATTTTCTTTTGTCTGTCTAGATTTGTAAGTCTCAAGAACGGTCCAGTTGAAACTATTGTATGTGAAGACACTGAAGAAATTGTAGAAAGTGAACGTGAACGTGAGCAGGTTGAGAAAGAGTTTATGAAGGCATACATTGAAGACCTAAAGGAAAGGGGTATGTGTTAACTTGCAGTAAGGTTCCTCTTACCTTGGATAAGTGCAGATACCTGTTGGAAACATTTATTTTCGAGAGTACAAGCAATATATCCTTAAACTGCAGTTGTCTCTGTTATGGTATTGAATAAGACTAATAGTGAAAATGACAAATGTGTTTTGTTAAAAGTTTGGGCTCTAAGGACACTTGATATTGAAGTAATGTATATGAAGTTAATCATGTGTTTCTACATGCATTAACCTTAATTCATTAGGAATGTACACAAAGATTATTCTCATCTCTAGACTTAATTACCTCACTTGGGATTAGCATTAGTGACTTTGAATTCCTGAAGAAGTGCTTCTTCTCCTCAAAGGGAAGCACAGTATATATATGAAAAGCTGTTTGTAGTAGAACATTCTTTAACAATATTGTCTGTATCAGGGTAATGATTGTTTAACCACTGTACAGTCAGAGTAAAATCTCTGCTTTTGTCTTTATTACATATCACCTGAAGCTGTGCATATTACTTCATTTTGCTACTCTGCCTTACATTTACCATCATTAAGAAACTGTTGATCTCTTGAGTCTTTAGTAAAACGTTAGGAAACAAAGGGAAAGTTTCCTGTGAGGCAGAATACCCTGTAGACTGTGTTTTAATCCCTTTGGGAGTTTGTGTGTAGAAATTACTTTTTGTGGAATGAATCTTTTGGTATCTTCATTTCTTGCAGATCATTTAAGTGATCTGTGCAGTGGTCCTATGAGACCTGGTAAAAGAGAAGAAAGGCCATGGGATGTGGCCTCAGAATAGTTTTCATGTTCTGAAACTGAGGTCATAGTGTGGCTTTAGAGATAGTCATGAAATATGCTGTGTTGGAGTTGTATTTACATGCTTATGAAATGTGAAGTCTGCCTGGCTGCCTGAAACCTGCGCTGGGACCCACGGAGAACAGGCCAGTTCATGCTCCTTTGGGGCAAGGCAGCTCAGGGATACACCAGACAAAAGTCACCTCCATGCTTTTTATGACGAGTTTGGATCATGAATCACTCCTGTATTTCATGCTTCTGAACTTCTCTGACATAGATTAAGCCAATACCTGCTTTTGAAAAAGAGACTGGAGAAGGAATAGCTTCTGTAAAATACAAACCAGCAGAATTTCTGAAAGACAGCACAGAGATCATTTGTAGAGCACCTTTGAAATAAAACCAAGCCCAGCTGTTTCTTGCTAAGGGTTTCATTTGTTTGTGCTGGATTACATATCTAAAATCTGAGATGTATTTCTTTTTTCTCTTTTCACAGAGTCTACTCCTTCCTACACTACGAAAGTATTACTCAGTCTTCAGCTCTGAAGATCAAAAACCTCTAAATCACTAGTGAATATCTGAATAATTCTCTTTTTATCCACCTGAATAGTAAACACTGGAAAATATAGATGGCCAGAATCACATCAAAGTCATAATGAACTATTTATTTATTACTGTAGTTGTTCCCACTAACTACAGATGAAAACAAGGGGCAGTAGAGCCTTCATAAGATGCTGTTTCACATTTTAAGTCAACATATTTATTTTCAAGTTCAACAGCAATGTCACTAATTTGCATACAGACCTGCTGAAAGTAAATTTTTACTCTAATAAAATATAAACAGGCATAGATGAAAGATGGAGATATTCTGTGTTGTAGCTGAAGCAGTGGAACATAAAAGATAATCTTAAAAAGATATTTGATTTTCTAAGAGGGGATAATTTAGAAAATAATTTTCTAATTCCGAAAAATGAATGTGCTCTGTTGTTTTTTTTAAGACCAAATAACACATTTAGTTATTTACAATATTCAAAGTGAGAACACTCCCATAGTTATTTACATTTACTTTCTGTTCTGCAAGAAAATTGTCCTTCTTGGGGTTTTCATTTAACTTTTTAAAGTTTAAACAACTTTTTGTATAGAAGGTTGTAACACTTTTCCTGCTTCCCCCCCCTCACCCAGTATACTATAAGATTTTTCCTGTTTGCAAATTCAAGTACCAATGTAATTGAAACTTCTGTGCTAAGCAGTCTTATAATATACTAATGTATTAAATAAGATTTTAGGACTAAGCAGTATGAGCTAATGCTATCAGTAAAATGGTGATAAAGGTCTTCTATTAATGGTTTCAGATTACGGGATTTTGTGGACATTTATTGGAATTTTTCAAGTTGTGTAAGAATAACTTTCCTGGTAAAAAATTTATGTTGCTTGCTATTTAATAATCTGTTTATATATAATAATCTAAGTGTATATAGTGTAGACCTGCAGAAACCTAGCTTTACATGTACTTCTTGTTTAATAAATCAATACTTTTTAATCTAAAAAGATAGAGATTTTGAGAATTTAGACCTTAATTAGACTTAAATTAGAGAATTTACATGGTCCTAAACTTATGAGTGCAGTTAAGTGAGATGATATTTACATCTTGTTTTTTTTCTTTTTGTTATAGATGAGGTATTTTTGGCTTTGTGCAGTAGAATGCCACTTAAGTCAGTCCTATTTAAAAAAAACAAAACAATGACTTCCATTTAGAGAAAAACATACTGATTTTGATGTTTTCCTTTTAACATTCTATCATTCAGTCTTTTAAAAGAAGAGAATAGATGTGTTATTTATTCCAGTTGCAAACTTCTGCACTTATATTACTACCGAAAGGAAACCCACTCAAACTGGTCTCTAGGTGTTAAAGCAGATCTTAAACAAGTTCTGATTAAAGGGAAAGTTAAAAAAACTCTAAGAAAAATTGACATTGGTCTTCGAATAATAGAAGACAATTCTTTAAATTATTATTAGATAATGAAATAGGATAAATAGTGGCAGTCTAAGTGGGCTTAGAGGAATCAGGCTATGTGAAACTACTCTACCAAATTTGTTTTATTAAAATTATGGATTTGGTTGCTTAAGTATGGATATTTGTGTAATAAACTTCTGTAAGACATCTGTTTTGACATTGTTTTAAATTCTATTTCTAAAATTCTGCCACAGTCTAAAATCCAGTGAGAACTGTAGGAATGGAAATCACAAGCTCTGTGCTTATAGAATTGAGATGGACATTAAGGGAGCTGTAACTTTACAAAAAACTAGGGATGCAAATATAGTTAACAACCAAAAATGTTAGTGCAAATTCTAGTATCAGAATTGTTGGGTATTTAAACAGAAAGTACTTGAATAGAGACATTGTGTAAGTACTTATTTAGCATTGCAGCCAATCTTACTGAAGAGATTTTTGCTGTTCAGAGGTAAGAGTGGTGCAGGTGAACTGGGGGACAGTCAGGAAAAAACAAATAGCATAAATAAAACCCGTGCATTTTTAACTTGATTGGACAGTGCTGTTCACAAGTCCATTTGCTTGTCAATATTTATCCCTGCAAAGTCACTCTCTAAACCCAGGATGTTTTAATGCAGTGGCAAAAGTAAGGCATAAGGCTAAAACTTGAACTCACATATCTGAATTAGAAACAGAAGCTCTGTTTTTTGGTAAAAGTAACCATGAGGCAACTTACACAAGACTCATAAATTCTCAGCCAATAACAATCTTTAGGTTCAGGTTAGCACTTCCCTAAAATAAGATTGAACATTTAAGTCATGTAAAAGGCAAGACCAATGGTACACAGGGGATCCAGCTAGTGCTCTCCAACTTGACTTTGGACACCAGTGAATCTAACTTGCATGGAATAACAGATCAGTTTCAGTTGGAAGAGACATTCAAAGATCATCTACCCCAGCCCCTCTGTCACAGTCAGGGACACCTTTTACTGGGTCAGGTTTTTCAAAGCCCAGTCCAAGCTGACAATGCACACTTCCCATGATGGGACATCCACAACTCACTAATCTTGTAAAGAATTTCTTCCTTAGATCCAATCTAAAATAAATTCTACCCTCTTTCAATATCAAACTGTTACCCTTTGTCCTGTCACTACAAACCCTGGTAAAAAAATCTTTCTCCCTCTTTCTCACCAGCCTATTTATGTTGACTAGGTACAATAAGTCGTGTCTTCTTCTCAACTCTCCCACCTTTTCCTCAAAGGAGAAGTGTCCCAGCTCTCTGCCCATTTTTGTGGCCTTCCTCTGGACCTGCTCTAACAGGGCCATATCTTTTCTTGTGCTAGGAGTGATGCAATTCTCCAGGCAGAGCAGATGGAGATAACCACCTCCCTGGACTTGCTGGCCACGTTCCTTTTGATGCAGGATAGGGCTGCAAGAACACAAAGGCCAGTTCATGTCCCATTTTTTGTCCATTAGTATCCCTATCCATTAGTCCTTCTCCACAGGGCTGAAAGCTTTTATTCCTAGCTCTTGTAGAACATTACTTCCTCAGATCTTATCCACAGAAGGAAAGGAGTATTTTTGTCACAGAATTTGTTAAATGCCTCTGTTTAAGGGGAAGATGAACTGTCTCCATTGCACCTAAGATGTCCAATGGGTAATGCCAGCTATTACTGAAAGTCCTAATTTGAACATAATTGCCTTTGAGTTCTACTATTGTCCTTTACAGCAAAAATATTACAAGAACATACTTATGATATGATTTTAAATATTTAAATATTGACACTTTATTAGTGTCATCCATTGCAGTAAAAAATCTGTATGTCAAAAGACACCTAATTTTGAACTAGATCTAATTTCATTGCTTTTCTATGCAACCACTGTTCTACTAGCAATTATGTTTTAAACTACTATCTTTCACTAGAAAACAACACTACCACAGAAGAGATTTCTGTTATTGGCATGTTTCATACTTTCTTTTTTGATTTTTGAAAATGAACAATTTTATGAATGAGAGGAATTTTGTGTGCCAATGGAAATTTCTGCTGTTTACAAGCTTATGATGTCAAATAATTACATTCCTAAAGGAAAGCAATGTGTTTTTGAATTCTGCACTGTGCTGTCTACAGCAGTTCAAATACTACACTTCCTAAAACTCCGTACTTTGTTCTGCTTTGCAAGTGGCTGCTATTTCAAAGCAGCAAGATTGGGAGCAATTGAAATATGTCTTCTAGAATACACATCAGCTCAATGTGCAAAAGTAAATCAGATAATTGCTTTTAATGGTGTTCCTTTTCCTTGTTCTACATTGTGGCCTTGTTTTTAAGAACAGCCAAGTATAATCTAGGAAGACAAACTTATAAAGATAGCAAATAACCATAAATTTAATTAATGAATGCCTAAGAATAACATAATCTTCCAACAGATATGTGCTTAAAATTTACAGTTAACACTGGATGATATATTATTTTCTTTTTCTTTTTTTTTTCCCCCTTGAGCATTTATACAACACCAGAACTGTTTTGCTGTGTTTGTTTTTTTCTAAGGAAGCACCAAACAAAATCACAAACAGGGAGTGCTCTTTTCTTGATGACGTGACAGTTTTAGTAGCCTCTAGGTGCTGGTCCATGGATGATTTCACAGAATTAGAGAATGGCTTGGATTGGAAGAGGCCTTGAAGTTGATCTAGTTTCATCTCCTGATGTTTTCTGCCATGGGTAAGGACGAATTCCAGTAGACCAGGTTGTTCAAAGCCCCATTCAAAGTGGCCTTGAACACTTCCAGGTATGGGGCATCCAGAGCTTCTCTGGGCAAGCTGCTACAGTGCCTCACTACACTCTGAGTAAAGAATGTCTTATAATATCTAATTTAAATCTATTCTAAAGATTAAAATGCGTCCCCCTTTGACCTATCACTATCAGTCCACATAAAAAGTAGCTCGAGCTGGATGAAGCACTCCGGGTGGGGTCTCACCAGAACAAAGTAGAGGGGCACAATCTCTAGCTGCTGGCCACACTGCTTTTGGTACAGCCCAGGGCACAGTTGGCCTTCGGGGCTGTGAGAGCCCACTACTGACTCAAGGACAGGCTTTCATCCACAGGAACTCCCAAGTCCTTCTGTGCGGGGCAGCTCTCAATGACTTCTTCTCCCAGGCTGTTCTCATGTCTGGAATTGCCTCAACCTGGGTGCAAGCACCTTGCACTTGGCCTTGTTGAACCTCATAGGGTGGGCCCACTCCTCAAGCTCGTCCAGGTCCCCCTGGATGGCATTCCATCCTTCAGGGGCGTCAGCTGTAGTGCTCAACGTCATGTCATCTCCATCCTTGCTGAGGTTTCACTTGATCTCACTGCCTGTGTCACTGATGAAGATATTGAAAATCCCTGAGGGACACCACTTGTCACCAGCTCCACCTGGACACTGACTACAGCTCTCTGGCTACATCCATCAGCCAGTTGCTTACAAACCAAAAATCCACGTCCAATTTGAAGACAATCAGTTCAGTTTTTCTCCAATCTGGAGGCAAGGATATTGTGTGGGAGTGTGTCAAGGGGCTTGGAGAAGTCTAGGCAGATGACACTGGTTGGTGTTTGCTTGTTGGCTGTTGAAGTCACTCCATCATAGAGCCCACCAGATTGGAAAACACGATCTGCCCTTAAAAAAGCCATGCTGGCTGTTTCAGAACACGTCCTTGTCTTTTATGTGCCTTAGCATAACTTTGAGGAGGGTCTGCTCTAGGATCTTCCCAGAGAGAAGTGAGGCTCATCAGTCTTCAGTTCCCTGGGTCTCCCTTTCTCTCTTTTTAAAAAATAATAGTCATGCTTCCTTTATTCCAGTTGTTGGAGACTTCACCTGACCACCATGACTTTTCAAATATGATGGGAAAGTGCCTGGCAACAACACCAACCTGTATCCTCAGGACCCCTGGATGCATCTCATCAAGTCCCATAGTCTCGGGGTTATTCAGCCTCATCAGGTGGTCTCAAAGCTGCTTTTCAGTGGCTAATGTGAAGGACTTCACTCCCCCAAATCCACCTAGATGTTTGGGGACTTCAGAGACGTGGGAAACCTGGTGATCATTGAAGACTGAGGTGAAGAACTCACTGAGTACTCCATCCTCCATATCTGTTAATATCAGTTCTCCCTTCTCATTTATTGGAGGTGGGAGTACATTCTCTTTGGACTTTATTTTCTGACCTGTGTACTTGTTATTTTTCACATCCCTTTTCAAGTCTTATCCATCTGTGCCTTAGCTTTCCTGACCCCATCCCTACACATCCAAACTGTGTTCCTGTACTTTCCCCAGGTCACCTGCCCCTGCTCCCACTGGCTGTAAATTTTCTTCTTTCTCCTCAGTTTGAGGAGCAAATCCTTGCTCAGACATGTCAGTTTTCAGCCTGTCTTGCTTGATTTCCTACACACTGTGGTGGGGCACTCTTGTGCTCTAAGATAGGTATCCCTAAAGAGGTGTCAGCTCTGGTCAGCTCCTCTGTCCCTAATGACCGTTTCTCAAGGGATATCATTCTTTAATTCTTTAAACAGCTGGAATTAGCTCTTCCAAAGCTAGAGGTCCTCTTTTCCAGGCCCATGTCCCTTGAGACCATGATCTCAGTCAGGGCCTGGTTGCTCATCCGCACTGGTGAGCATTAGGTCCAGGAACGCTTCCCTTCTGGTTGTTTTATCCAGTTCCTGGATGATGAATTTGTTCTTGATGCAGTCCAGGAGTCTCTGGTTTACCTACCGACATCTGTATTACTTTCGCAGCAGATGTCTGGGTGGTTGAAATCCCTCATTAGGATGAGAGCTTGGGAGCAGGATGATCCTGAAGCAAGAGGCCTCCCCAGCAGGTTCCCCCTGCTCAGCCAGCCTGCAGCAGACGGTGCCCTTTTTGGTCCTGTCCTTGATTTTTACTCACAGGCTCTCAACCTGTTTCTGGCTGCTTCTCTATCAGCCCCTTAACACAGAGCACAGCACCTCCACCCCTTCTTCCCAGCCCCTCTCTTCTGAAAAGCTTGTAGCCCTCAGTTGCAGGGCTCCAGCTCTGTGACTAGTCCCACCAAGTTTCCATGAGAGCAATTAGGTCATAGTCTTCTGATTTCACCATGATTTCCAACTCCTCATGCTTGTCACCCGTGCTGCATGCAGTGGTGTAGAGTCACTTCATCTGGGCTATTGACCCCTTCACCTTTGGGAGGAACCTTCCCTAATTCCTTGGGGATGATTTACAGGTGTTTCCTTGCTGCTTCCTGGAAGTGCTGCTGTTTCCTTGTTCCTCTCTGACACTTGGAAATACATCCCCTTCCCCTGCTGAATGTAGTTTAAAGCTCTGCTAAGAAGTCCAACCATCTTCCTTCCCAGAACATGCTCACTCCTAGTCAGGTGATCCCCATCTACTATCAATGCCTGGTCTTTGGAAGGTGCATCCCAGATCATAGAACCCCAAACTCTGAGCATGGCAATAATTCACTTGATCCATTCCTCTCCTTCTTCCTGGCTCCCAGTCCCCAGCTGGCATCACAGAGGATACACTACCTGTGGTTCCAACCCCATAAACATCTTTCTGAGGGATGTGAAGCCCCTTTTGATATTTTGCAGTTTCCTTCTTGCAGCATCATTCAACTCTGTGTGAAAGAGTAGGAGTGGATAACAGTCCTCTGGTTTTACCTGGCTTGGGAGCCTCTTTGTGACATTGCAAATGTTGAGCCCCCAGCAGACAGCAAACCTCTCTGGAGAGGTTGTCCAGATGGCAAATGGGTGTTTCAGTGCCTCTCAGTGGGAAGTCACCAATTGCTAACAACATTAATGCTTTCTTGGTGCCACTCTTTCAGAGCAGATTAGCTCATGCTTCATAGTGGGTGGGAGGGAGGAGGTTGGAAAGTGTTTTTTTTCCCCTGTTTTCAAGACCTCATTTGAACCGGTCCTAATAAATTGAAGAACTGTGACTCAATATAACTGTGGTTACTGACCACTTGGGTGACTACTGTAGACTGAGCAGTTCAAGAAGAGTCTCCTCCCTTTTCAGTACCTGAATCTGCTGCTTGGGCTGACTCCAGCTGTGTCTGTATTCACTCTCTTCTTCACTTCACTGGTCCATTAACAGCTATGGTATTGCTTAGCGTGAAGAGGGGATCTGCATGGTGTTTCCATTATCTGCCAACTGGCATTAATATGAAAAGATCATTACTGTCTCTTACTGCTCCCTGGAACTTTCAGTTTTCTTGTTGCCAGCTGCAACATAACTACTTCATGTTCAGGAAAATCTTTGTAAAGATGCATTTTATATCTAAAATGCAATTACATCTTAGACATACTGCCTTGGCTATGTTCAGAGTTTCTATTTTCCATTAATGCTTCCAGCCTTTTCCTAAAATCAATAGTGACGTTTATAAAGTAATTGAATTAGCTGTCAAATCCTGGTGAATAGATCTGTAAGGAAGAACATCAGCTTACAGGACTGAAAATCAGTTTTAGACTATAAAAAATCAACGTTTAAGTTCAAATTTAGATATACAACATTGCATCTTCTTTTTCATTTTTTTACAAAGATCCAGACAATTTGAGGCTCAGTCAGCCTTAGGGCCTGTGTATTATGTAATGACATAAAATAATACATTTACAAAAAACAATATGTTATACTGTAGGGCTTTAAGCTGATAAAATGTTATTCAGTGTTTCATTCTTACTCTGTGTTTACTGATTTAAAAAACTGAAATGATATCTCAGCTGTGGGTTCTATATAACTTTCTGTCAGCTGCTGAGAGAGCTGACTGATGTCACTGCAAGGCCACTCCCAATATTCTCTGTCTGATCATGCTGACTGGGAGAAATGCCTGAAGACTGGCAGAAAGCAAATGTCACTCTAATTTCCAAGAAGGGGAGGAAGGAGAACTCAGAATCCCTGGAAACCATTTCTAGGCACATTGACAAGAAAATCATTAGGAGCTGTTAGCATGGCTTTACCACGAGGAGTTTGCACTTGACCAACTGGATAAACTTCGACATTGAAATGACTGTCCTGGTGGATGAGTGGCCAGACATAGAGGGTGGTGATTAGTGGCTCAAAGTCTGACTTGAGGCCAGGATCAAGCAGTGATCCCAGGTGCCAAAACTAAGTCTGGTCCTGTTTAATATTAAAAGAAAAGCCTCAGAGGAACCTTATAAATGTATACAAATACCTGAAGGGAGGGTGCAAAGAAGGTGGAGCTAGGCTGTCTCCAGTGGTGCCCAGTGACAGGACAAGAAGTCTTGGGTATAAACTCAAACACAGGAGGTTCTCCCTGAACATCAGGAATCACATTTTTACTATGAGGGTTACTGTGAACTGGCACATGTTTTCAGGGAAGTGATGAAATTCTCCATCCTTGGAGAATTAAAAAAAAAAAATAAAAAGCTTTCTCTACACAGTCCAGGGCCCTCTACTCTAGATGACCCTTCTTGAACATGGATATTAGACCAGGTGATGCCTAGAGGTCCCTTATCTTCCACAGACCACTTCTCTGTGACCCAGGAACAGGACAGCTGTCCTGAAAACTCTTTTGCTTCATGTGGTTAATTCCATCTGTAATGTTTTAACACTACTGAAAGTTTGTGTGGCCTGTGTGCAGGTTCAGTAGGGCAGATTTAATGGAATAGTTTTATCTTCTGTGTTGTCAACTCTGACAACCAGAATATAAATCCTGACCGAATATTTATCTAATGCAGTAATGTTCAGGAGAGCTAAAACAAAATATATTAAGTCGTGAGTGAATACTGCCTGACATCCATCATCATTTGCAGCTATTGCAAGCTGCTTCAATAAACAGAGAAATTTGGTCTGTGCTGGAACTGCTTCCATCCACATCTGCTGGAACCAGTACTGCTACTGTGCATCAGACCTATGGATTAATACATGTGAGTATTGTAAGGAAGTTCAACAGATGTGTGCAATGGTTTTGCCATTTTGCACACTTGTAGAAATGTTTCAGGCCTCCCTTGCACACGTCTTGGTGCTGAATGGTGAGAATCACAGAATGGTTTGGGTTGGAAGGGACCTCTGGAGAAAATCCAGTCCAACCCTCTTGCCAAGGCAGGGTCACGTAGAGCAGGTTACACAGGAATGCAGCTTCCTTGCCGTGTTTAAAATCAAGTCTGAAATGTGGGGTGGTCTGAGAAGCTCTTGTCGGTAAACAAAATAGTTTTAAATATAAAAGAACAAGTGAAGGTGAGAATAATTTCAGAGGAAATCTCTGAAGTCACTAATAAGATATCCTGGTCGGAGTTTGACAGTCATTTCTTTTTGGTATGTCAGCATAATTAGTTTTTCAGATTGCTTTCTGCTACCTCAGGGAACTGATGTGAATTAAGCTTTTTGAGCGTTATTTTTAATTTAGATCAAATCCTCAGTCTGTTTGACTCTATTTACTATCACAGAGGGGTTTAGGAGAGCATTTCCTCTGAAAACACCCTCTAGCATGACCTGAAATAAATGTTCACCAAACTACAGCCTTCACTCATTAGCAAACAGGTTGTGAAGGAGTTGTAGGTTATCCACTAGACCCTGCTCCTGACATTTTGTGATCTATTTAAAATCAGTGTAGCAGATACACATGGGAAGTGCCACTGTGAACTATCAGAATAACAATTGCAATTGGCATCTCTGCAATATCAAAATAGAAATGAACTCTGGAAGCCATATCTGTGATACTTAATTATTGCATTTTACATGCAATTTTCTGGGAATGGTCATCCATCCCTCATGCTCTGTGCAGTTACTAATTTCAAGGACATTCATATCTGGCTGATTCCTTTCCCCAAAAGCTCACAATGAGTTCTTTATGACCTTCTTGAAAACCATATGGACATAAAAATATTAGCAACAAGAAAACCCGAGTCAAACTAACCACTGACTGAGAACTCACAGATCATTCCAATACTTGTTTTTTAGGGAGATGATAAACATTTCAGGAGCAGTTTTCCACTGGAACTTTTAATGTAACCAAAACTGATTGTATAGATTATATGAAGGGAAAACTGGTGAATATTATTCTATTCTCAACATTTTTTTTTAAGCTTAAGGTTTTAATTTTGAGTACAACATCAAGGATCAGCTGATTGGAAAATAACACTGATACATATGCACTCTGAAATATGTTTTAATATATTACTTTAATACAAAGCACAAGGTTTAGGTTTTTTTTAAGACCTTCCAGTTTTATGTAATTTTTCTCCTATTCCATTTTCTAAATTTCTAGGAGGCAATATGTGGCGTTTTCAGGGTAAGTAGTGTGAAGGGAGAGGGAAACTTGAGGCTTTGGGAGAGGGAAAGTCCAAAAAAGGTTACAAAACTGAGGTGTTTCTCTTGGTGTTCTTGAATGAAATGAGCATCCTTCTGTTGTCTGAGAGGCGTGACAGTACACTCCAGAGTTTTGGAAAGGTTTCAGTTTATGTTGATGCAAGGATCTGAAGCTTCAAAGCTTGGCCTCGTTTTGTGGGCAGCTGTTGTTTCAGGTGCCTGTAAATATTAGCGAGAGAATTGCTGCATGAGACACGAGAGAGGAGTTTTGGAAAGTATCAGAAATGTACATCTTTACTGAGGACTGCCTTCTCACTTCAAAGTGTATTGTGACTTCCAGCAACTGCAGTTGGAACCATTTCCTTTTTCATTCTCTTTGCGCAAAATTTCCTTGGGCAAATGGGAAAAATGATCCGCTCTACATTCTGATACAGGAGTGGGAGCTTTTGTTAGGATCTGTTCCTCAGAAATGCTGAAACACTGTTTAAACTATGATCTCCTGTTCTATTAATGTTCCAATATATAAACAGGTGTGTTCTTACAAGTCTGAAGGGTTTTCAGACTACTGGAATATCCCAAAATGCTCTTTATTTTAAAAGATACACAGGGATTTGTGCAAGTTACACACTTCTTCCTCCCTATAATTGCTCTAGTTAAGTTGTCAAGTTACTATTTAGAAATTGATTCTAGCTCTCCAGCTTCATGTCTTATGTAGGTCTTTTCAAATCTGAGCAAAAGTTTTATTTTTCTAAACTACAAACAGATGTGGATTTAATGAAAATTAAACCCAACAATAACGGAACCAAAGCAGCAGCTTAATGAAGTCTAGGTTAGCTTCTATATTTTGAAGTTGTGTTTGCAATTACAGTCAAGGTTAGCTCTTATCAGATACGATTTTTCCTTGTTTTCCCTTTACGGCATGCCTCACCCCACTTTTCACTCTTACTATTATACTATTTGTGCATTATGTTGCTCTAAAGTATGTCTGCATTTAAGAACCCAATGTTTGTGTTCACTCTGACCCAAAGGAGCATTCTGGAAGCCTTTGTCCAGATGCAGCAGCAACTCTGGCAGAGTACAATGTACAGCCAGCTAATTAGAATTTAGTTTTATCTAATTAGAGTTTAGTTTTATCTGTCCATTCCTGCAGGTAAAATTTCAGCATCTGTTTATAAAAAGCAAGGACTGGCTAGCTAGCAGAAGTCCTGTAATTCAGGGACAGTAGAGGCTGTGGGACCTTTTTGTTTTTGAGGAGTATGGTAAACAAAGTGTAGTGTTTCACAGTCCTATAGATTTTCAGTAAAGAAAGGCTGTCTTCCATCTTTTCTCTTTCTGGTAGCTTAAGCTCTACCTGCAGCATGAAAGGCTTTTATTAACTTACCATTTATCAGTGGTCTGTAAAAAAAAAACAAACGTTCCTCGAAACCTGTATAAGCTTTGCTTTCTGAGGTATCAGGAAGATTTTTAGCACAGACGACTTAACCACTCCTCGTTTGTGTCGCTGCAAGGTACAAATTAGCCACTTAGCTTTCAACAAATCTATATATTAAGAGGCACTGCAGTCTGGGGAGCTGGAAGGTGATTTATTCCGAGTCTCTGTGACGCTTTGCTTGTGGGAAAGAGATTTTCATTTTCATTTTAGAAAGTCTGTATTTGTACACAGAAAACATAGCAAATACACCTGTTGATAGTAATTTTCCTGGCTTGAAAACAGTTATTCTGTCTTTTGTAATGTGAATAGGAAGTTTACTATTGCAGCCATGTCACACACAATAGTTGCAGAGTGAGGAGCGCCAAAGTTATGGAGAAGATTATTCTGGGAAGTATTGAAAAACACCTGAAAGACAACACAGTCATTGCTCACAGCCAGCACGAGTTCATGAGGGGAAAGTCTTGCTTCTCAAACTTGACTTCCTTTCATGACAAGGTCAGCCACTTGGTTGATCAGGAGAAGTTAGTTAATATGTTCTTTTTGGATTTCAGTAAAGTTTCAATGCCGTCTCTCCCAGGATTTTGTCCAGCCCCCAGCTGGATAAACACACCATGTGGTGGGTGAGCAATTGGCTCAGGGGTCGGGCACAGAGGGTGACAGTGACTGGGGTGACATCAGACTGTGACCTGTCACT
>JAWWLV010000100.1:33716331-33751526 GCA_035041135.1 Platyrinchus mystaceus | reverse complement strand
TCTTCTCTTCTCTTCTCTTCTCTTCTCTTCTCTTCTCTTCTCTTCTCTTCTCTTAATTCTATTCTAATTCTATTCTTTCTGTTCCATTCCGTTCTATTCTGTTCACTTCAGTTCAGTTCTGTTCTGTCCCATTCTGCTCTATGTCTGATTTCACACAGGATAAAGCCTAAGAAGGCCTGGCCTCTTAAGTCAGGAAGATGACAGGCATCTTGAATCCCCACTGAAGTTTAAAAAATCCTCGTTAACCCCAAGCATCTGCATTCAGTGATTTCTGTGCATGTAAATGTGAGAGACAGCATACACATACACCCGCCTGTATATGTGGATATGTGTAAAATCCCCTCTCCTGGATATGTTATAAATGTGTGTACACATATACACAGAATCTCACGTGCACATTTATTTAAAAAAAATGATATATGTTCAAGCTTGAAGATTTTTTGACTGAACTGGAAGGAGTATTGTAAATAAATTTCTGATTTAATATTTCACAAACTCTTGTAAGCAGTTAAAGCTTTGACTTATCCAGCTGTTCAACCTGATGTTGTGTTATATTTCATATAAAAAAATCAAAGCTGCCATATTCAATTTAGAAAAGGCTGGCAAGAGTAACAGTGATATTTACAGCTCCATAGGATGAAGCAACAGCTTCATAATGCCAAAGTTACTAGACTATCTTTATGGACAGAGGCTTTGCTAACTAATAAAAGTGTAGTTGGCACATTTGATACTGAAATGTTGAACTCTCAGAAGTGTTTGAGAACAAGACAGGAAAAACTGGCTGGGAAGGGGCATTTTCATTCTTTTCCCTTCCCTCTATCACTCTGAAGACTCCAAAAATATTTAATTGGCGAAGTTGATGCAGAAATACCTGTCATTTATCTGATCTGGACATGATATGAAGCCACCAGGGGCTCTCTCTGTAAACACTTACTATGAGTCTAATTGGGTGGCCTGAAGTGAAACAGTAATGGTCTGTTTCAGAGCTGTCCAGAGCAAATGTCAGGCTGATTCACACATGGGCTCTGTCTGCCGCTGCTACTACAGTTGTTTCTGTTCTGAATCTCAACCTTTTTGTCCTGCACGTTAAAAATATGTTGTGGAAAAGACTCTCGCCTGAAGAACTTGCAATTGAGTTTCTGTCAGTGCCAAGTTTATTAGTTGTAAGCAAACTGTAACCATTAAATTAAGCTGGATTTATTACACAGTTGGATCATTGAATAGCTCAGTGAAGCCTAGTCACAAGTGCCACTCTTTTAATGTCCTAACTGGCATTAAGATCAATATTGGGAGGGTACAGAATCCTCTTTCCCTGCTGCAGGACAACTGAAGTCTCGCACAAAACTAAATAAGATTGTCCAAGGCCTCATTTTTTTTATTCCTAGGATTTTACAGTAGTCTCTGACTTGGGATGATGCTTTTAGAAACTTTGGGTTCAAATGTTTGTCACTAAGTAGAAGGTGGTGTGATTTAAATCAGAAATTGAGTTCCTACTGTCAGAATTTGTGTAGAAGGGAGAAAAGCCACTTCATCCTGAAGTATGATGACAAAGTCACCTGTTGTCACTGATGTTAAAGCAAACACATGTTTACATGCATTAACATAAAGCAAACACAGATGAGTGTTTGCAGCCTGAAATATATCTGCTGTCTTCAGACGTGTTGACAGAAAGGGTGTGTTTTGTCAGTCTCAGAGAATTTACTCTTCACCAGAGGATTATCTCTTCACTAACAAGACAGAATACCTTCTAATAGTCTAACTGAGTGGAGCCTGTGGAATCTATCTCATGAAATCAAATATTCATGAGTTTGGGCAAGATCTTTTAGGTATGTATTTCAGAATGTGAGGAAGCTATAATTGCTGTCAGATCCTCTGTGGATCTGATATTTAACCTCCTAGAGGCATATTTTTGAAACAATTATCCTTAGGAGTTAGTGAGCATCACCACTGCAGTTGACTGGTTTGTATTTTTCTGAATTTTTTGTTTCTGGATTTGTTACCAATTTGTTTGTAGAACTATGAGTGGCTGTATCCCCAGCATGAATGCATTACCCTTCAGCCAAAACCTTAGTTTGGATTTTGGTATATTGTTTTATATAGATAACTTTTTTTTTTCAAGCAACTTGAATGGTGACGATTCATTCAAGTTCTCTTACCTATTAAGTCTCATTTTACCCATCCCAGGTGTGATTCTTCCTGCTCAGTTTCAAACTTTTTAGATCCTTCCTGGGCTGCTGGCAGTCACCAGTATACTATCAGCTTCAGAAACCATTTAAGTCCCTAAATCTGTAAGATTTTAAAGGTAGCAGATGCTTTCAGATACCAGGAGTCATGGCCTTTGTGGAGAAGGGGTAAAAATGACACAAGAATCTTCTGACACAAAACTTTGGAAATGTGTCTATCAGAACTGTTTTCAGCAAGCATCGTGTCCTGGTTAATGCCTCTTGCTGTTCAACATGTTTAATTGAACCTGAAAGAAAGTGCATGTGAAGAGATTTTGTTTTCTGAGAGGACTATTATGATGTAAACATAAAACATATAAACAACAGTGGTGTCTTAAATGAAAATTTGTGACAATTTTATGAATGATTTGATTGCTGTAATCCTCTGATTGATGCCTGTGACCTTGAAATTATTTTTTTATTGATTTTAAAAGGAAATTCATCCCAAGGCCACAACCCTGGAAAAAGCTGTATGGTAACTATTACCAACATCACCAGTGTGGGAGTTTTTGGGTGTTTCGGTTGGAGAACTATTTTTCTTGCAGAGAATGTAAAAAGAATATCTGGGTGACATTCTTACACTTATTTTGCATCAATTAATAAAAGAAGTTACCCAGTGTACCTTTCCCAAGTGAAAAAAAGCACATCCCATAATGTTAAAGAGGATAAGGCCTAGAGATATATGTGGGTTTGGTGAGATTCTTGACTGTCGAGTATAAATGTTTTTCTTTCTAATTCAGTATTCCTAAAACTCCTACCAAAAAATGTTTTAAAGCAAAAGATATTTAAGAAGATTTGGCTTTGATCTCCTATTTTTTGGTATTTTTTTTGTTTATTTCTGTGGTTTCCACTTCGTAGTGATTTTTCTGCTGTTTCTGTAACACCTTAGTCAATTATCTTTGTTTCTATCTCCAATTATTGTGAAGTCTCACCCCTTTTGTAAATGAATGTTCTGTCTGAAATCTCCAGTGCTGCAAGCTGTGGCACTTCATACATAAATGTCATATTTTAATTGTGAATCCATCCTGCACTATTGCCTGGTTCTGTAAGTTGCCATTGTCTACTGAACAGCTTTATTCCCTGTACTAATTTATAAGTTGATACATACATTTAGATGTACATTCAGCCTCCGTGGGAATTTAGAGAGGATCCAATTTCTATGTTTCCCTGGGAAAGCCTTATTTGTACTTACAGTACAATTTGCAAAACCATGCAGCCAGTTAAATTCATGTTGTCCCTTTCTCTGCCTTTCTGAAAGTTGCTCATAACTGCATTTCTGCTGGAGTAATTGTTGTAGACACACAAAAAAAGAGAAAACCTCTGAACTATTTTTCATTTTTTTGTTTGTGTGTGTGGTTTTTTTTTTTTTATTTCTAACATAGGAGATCTATGTAAAGAATGATCCCTGAAAGTCACTGAAAATATCAGTACTGGTTTGTGCAGAGCAGAACTTGCTCTACAATGGCTTTTATCTGATGTTATATGACTGATCAGTGTAAGAAATATTTGTAATAGAAAATTAGGATCTGGCTTTTTCTGGTGTTAGTGATGTGTGTTTCTGGCATTTGTTATGATGTACTGGACCACTTTGAGGCCTTTATTACAAAAGGTTTTGTTTTATCAGTTCTAACTTATCTGTGTTTTTGTGATCATGTTTCAAATCACAGGTTTAAAATATTACGTGATTACATAAATTCAAAAAGCTTTGCATAGCTGGATTGAATGAGCATTAGTACTAATGGCATTTATTAACTTAACTTTTCCAAAACACAGCTTAAGCAAACAAAAAACATGTGATCAGACATCTGTTAATTTCATGTCTATTGACATTTGTGGGAGATGCACAGAATTCTCTTTTGCCTTTAACACATACAAATTAATTAATAATCTAAATCTTTCCCCCAGATATCTTACTTTTGCTCAGTCATTAAGTTAGGTTCACTATCTAAATAATTTATTTACCTTGAGTCTATTATAGATAGTGAACCCTTTGTAATGTAACTAGATGATTAGGCAGTAGAAACAACATTAATATAAATTTTTTGTTATTGCAAATTGGCTACTTTAGATGTTCCCTGACACAGGCAATGTGCCTTGTTGTAGTGAAGAATACAGACTAACAGGTCTGATCCTCATACCACTACACTATCAAGTCCAAAATCATTATTATTCCCTGCACCACTGTCCCCAAGATATATTTAAAATTAAAGAAATGCTGTTTTTAAAAATAAAATCTCAGCTGAATCAGGCAAGTGTGTATGTTGGTCTAGAGATGAAAATTTTCAAATTATATAGAAATTATTTTAGAGAATGGAGTATCTTTGATTTTACTTTTCACATTGTACAGGAAAACTTGAGCTCATCCATCAGTGTCTTTACCACTCCAGCCTGAACCCTACACAGTCATTTGCTCAGTCACCCTCAGGGGGATGTGGGAGGGAATCAGAAGAAGAGAAGGTGGAAAACTCATGGGTTGAGATAAAGACAATTAAAGATATGTATATATATATATTGTATGCATGTATTTCACGTTTTCAGGAATGCTAGGAATGTATAATCTGTACTCAATTCCTAACCTGTACTTTAGCATTTCAATGCATTGTCAGTATTTTATAAAAAAAAAAAAAAACAAACAAAAAAACCAAAAAAACCCACCAGGATTGTTTTTGTTCTGTACATGTTTTACTAAAATTTTCTTTATATCATACATTAAATATTTGAATGTTGGTAAGTTTTTGTTCTATGAAAGACTAAAGAAGTAGGAGCTTTTTTTGCAATAGGTGCTATTCCATTGGGAAACATACGATGCAACATAAACTGTTCTTGCTTTAAACTGTTCTCTTACTTGAAGAACATGCAAAGGCATGGATATAAGAGAGACTCCTTTTTTTGTCAACAGCTGGATAAGCATAGTCATGCAGGGATGCTGTCAAACAGCTCCCATGGGAAAGCTGCATTTTCTGCCCTTTCTCCTTAACTAAGAACACTTGAGATGAAGAAAATGTGAAAAGGCAGTTCTTTAGAAGATATTGTTGTTTCAGTTTATGCTCTTTTGTGTCAGTGTTTGTATATTTTTTTTAGGAAAACAGAGTAATAAATTGAGATTCCTGTGAATACTCAAGGCTTTTGTACTCCTGACCTGAAACACTAAGAGGGTTTCTGTGAGAGGAGACCCAGTAGTCAACAACAGATGGAGCTCGGAGAGCGGAGGGGTCAGAATGATGTGGCTGGGCAACCAGGCACAAAAAACAACCTTGGCTTGACTACCCACAGTTAGGCATCTTTGTAGGACTGAGACATATGACCTGGGATGGGAATTTGATCCTGTATGGAAGAATTAGTTTCTTCAAATCAAGATATTGTGCTCATTATCCTCCTCTGTAAAATAATTTTCCTTTCTTCTGTGTTGTGGCCTCCTTAACTGTGCTGTTCAGCATAGAAGTGCTACATTACATGGCCTGTGGTGCAATGGACACACTGGGAAACATCCCAGGTTGTGTGGCTGTGGCTTTAACCACTGTTATTTACATAATTTAATAAGGAACCCTCGAAGTTAACTAATCCTTTTTGTCAAGCTAGTGCTTGGCAAAAGGCCTACATTTATGGCACTAGTTATTCGTGATGTTCAAATTAATATATAATCCTTTTTCAGTCGTTTCACCAACATTTAAATTCTTGTCCTTTGCAACATGCTGTGTCATTAGCATTCAACAGCTAATTGCAGGTCATGTTTTAAAAGCACTTCTTTTAAATGACTTTGTGAGCCATTTCAACATAAGAGCATAATATGCTTTATCACACTGTCACTCCATGTAGGCTAACATTGTGTTAAGCTTCCACCCAACTCAGGTAAGACTGTCCCTGGAGTTTCTCATGGCATCTTTTTTTGTGACGAATCCAAATTGCTTTTTCTTACCTGCAGTTTCAAAGAAACCTCGTGTGTCTCTGTTTCCAGACCCCTCAAAATCATAGGATTTCCTATAAGCTCTGAGGACAGCACACTGTTAACTTCCTACCATTTTAAAAATTGACATCTTATTCCTTTCTTTTTTTTTTCTTCTTGTCTGACTGATGATAACAAAATATTGCATCTCACAACCAGGAGGTGTTATGTTTTTTTACAACCTCTTGTATGGAACTTCGACCAGGTGTGGAAATGAGTCTGGTAATAACAGTTTCTGGCTCCTCCATGAGCTTTGTGATACAACTGATATCACATGTGAAAGACACTTTGGTCTTATTTCTGACAGGTTAAGGAAAGTACTATTGATGCTAACTCTGTCCAAATGTGTGGTAACCTAGAGAGTAATGATGATTTCCCAGTTTCCCTTCCATCACTACTGACACTGTTGAATTGCTGAGGAAGCCACTTGGGAAGCTTTGTTTTAATACTGCTGGGGAGCTTGTGTCAGTCATCTGTCAATGGTAACTTTAAAAAGTGAGAGAGAAGCTAAACTAAAAAGGGTATTTTTTATTTGTTATTTGTAGCAGATAAATCACTGTGAAATTTTTAATGCTTTAAGATGCACAAAATTAAAACTTAGGGTAAATACATTTAAGTGGTCAAAATGGGCATGAGAAGAAACAAAAACAAATTGGTAATCCAGTGGGAATTGCAGATATGTGGCAGAAAAACTCTATTCAGCAGAAAAATGAACTCTTTCAGCTATGTGGCCAGAACAGGAAAGAGATCCACAATTAAAAAAAAAAAACAAAACAGGAGAAGAGGTGTTAAAACGAAGTTTAAAAATATAGTGATAATGAGAGACTGTGATTTTCAGAGAGAGAGGTGATTCTTATCACAACAGTTCAGGGGTTATATGCAGGTAGAAAACCAAGAATGCAGCTGGAACTCATGGGAAGGTAATTGAAATTTTCATCCTGGATTGAGAAGTCTGCCTTTGTGCATGCATAAATTTGCTGACATGCATGTGGGAAAGTGAAACAGCCACTTTCCACACAGCTGGATTTAGAAACTGAAAGTTCTGTAACTGAAAAAAGGTAGAAATTGCTCTTTCAGTCAAGGATGGAGTAGTTGAATTCATACATCCTGCAACAAAAGAGGTAGTAAGTAGGTGAGTAGGGTCATATACAGTTGTGGTTTGGTTTTTTTTGGTGGGTATGGGAATACAATGAAGTGTTGGCTGAAAGTTAATGGGAAGACCGTGCACAGCTTTAGATACTGGGAGTTTGAAGGAGAATTGCAACTCTTGCCTGAAGAAAAAGTGTTTTAGGGGATTCATCTGAGAGATGGGAACAGACTGTAGCCTTAATTCTCTTGGTGGCAACACCTTTCCATTTTTAAACTGCTTCAGGTATATCTGTTGTACACAACAATTCTTTGTGTATTGTACAAAGCAATACAAAGTGGAATTGTGTTGAGTTTTGGGGCCAGGTGGGACTAGAAGTGTGAGTATGATGTACTTCCCTGAGGTGGATGTAAAAGAACATTTGTCTCCTTGCAGACTCAATGAGAAGTCATCTAGTCCATTTGCAGGGCTCCAGCTACCCCTGCTACTTTTGCTTCTCACAATGGCTCAGCCTTTTTCAGTTTGGCCTGACCAATTAACCCAGTCAAATCATCCTAGTGTAAGTGGTAGCTAATTGGGGTGCTAGACAACCACACAGAAATGGTGAACTATTAGGGTCGTATCTCCATTAGCTTCTGGGAGAATAGTTTTAATAACCAGCATAACATTAATGTCAAATAAATCAGGTTATAATTTATTTTAGGTAAAACTGACTTTTTTTCTTTTTTCCCTTACATTGCTTTTGGCAACTATTGTCAACAGAAATAGTTGTTGAAATGTTTGGTATCCCATTTTTTGGTACACACCTGCACAAGTTCCTATGCAGCTTGATCCCCTTAGCCCATTAATTTCTTCTATTTGTGTTATTTGCAGTTCACAAACTCAACGTCTTTGTGTTTAAAAATAGATTTAGGCAGTAAAATAGACCAACAGGTCTTATTTCAGCAATGAAATCCCTTTCTCTGAGGTAGGGGTCACTAGCACCTCCCAAAAAACTCTGAATACTATGTCACTGATAAATAATTGAAAATACTTTGTTTAAGTGCCTTCCAAACCAATAGAATAACATAATAGAATTGACTGTTAGCATCAAAACTGTTTTCCTTCTCAAATGTTTCTTGTGCCTTAAAATATGCATTGAAATTGAGGGAAACGTGTTTGTCTGCTTGCACCCACATTCCTTATTTCATTTACAGGCGGGATATTCAGCCTGCAGTTTTTCCACCAGTATTCATTCAAGCTCCAGCAAAAACCCCAAGTGTGGTAGCTGGGTATCTGGGACATTGTCCCATCTTACAGCCACAGGAAACCAATCCTGATCATCAAGTGAAGGAATATCTGAAGATATCCTTTTACACCTAGCTTTTCAGGTGTTTGTTTCCTTTTTTTTTTTTTTTTTTAACATTTAAAATATCATTTTCCCACCTTAAAACTTCCTTTTCTGCTATCAAGAAGGAAGAAGAAATAGTGCCAAGGCCCAAACAGTAAGTTTTTTTCATTGTAGCTCGGGACTTGAAGAGTAGTAAGGGTTGCAATCTTTTTGTATCTCTGTGATTCTCGGATGTTCAGTCACCAAGTAAAACAGAAAGGGAGAGGGTTTGAAAACAAATTTGCATTGTTTACAGACGGTAAACAAAGAAGTTATTGACTGTAGTGACTGCAGTGTGCTGGAATTCCTAGTAATCTGTGAATGTCCTCCGAGTGTGACATCCCAAAGAGAATCAAACACAGTGGTTTTGGCTCAATAAGCTCAGTGTCACTAAAGCTGGAATAAAGAGGTACTGCACTTTTAAATCATTCACTTTAATGAGTGTCACAGTACTCAGTGGGGCAGACTATCATAAGGACAATTGTTAGAACTGGCACCTGGCAAAGAGCTTTTAAGGATATATTTTCTAATTTGCAGAAAAAACGGCACTCACCTGAACTGGGCTGACGTCACTTGATTTATTCTGTGAACAATTGCAATTAAAATTTTAAACCAGCTTAAATAGAAATCCATTTTCATGTGAAGCAGTTAACCTTCCTTAAATTTTTTTAAAGCTTTAAGTTAGGTAAACTTGCATTTTTGGCTTACTTCAGGAAAACTGCAGGAGGGATCAGTCAGTTTCAATACTTGTTCAGACTTTAATTTCTACAAAAACCAGAGCATATTACAGATGGGGAAACATATATGGAGGAATCTGATGGCTAATCCAATTTGCCAAAATATATGGCACGGAATGCCTTATTTTAAGTTCAGAATTGTAGGCAATACTTTTCACTTTTTTCAAGCAGAGAAATGAGAGAATATCAACAGACCAAGATGAGCATGAATATGCTAATATGAATCCTGTGTTTCTTCAGGGCACACTGTCTCAGAAAATATTAAAAAAAAATTGACTGTGCCCTCAGCATGTGACGGTTTGGGGTTTTTTTCCCCCCCATTTTTTGTAAGAATGACTTTTATCACATGGGGAAAAAATATGTCTCGTAACTAACGTGGAAATCACTTTAAAAAAAAAATAAATAAAATATTGCTGAAACAGTAATCTCCAGCCATTAGCACTTCAGTTATTGCCATCAAAAAATAATTTACAGATCTTCTCGCAGCTGCTCACCAAGAGACTGTTGTGAGACAGAGCTGGGCCAGAAGATGTTTTTCTCATCATGCAGTCAGTGTAATTAGTTTAAGAATAACCTCTCCCTTGTGTACCTGAAACAGTTCTATCAGGTAACAGGCCCAGCTAGATAGACACCACCAATAAATGAGCCACCAATTAGAGCTGGATGGGTCAGCAAACTGAGACGTTTTGTAGGTGGAGGAGATTACTAAAAGATATTAATCAGTGCATTAAAGATGGTTGTAATAAATCTTTTTAGAGCAAAAAAAAGTGAAGCATTTGCTTTCATGTGTTTGCTAATGATGCTACACAGGAAGCTACAGTGAATTTTTACCCCCATGGTAATTTAAATTTTTATTTTGTGGTAAGGATAAAATGTTTTAATCTGTTTTTTATTTCTTTCTGTGTAGTTGTTAAAGGGAAAAGCTCTGAAACAAACCAAATTATCTGAATGGAAAAATACCTGATTTTCATATGAGATTTCTGTTCCTACCTGCATTTTATATGCATTTATTAGTATGGTTTTTTTTCCCTGTGAGAAAAAACCACTAGATGGAGCAAGTGTTGTTTAAAAAAGGGGGGGGGGGGGGAAGAAAAGACAAAAGAAAAGGAAAGAAGCCAAATCAAGAATACTGAAGTGCAGTCCTAAAGCCTGAGAAGTATAAGATCACACATCATTTACAGATCCAATGTCATTGTTATTAAAAGTTATGTGCTAAAGTCTGGAAGTTTAATGTATTTGAAAACTGTCTAATCAAGAAAATTCTTTTCACTTTTTGGTAAATATCTTAATAGAAATTGTGCTTAAATGAACTCTAATACAAGGGGCAGGTGTAGAGAAGGATAACTGGAGAAGCAATTATTTAAAATTCCTCATAGAGTACATTGCATATATAAGATAATTGGGATGCCATCATTAAATATTTTCAGATAATGAGAAGCAGAATGGACTTATTAGCACATTTCTCACTGTATTAAGTAAATGTTTTATCAATTGCTTTAAACTTGGGCACAGAAACTTGGGTTGACCTTGGAACATGAGACTTGCCTGCAGGACAAGGAATGATGGACTCATCTCAGAGGGTTGTGGAGTTTTGTACTGACTGACAAGGCTGGTCCACAGCAACATTCCCTCTCTAGCTGGTGACTCAACAGAAGCTCAGAAGGTGAATGTTATGGCTCTTGTTGGTCAGCCATGAGATTAATTTGGTAGAATCTGTGTTGATGTATTTTAAAGTCTCAAATATCTTCTGATATTACCACGACAAAGCAAAGCCCAGACTATATCATTCCAGCTCTCTCACACGGTTTTTTTTTTAGTTGGCTGTATTTAATGTAGAATGAAGGATTATAATGTTTCTTGAGATTGTCTTCTTTACCTGGAATTAGAAGAAGATGGGGAAAAAAACCCACCATAAACATGCTCTGGATTAGATTATGAAACATCTTACTGATAGAGTTGTGCAATCTCTTCCAGATGACATCCCAGTGTTTGACAGAGAACATAATTTACATTCCTGTGTCTGATCTGTTCTCACCTAAATTGCAGTTATAGGGACTTGAAGGTTAGCAGGGGTTTGCAGATCTTTTGATTGAATTAGACTTCAGTAACTTCACCCGTATTTCCCAGTCAGCCAGTGGAGAGTTTTCTTCCCATGCCTGTGTGGCATCTATGACTTATTGCATCTCACTAATCTACTCTTTGCCTTCTCCTGATCAGCAGCAAAGTATTTGGTTACCTTTTAGAGTAGGCACAGTAGTATACAATATTTCTAAATACTGTGCTGTCCAAAATTCCTTAAGCAATAAGTGCACACCTCAAGCAATAAGGGCACACCTAGATTTCCAGTACGTGGATGCTCTTTAAAAAGCAGGTGAAGGACAGAAACATGTTGGAAGTACAGATGTAAAACAAGCTTGCCCATGCTCAAATGACATATAGCAGCAGTGATCCAGAGATACTTCCTCCAGGGTTAAGCATTAGTAATGATCTTTGGTTAAGCCACAGTCTCTTTTTTCAGTCTGCCAGTAAGGGCACCAACCACTGTCAATTGTAATTGTGATTTTTTTTGAGACTTCAGCCATCAATAAAGTTCTGTAGAGTCTCTAACTAGTCATGCTCAGTACACTTTGTAGCATAAATATAACATTGTGATGTTTCTTTTGTTGGGTTTATTTAAGGAGAAGACATAGAGGTTTGTGGAGTATCACATGAGGGCATCAAAAATTTTTTGTATAGATGCTCTCTATTTTATTAAAAAAAATAATTTGTGGTCTGTCACCTCAAAATTTCAGCACTCTTTCTATGCAGATCCTCAATTTTTGCTTAAATCAATTTTTTTTTGGTGATGAATATTACTTTCATATAGAATCCAATGCAGAAAAACTGAATGAACATAATAGGACTACTAAAGGCTGAGGGTTTGTTTTATTCAGTCTGTAAATTAGAGAATGAAACTTTAGAATTGTGAGTTACCTGCCTCTCTTTCTAAACCATCATAAATAAAACTAAAAATTATATGCTTAGTGTTTCCAATGAAATAGAAGAGGAGGAGTTTTTTTAAGGGTAAGCTTCAGATCAAGTAAGTAGACCATTTAGTTATTGAACTACAGTAAATCCTATTCCTTTGAGATTTGCATATCTAAAAATCCTTAAGACTGTCTTCCTTTTCACTGTACATGAGCAAACTCTCTTTACTTGTGACATAAACCCATGTTTAATGATGATTTTGTCACCTATTTAATTGTCTAGAAAACTCCTCTTCTGATGGAGCTTCAGTGATCTGCCTTTTTGTCCAGGCAAGCTTGAAGATGGGCTACACTCAAGCAAGTGGCACTGCTTCCTGCCTGAAATATATGCATGCTGATTTTTGCTTCCTTTATCCATGAGAGGTCATTTGCTCTTATGCTGTTTGTAATTTCCCAATAGAAGAGCCCATAATTAATAAGGTGGTCTACACTTCAGTGATGCTTCTGGGAACATCAGCTCTCCATCACACATGGAGAGGGCACTATAAACAAATATGAGGAGGTTTTTTTTCTTTATTCCCAGGACACAGCAAAATATCAAAATATCAGCTCCCCACTCTTGGCTGCACTTATTTTTTGGTTGCAGGTCTGGCAATGGTGATTCACCCGTTTTTCACTTTCATGTTGGGCAGTTGCAATCCATCCTGCTCCTTGCAGTTCACCTGGAAGAAAAGTCCAAAACAGATGGTTCAACAACCTTTTTAGAAGACCCATTGTCAGATCAGTTGTGGATCTATTGGACTTTCTTTGAGTCATTGCTCACCATTGGAGTCTCAATGAGGAATGGCTGTTTCTCAAAAGGGAGATATGATATTCATTCTTCAGTAAAAGGACATATAAGCAAACATAATGCTGTGGAATGCCTACAGTGTACATACAGTGTGTTAACCAGCCAGGTTACTGCCTGTGTGCACTCTGACTCCCTGAGAAATGCTGGGTAGTTTAGCCACATAAATTTTGTTTTCATTTACTATGCCGCTCTTTCAATGCCATTTAGGAGCGTTTCTTTGACAATAACAAGTAGACAAGGGTTAGTGGAAGGGGAGCAAATTTGGCCTGCTCTAAGGGACTATGTATATGCCAAGTTTTGGAACAGGACTAGGAAAATTGTTCAAAACCAAAAAGTGATTACGTACAAGTGAGTTTCAAAGAGACCAAGAGAGAACACTGTAAAAGAAACAGTGAGAAAGAAGCCTCAGTACATCCTAACATTGCTCCATACCTCTTGGTAGTCAGTTTCATTTGTGCATCAATTCTGACTCGATAGCCTTTTATAAAACAGTTTGTTTCACTTCATACAAGCATCAGTCAAACATATATTTGCTTCTTGCTACCCTAAGAAGTTCTTGGCCCACAGAAGCATAAAATAGTCTTGAAAACAATATAAGAAGTGTGATCCTTCTTCATCCTTTTTTACCATTCAGAAACTGTAAAGCTTCTGTAAAGACTGTGTTATCAGACAGGTCTTCTGCAATGGCAACTTCCCTTCTGAGTACTGAATGGAAAATTGGGTGTGGAGCTGTCTTTTTGCATTTGTCAGTTGTGCTGGTGAGTTACTGGGTGCAGTTACTGTGGATTGAGCTCAAAGTTCTTGGGAACTGAGGTGTTACAAAGGGCTTAAATCCAGCTCAACTTCTGTCACCAGGTCAATCTGCTGTTCCATGTTTGTAAAGGTACAAAGTTTTGAGGTCACCCAGGAAATCCTGACGAAATATTACGAGCTGCGTTCTTGCACTTCTGTTAAGTAAACCTGAGTACTGAAACTCTTACCCACGAAAAACTCCCCAAAATACAAGTCAAGAATAGGTGAAAATATTATGTACTGCAAGACATGTACCTAAAACAGAGTAGATGCAGCAATGGTTTGTTTCTGAAAGGTGTGTCACCAGGTCTGACTCAAGGTTCAGCTTTGTGCCATTTGCTTCTCAGGAAGAAAAAGTGTTATATAGATAATTAACATCTGTGATAAAGGAATGCACAATCTCACTGCACAACAAGGGCTTTAGCACCAAACCTTTGAGTGTAACTTCTGGTACAGTAATCCCTCCTTTAAGTAGGAGGAAATCTAAAAGCATTTTGAGTATAGTGACTCATCCCATATTCTCATTTATCACCGCAGGTTTTGCTTTGATATTATAAAAACTTCTTATAATTTTATCCATAGCACCTCATTTAGAGGTGTTTTCCCTGCTAAGTGTGTTCCCAGCTTCAGTAATCTCCTCACTGCTCTGATGACAGGATTGATCAGCTGCTTCATCCTGCATTAATTTCTTTCCTTTTTCCTCTCCTGTACAGTCTAGGTTTATGTGAGGAAAAGAATTCCATGGCATCTTTGCCTGCTTTTCCTCCAAGCATGCCAAATGGACTTCTGTTTCTGTAGAATTTCCTTTGTCCTCTTTTTTCATTCTCAAATAAAAACTTACCTGCTCTCATTTCCTGTGCAGTCGTTGACCTCTCATTCTTCTCTCTGTATCTCAACAATCCTTCCCTGCTTCCCACCCTTTGTCCCGTGAGAGATTCTCTACTTCCCTCAGCAAGACTTCTGTGTTTTAAGTCACTCAATGGTTCTCTTATGAACTGAAGAGATCATTGTCACAAGATTCCCTTATTTTTTCCATTAGCTTGTACCTGGATGAATGTTAACACTAGAAAACTAAGCTGTTCCCTTAGCATTATCTCTGGACCAAAAAGGTAATTTATGCACTGTTTCACCCTTGCATAGTTCCCCGACCTGTCTTTTGTTGCTGAAGAGTGAAAATTCCATAGCTAAAGAATTTTTTTTTTTTAAAAATCTTGTCCAAGTGTGCTGTGGTCTGACCATAATCTCATTGGAATCAGTGGGATTTTTTCCATTAACATCAGTGTGCTTTGGATCAGATCCCAGACGGACTTTTTTTTCCTTGCTTTTAATACTGTGAGTACTCAATTATGATGCTACTAATGCTGAGCCATGCTGAGCAGGGGGAGGATTTGCACTGCTGGAGCCCTGGTTCCTGGCAACCATATGTCTTTCAAAGGCAATGTTCCTCCATGGGGGAATGATGGAAAGATTCCCTCTGCTACACTTCTTTAATTACAAGAGCAAACATCCTCCCACTGCAGTCCTTCCAACATCTAGGTACAGTGCTTTAGCCTTCTCTGGTGCACTCAACATTTTCAGAAAAGATGAAAAACTTCCTCTCTGCCTTCCTGATTCAACTCCCATGCAGCTGTTACTTATTATTGCAATGCACTCTTTAATTGAGGATGCTCAGGACAATAAGGATTCCCATATGCCACTTGCAGCAGCTCTGACACTTGAAAGAGCTTACTTTGCTATTTCTCTTCAGTGAAAATGTCTTTGCTCAAGGAATGCAGTGTGCTGCTTACTTTTTGAAATTCTGCCTTTATTTCTATTAAGTTCAGAACAAAATGACAAGGACCTGCAATTATATATACATATGTGTATGCATACCTACCTATATATTTGCTCATGACATATGTGCGTGTGTGTACAAATATAAAGTCAGTCTATACACCTTTCCAAAAAGAGCAATTTGCTTTTCTACCTTCACAGGAAGGTGAAGCAAGGTGTCAGAACTAGCTCAGAGGCTAATTTCCAGTACAGAATTCAGCTATGGAACTACAGGTGGGAGGCAAACCCAGGAGCATTCCTCATGCTTAATCATTCATGATCGTCAATTCATGATAAAAATGTCACAGAGGTTTTCCCTCATATAGGGTGATTTATTACTTAGCAATATTCAAAAATTATAATTGATGGACCTTTTAGAGGTCTGCACTGTAATAAAAGTTATCTTTCTCAATGCCTTTTGTGATAAAATGTATTTGGCACTTTATAAATTTCATAAACTTAATTGCCATTTTACTCATGCTAGCAATCATCCCTATTACAGGAATTATTATTTGCCCTAAACCACAAGTCCTAATGCTCTGTTCTGCTGAGGAAGCTATTTGACATTTAAAGAGAGGGGTTTGACAGTGCAGACAGCAGGATACATGCAAAACCCTCACCAACTGTGGGTGAAATATTTGCCAGCTTGTAGATAACTAGTTGATGAAAAATTTGAGACCACTGAGTGGTTTTGTGACTGTATTACCAAAGGAGGAGCACATGTGCCAGAGAGAGAAAAGAAGAATGGAAAACTGGAAAAAACCCCATTATTCCTTGTTTTATGACCCACACAAAGTCTGTGTGCACCCAAAGCATCTGGGCTGCTGAGCACAGCAAGAGATTTCACATGTGCTCAGTACAGGGAAGAGACTATGGAGGCCTTTAACTTCCCCCATCAATTTATCCATCAACAGCTGTAGGAGATGGAAATATTTGAGAATCGGTGAAGCCTGGGAGCATCCCTGGAGCAGGGGTGGGTTGCTGTGGGTTGCTCAGGCAAGGTGTGTCTACACTGACCTGGGAGGTGTGCACTGCCCTTTTCGTTTTCATACATAGGAATGTTTACTGTTCATTGTTGAATTCTTCCACATCAGGTATATCATGCAACTTGCTCAATGCTGGCTCCTGTAGGTCTGGAGCAACTCGTAGTTTCAGATGTTTATGTCAGAGGTATATGCAAAAAAGTTATCTGTTCTGGCAGGATTGATGATCCTGGGATAGAGAAGGTTGCTGAGGAACATTTTTGTGGCATGGTAGGCACTGTTAGAACTAATCCCCTAAAGATTTTATGATGATGGAAGACAGGTTGGGCTAGAGAAAGGGACAGGGTTCTTGTTTCACTGGGGATTGTAATTTTCCTGATGTTTTCTTTTATGGATTGATTTTGCCCGGTCATACAGGCTCCAAAAATGGGCCAGATTTCAACAGATCATTCTGAATGGATGTGCAGCATGAGTACAAAGTCTCTGTACAAACAGACCTACCTGTTCAGCTACTCCCAGGCTTCTTTTTTGTCTTTTCTTTTTGTAATGCTCCTATCTTTTTCTAGGTTGTATGTGGATTCAAACTGGTGGAGTTAGAAATGTAGGAAGACTATTTTTTTAAAATGAAGACAACTGTATACAGAATAATTCTGTTCATTATAGCAGTGCAAGAGCACGTCTATTTTTAAACAAACTACCTCAGATAACTTTCTTGACCTGCAATATATGTTCTAACTCACTGGTGCTAGTACAATGTTTTTCAGTAGGAGGCTTCAGTTTAGTCTTGCCTTATTGAAATTTTTCATAGTTTTGAAAAGGAATAGTTAAATGTTCCAATAAAAATTCATCTAGTGTGTGGGGTTTTTTTTGTATTATATTTTGTATTTTGTGTATTTTGCTTTGTTTTATTTTTTTTAAACAAAGACTTTATGTTCAAGGTACTGAAATCTGTGAAAAGGTTTCAAAGTTTGAAAAGCATGAGTGTCACAAATGTGTGCTGTACCTGGGATAGCACACTCAGCTCTGTTATGGCTGGAAGTGCTCTGGCTTGAAAATCCTTTTGTTCAGAAAACTTATTATTGACAATCTGAACGGAAAAGAGTGAAATAAAACAACCTATATCCCAAAAGACTTTCATCCCAGATTCTTTCAAAAACACAAATGGAGTCAGGTTCTGTCCAGAGAGAAACGAATGTAGACACAGAAACACTGGGGAAAGAAAACTTGAAGGAGACCTTTTGGCAATGAGGGGGAGTGAGTGTAGTTTTCATTTCTGGCTTTGGCCTTTCCTTCTGAAACTGCTCAGTTTGATATGGTTTTGGATCAAGCTTTTCTGACAACACTGTTGCACACAGGAAAAGAAAAGCTGAGGGACTGGGCTGTTATGTTGAGTTTTCATTTTTGCTCACGTCTACTTTCCTTTGCTCATCCTGGACAGTTCTAACAGCTTCAGTTCTATTTGTCTCCAGAGGAATTGCTGCTCCTTTATTGGACAGCAATACAAATGAGTGGCTGCTCCAGGCAGAGATCATTGCACATATTTGAGCTTGCATTAAAACCAAACAAGCAAAAAGCCAAACAAAGCCAGTGCCCAGTGTTTGTTCAACATGATTCTCAGTTATGTGCATCAGGAGGGAATCAGAGTAATTCCTTGATTTTTCTCTTTTCCCCAATTATGCTTTTTTCCTCAGGGAAATCTTAAAGCATGATTTCTGGGATGGTTTTTCCAATTTGGGAGAGATGAGCAGTGCTACAGGTAGAAGGCTATTTGGAGCTGCCAGTTAAATCCTTTATTGTGTTAGTGTGACTGCAAGCAGATAGAGATGAGAGGCTAGTGGGTGCATAAATCCAAGTCTTTGACACTATTCCCCTTTTGAAAATGTGTGGAGCTCCAAAGAAAGGATTTGTTTCTTTTCTACAACCTATTTAAAGACCCTTTTGCTCCTTATTGCTCTGCAGGGCTTTGGATTTGCTAAAGGTCTTACTCCAGCTATTTGATATCTGTTAAAGACAATCAGTATTATGTCCTTAGTACTGTATTGGTCAAGATCTGAGGCTAATGGTTGACTTAAATATATTATTTTGGGTAAAATACTTTACTTACTGTCTATTTTCCTTTAGGCATTTTTTTGTTGAAATGACTGTGTTCAGCACTATTTTGTGCATAGGAAGAATTTTTTTTCCTTATTTAAAATTAATATTGATTTTTCCATATAAAAGGAAATGGTTTAAGCTGCAAGATCCAAATATGACCTATTTTTTGGTCATAGAATTCATGTAAGAAAATTCTGCTGATTCCAAATAATATATACATTTCTTATACAGTAACTCTAAATATATACCTGTGATGGACATAAAGCAATAGGAGGCTGCCTTCTACAAATGTACAGAAAAAGTTTTACATTTCCTTCTCACCTATTCTGAAATGCTTAATAAAAATACAAAAGATATCAAGTCCCATTTTTTCACATACTAAAAATGCTCACTCAAATTCATACTGGTAAAACTCTTTGATGGCACTAAGTGGATGCCTTACAGGACAAGTGAGGAGTCCTCCTGATCAAGGTCATCACATTCAGGCTGGGTGAAAATAGTCACTTTTTTTTTTTTTTAAGACTCTTAAAAGAACCCAAAGAACCCAAACAATAGCAACTTAAAAAAAAAAAAATAAAAGAACCTTTAAAAATTGTTTAAAAAACCCATGGACCTCCAAATAAATCTATTATCTGTTTTCTTTTAAAGTGATATAAAAATGAGAGTTGCTGCATGTGTACAACCTAGGAACATAGTCTTTGGTGTGTGTTCTTTTAGTGCTGAGGTAATGATTATTTTTACTGCTGCAAAGATGTGCTATTGGCATAATATGATAACTGAATTTAAAACTCCTTTTTGGAAGGGCTTTGTTAGTCTCAGATTGATTTCAAGCATAAAGATGACAAAAATAATTGTAAGGGATAGAATAAGATTTAGAAATACTTGCAAACTTGTGAGATAGCAGAAACTAAGACAAGAATGATAAACAACAAGGATAGTAATCAGTCTCTGGTTGTATTCTTGAGGGGAAGTCAAGCACTTTTAAATTTGATTGACATATCCACTGTGAGTTTTTGACAGTTTTATATCTTAACTTCTTCCTATATCGGGGTATTCTGTACATTTATATACATTTGAGAGCCTATATACATAATCAGAGCATTTGACAGAGGCAGTGGAGAAGTCAATAAGGAAAGATGTGTTGCTGGACTTTGTACTGACACACAAAAAGGGACTGGGGCAGCCTTGGCTGCAGTGATCATGGCATGGTGGAATTGAGGATCCTTCTGGGAGAAAACAAAATAATAAGTAGGATTACAACCCTGGACTTTGAGAGAACTAACTTTAGCCTCTTCAAGAACCTATTTAGAGGATCCCCAGTCCTTAAGGATTTAGAAGGTAAGAGGAGCCAAAACAGCTTATTACAATTCAAGCATAATTTCCTCTGAGCTCAAGATCCTTGTGAGTAAGAAATCAAGCAAAGAGAGCAGGAGACATGCATGGATGAGCAAGGAGCTTCTGACAAAACTCAAACAGAAGAAGGAATTTTATGAAATGTGGAAAAAGGGACAGGTCACTTGGGAGAAGCACAGGAATGCCGTCAGAATGTGTAGGGACACAACAAGAGAGGCAAAGGTCCATTTGGAATTAAATCCAGCAAGAGATGACAACGACAACAAGAAATTGTCTTTGAACACATCAGTAGCAAAAGAAAGACTAGAAAAATTGTGGGACTAAAACTAAATGAGGTGGGTGCCCTGGTGACAAATGATACAGAGAAGATGGAGTTACTCAGTGCCCTCTTTCCTCCAACCTTTGCTTCTAAGGCTGGCCTTCAGGACTCCCTGGAGGCAAGAGAAAGTCTGGAGGAAGAAGATTTACCCTTAATCAAGGACGATAGGTTTAGAGATTATTTAGGCAAGCCTGACAGCCACAAATCCATGAGCCCCTATAGGATGCACCCACAGGTCTGAGTGAGCTGGCAGACGTTATTGCCAAGTCACTCTCCATCATCTTTGAAAGGTCAAGGAGAGTGGGAGAGGGGCCTGAGGGCTGCAGGAAAGCCAGTGACATTCTGGTATTCAAAAATGGCAAGAAGGAGAACCCAGGAAACTGCAGTCCAGTCAGTCTCACCTCCATCTCTGGGAAGGTGATGGTTGTCATTTACAAAGAAATGGAGGAAAAGGAGGTTATCAGGAATAGTCAATATGGATTCAGCAAGGGGAATGACCAATCTGACAGCCTTCTGGGCTAGAATTACTGTCCATGTAGATGGGGAGGAGCAGTAGGTGTTGCCTACCTTGACTTCAGCAAGGCTTTTGACACGGTCTCCCCCAGAACCCTCATGGGGGAGCTCAGGAATTGGGTTAGAGGAGTGACAGTGAGGTGGATTGAGAACGGCATGTCAGAGTTCAGATGGTCGTGATCAGAAGTGCAGAGCTGAGTTGAAGGCCTGTAGCTAGAAGTGTTTCTAGTTCTTGTTCCACTTATAGATCAGTGACCTGGGTGAAGGGGCAGAGTGCAGCCTCAGCAAGCTGGGGAGCAAAACTGGGAGCAGTGTCCGATCCACCAGAAGTTTGTGTTGCCATTCAGTGAGACCTGGGCACGCTGTGGTTCAACAAAGGCAAATCTGCAATTCCTGCATCTGGAGAGGAAAAATTCTCGAAAAATCGTGGTCTCATGAAGTGGTTAATTAGCAAGCTTTTTACTGGAATCATCTCCAGACAAATTGGTAGATATGAAAACATGTTGAAATGAGGCATGTGGATAGGACGGATTGATTCTCAGTGACTCAGGGTTTGTGTTTAGATAGGATTATTTGTACATTTAAATGCAGCCACTGCTGCAAAGGCCATTCACACTGTTGCATGAGGAAACACAGCGTGTTGGAAGTCCGTGAAGAAGCCAGTAATGACAGAATGTATTGTTACAAGTGGCGTGGTAATGACAGTTGTTATCACCATTGCATGGAAACAGCTTAGCAGCAATATTCTCTTAAAAGGTATTTTGCCACTGATATTGAAATTAGCTTGTGTCCTTCTGGAATTGACTTGAGCTACTATATCCAGTTCTGATGCATCAACGAGATTGCTGGAATGGTGGCTGACTAGGTGGAGAAATGATCCAAAACACATTTATTTTACACATGGGACAAGCTGTTCTGGGTAGGCTGTGTGAGGACTCTTGCAGTGATGTGCTACACTCGTTAAACAGCCAGGCATACTTCTGAGTCGCAGTGGTAATTGCCTAAATCAACTAATGCAAAACTTCTCAAGTCTTGGTAACACACTGCTGTGTGTGTTAGAGCAAAATGAGGAGGAATACAACAGTAGTAAACCACGTGGAGATGAAGAGAAGAAAAGAAAAAGAAATCGTGAACTGAGACGTCTGCCCAGTGAGCTGAGGTTTTCAAAACCTTTATCTTTTGATGCTGTGCCAATAAAAAGCTCTGTGGGTTGCTGTGTTGTTCCATTAGAAAAGATGAACAGAGAAGAATTCCCTGCCAAGAGACAGGGACTACAACCATTTCTGACTATTTTGGCCCAGCAGCTGAGCAAAATGTTTATCAGAGGACTTCAAAACATGAAGTGCACAGGACATAAAAAACAGTTCAGTTTATGCTTTGATGAATTATTTAACCTGTTTCTTCCTCCAGTGAATGCTGCAATTTCTTTGAAAGATCTCTGATGTGGTGGTTTAAAATGTATTTATTGTAACAATACTCTCTGAATAATTGTATTTCCTATAGTTTCCATGCTATTTTGTGTTCTTATCTAGGATACTAAATACATGTTTGACTGTGATTCTTCATGAGGATTTGCTGGCATCACTTCTCTTCTTTGACATTTATTATGAGTTTGGCATCATCTGATTTGGCACAATAAAGTTACTTTAATCTGATATCACTAAATGAAATTCAAAATAGCTACTTGCTTTGGCCCAGCTGTGGAAATTTCCCTCATGACCCTTCTCACCAGGACAGGCAGCACATTATTAATAGCATAAAATTGTCTATATTTATTTATGTGATTGTTAAGCAATGAAATTGATTATTTATTTTTTAATGGTTCTGTTACACTCGCTGAGTGCCTGAGTGAATGGATGGCATTGCCAGTTGTTATGATGTTGTTATAAACCTGAAATTGTACAGCTAGGAAGATAGAAATAGCACACTTTTATCTCAGGGGAAACAGGTGGAAAAATGCTCTACATAGAATAGTTCATGTAGGTATACATAACAACATTTTGATAAAGGATGATTTATTCAGCTTTTTGCCTGTATTACTTCACAGCTCACCTGGCTATAACGGAACCAAGAACTTAATTGTTGCAAATTTTAAGCTGTTCATCAATCTTCCTTGCTAATATAAATATGAAGAAATGTAAATATTATATGCCATTGGATTGATTTAGATGTATTTTGATTTGTTTCAAAATATTCTCCCATCACGAGCCTCTAGGAATTTTTTTTTCAGCCCACCTGAATAATGGAAGGAATACAGAAATGAGAACAGTCTCCCTTTTGTATACAGTCCTTGTGAGTTTTGAAATTAAAGAAAGAGCTGAATTTCTTACTAAGTTGTAAGCCATGGTGGTGAATTCAATTCATGACATTTATGTTCACTGTGCAGTAGAGTGGGATTCTTCCCTGTGTCATTGGCCATCGTCCAAGATTATCCCACAAATAATGAATACAAAATTCTTTCCAGATTCTATTGGAAGAAAACAAAAGTCCCTTAGAAAACCAGCTCTACAAAACACCATAAACTTTACTAGAACGTGTTCTTCTTGGACATGGACATGAGTAATTTTGTTTGAAACCTGTCTCTTAAAGCAGGGGGTTGTCTGTATCAAAAATAAGCAGGTCAATTAAACAAGGATAAGCATTTGACTATCAGTGTCATAAATAGATGGATTTCATTTTTCCTATGAGCATCAGACAGTTTATTATTAGACAGTGTCACATTACACTGGGATTGATGTTTGCTTTTCTCTCTGTAGTACTTTTTATTGGGGTTTTTTTGAATATATTGCTCTGAGATTTCAGGAAGTTCAAGAACAAAGTTGAATATCTGTGCATAAATGCCAAATTGATCAAAAGTTTTAGGGAACCACATTATCATATGTGGTTATACATCTATATGTATTTACTATCTATAAATATATATATATATTATTTACATATATATATTATTATTCATATAATAAGTAAATACATCAAGATGTATTTACTTATTGTATGAGGTTCACTTGGTTTCATTTTATACCTGCTGGAATTTTGCAGACAAGTGCCTGTTGTCACTGACCATATCCACACATTTTACACAGATTCTGTTCTTTGACAAATTTAGATTTACTAAGCAAGAATGCATTTTAAAATACCAGAAATGTAAACACAAAGTAGATAGTGATTTATATAATTTTTATAAAAACTAACAAAGCACATGAAAATCAATAGTCAAGTACATGAGTTGTGAGTGACACCAAGAAATGTTCACTCTGAAGAATAAAAGAAAATAAATTACTGCCTTGTATCAGTTCTGTTCCAGTACAGCCCCTCTATATCCATCCTTGCAGAGATCCTTACAGCAACTACTAATAACCAAGTATGGGCTATATGGAGAATTAATTGAGGTAGGCAAATTCCTTTGTTATATGGGATATATCAATATCCATATGCCAATATACCTATAACTATTATAAGTGGAAACTCCTGAACTATTATTCTACTCACCTGTGAAAGATTTATCAGAATAAAAAAACACAAGTGAAGAATGTTATTTCAGGTCAGCTGAGGTTAAAAATCTATGTGTGACTGCACAGCATAACAGTTTCCAAACCGTAAGTGTGAAACATCTGAAGAATTTGTCTATTTGAGCAGCTCAAGGCATGGTTGCTGCTGTCTTTTAAAGCACTGATTGATAACCATCTGTTTACCTGAATACACAAATTATTTTGATTTTGATGCTGCAAGGAGGATTGGGCTGTTGAGCTGTTGGTGCTATTCCTGAAGAAAGCAGTTTTCCTAAATGATGGGCCCAAGAGCTGACTACAGTCTCCTGGCTGAGAAATCCTGAGATTTAACTATGATTGATCTCTTCCAATATTTGCCATGAGAAGAATGTACTGAAAAACCACTCATCACCAATAAGACTTCCTTGAAGAAGTAAAACACAGTATGTGTGCTGCTATGGGCAGTAAAGAGCACAAGCTAAACAGCTGAGGAAATCAGAAGCAATGGAAATATTTGCAAGCACTCAGGCCAGTCGTAGCTGACAGTGACGTTATAAGCAGAACTAAGGTATGGTTATACAGCAGTGATGCAGGAACACGAGCACTGAGACAGGTAGGCCTGTGCCAGGAAACACAGCTCTAACAGAGCTCATATCAGGAAATAGGACCCCTCATTTGTGCTTTGAGAGACTGTATTCAAACAAAGACAGACAGAGCAGAGGAAACAACAATTTTTGGTCAAGATTATGGAAGGATGACAGGACTGTTTATGGTGAAGGGCGTTTTGAAATGCTGCAGATCTCAGAGTGAGATATTGATATGCACTGTCACCAGGAGAAAAACATTACTGGTTGTTACATTAATGTTATTTCTCTCTCCCCAGAAAGGCATTTGAAAGAACACATTACTTTCATGTTGGCAGCGTTTGAAATTCCTGGACGAAATTGCGAGCAACCTTCTTCACCAGGTATTTCCTGAGCCAGTAAAAAGTGTTATTACACCAGGTTCAGTTTTCAGTATGAAATTAGGGTATTAGAGGAGAATGAGCTTTGGGTAATAGATTCTAGATAAAGTCGCAGATGGATTCAATTTAAGTGAAATGGTAAGGATCAGTGAAAGACTGTCATTATAACTGATAACTCAGGTAAAGGAACTAGCTGGAAGGAGTGCTCAAGACTAGGAGTTTGGGAACTGGAAAGCATACACTGGAATTTCTGTCCAATTAAGTTCTGAAACTCTCAGGAATCTGTATTCCCTAAAAAAGGAGCAAAAAGCCAGTAGGAAAGGACTTGCCAAAATATGAGAAAGCAGCTTCTCGAGAAACATTTAAAATGTTGAAATAGAAAAAAAATCGACCACGATGTACATGCATAGAGATAATATTCACCAAAAAAGCATTTTTTAGAGACCTGAAACTTAGGGATAATATAAGAAGCTATAACAGGTTAACAGAATTAGACCTTGCAAATGGTCATAACTAGTAGCAGAGAGTTATTTAGCTCTAGAAACTAAATGATAAGGAAAAATGCTGTGAGCAGATAGGGCATAAAATGCAACAGTGCAAAATTATGTGATGACAATCTAATCACAGTCATTTCAACTGTAACCTGAGGAGTTAGAATTTATGTCTGTGGAGAACAGCTTGAGTGACTAGCTAGTTCAGACTCATCTCTGATTGTCATTGTGATGAGACTGTAAAGCCTGTAATGTGCCCTTGGAATGAGTCAGGAAAGGTATTTCTGGAAGAAATGAAAAAAAGTCAGTGTTTTCGAATAGGGCATTGGTGAGACTTAAATCTGGAGTATTAAATATAGTTCAGGTCACATTCAGGAAAGATGGATTTCAGCCTGGAACACTACCTGAGAAGGACTACAGGAAAGATAAGGGGAACAGAGAGCTTGTTCATGAGAGGAGATTTAAAGAGCTCAGTTTGTATAGTATTATAAATTAAAGGGTGAGAGGGATATGACAGATACACATAAATATGTTCAAAGATAAGCACAAAAGAGGAAGGAGAGCTTTTGTGGTGAAAAGGTAACACTAGCAGAAAACAGCTGGTCTGAAATAAATGTGCCCTGGAAGTTCATGCTAGAAAAACAGAGAAGATAGGGGTAAAAAGCTAAACACCTGAAAGGTGTAGATCATTAAGTTAAAAAATCTGTGATACCGTGGTCCATGTTCAGTATACCAACAGGATCTGTAAGGTTACATGAGGCTGACTCTGTTGGGAGGATAAAATTTTCTTAGTACTTTTCATAAAGTAAGCTCTATTTTGTACATACCTCCTTCACATCTCTTTACGCAGAAGTGGTGCATTGAGAAGCTGAAGGGATCTTTTCTGTTTGACACGAGATGTTTGTTTTCCATTCACAGTGCCCTCTCATGTACATCAAACACAAAAGGAATATGGTGGGGGAAAGCAATTTGCTGCTGTTTTGGTACACTGGCTGCTGTGTGATGTTTAAGCAACTGTGTTCAGAGTATTTCTTCCTGTCAAAGGGTTCCAGTTCTAACTGAAGGAACCTAAGCAAGAATGGAAGCCTAACTATTTCCCTCTCTTTAGGAGAGACTGAGACACTCAATCTGTGCAATGAAGTTTGTACCAAATAAGGTTCAATGGGAAGAAATTCTTGAGACTGCAGTTCTTCCTGGATATCTGAACAGTTTTAGGTATGGGTGAGGCTTGAGTAAAAATTTAGACTAGGATCAGGTTCTGGTTGGTTATAGGAGTTTATAACTGTAAAGGCAGTTCTTTGCCTAGTGCCTATCAAAATGACTTTATACCAAACGTGACAAAATTCCCATGTTAGGAGGTACAAAGTTTTGTTACACAGATTATCATTTTGTCCAGTTGCTTTTGCTGTTCTCGAGAAAAGTGAATGTCCTCTCCTTTTCCTGGTCCCATAGGAACTCAAATGCGGCAATCCAGGGGATCAAGCCTATGGCTGCAATCAACTGATTTGCTTTTATGAAAAGTGTTGCTCACTATTTCCCCTTATCCTGGATATTTCTCACCACAGTGGTGATTAATCAACACTTATGGAATCAGTCACTTTAAATTTTCAGTTTATTCAGTATTTTCAGTTTATTTCTCTTCAAAATAAAGCTAAAACCCCCTGGCTGAATCTTCTTTAAGTGTCAATGCCACTAAAGTCAGAAGAAAATTATTTTGGCAAACAGGCAACGAGGCACCTCTTCCTGTTTCGAGACTACAACAGTACAAAACTTGGCAGACTTGGCAGGTCCTGTGTGCTCTTTCCCAGGCAGCCCATGAGAAAAGACAGAATTACAGCAAATGTGGAAATGGTTATGTGTGATGCTTCTCTTACTGACACGGGTGTTGAGAGCCTAAATAATGGAAAAAGGTTTTCTGTACAGTTTTCTAAAAGTCTTTCTGATGCAAAATCCAGATTTTCCCTAGTTTGTTTGTTTGGTGACATGGCTGGTTCACTGTCTGCAGTTGTAAAGACTGCGTGGTGCAGGATCAGACAGCAAAGTAGACCAACTCTAAGTACAGAGAAGAAAGAACCATTTTGCTGCAGGATTGCCCAAATTGCTCCCGGTTTTCTTTTAAGCTTGGTGTGTCAGATGTTTGCTGAAAGCCACCTGCATTCAGAGATGCACACAGAAAAGCAGAGAGTTGGAAATGTTAATTCATGGTGCATAAAGAAGTCGACATTGCTGGAGTCCTCTCTGTTCTTCGGTGGGAATAATTACCACGGCGGAAACATGGAGAGGCAGAGAACATCTGCCTGAATGCCAAGTGAATTTCCTGTGATTACTGGTTTCATAAAGGAGAACCTGTCAATTCAGAGCACCAGAAATACGTCTAGTGTGCTATGCAGGAGCTCAGTGCAATGTCTAGAACAGGCTACTGTGTTTCCAACATGGATTTTGAAGTGAGGATGGGATTTTTTGTATTGTGCAATTTTTGCCTTTTCTCAGAATGCTCCTTTGAAGTTACTGAGCTAACAAAAGGTAAGAAGTTTTTAATTGATTTGTGAGCATTTAAAAAATTATAGCGGCATTCTAATTAAGTAATTGATACGGATTCCTTAAATCAGGAGGACATTAAGTAATTAAGCACAATCCTTTTGCACTGAATAATACCTGTTAGCAGCTGTGATTCTGTGCCAGACTTGTGATGCAGAAAACAAACAAAGAAACAAAGCAAATAATAATAATAATAAAAAAAACCCAAGTAAAAACATATCTTTGTAACATATCCTTGAGACTACGTGGGCATTCTGCGTGAAAAAATATCAGCAGATTAATGTGGATGTTTTTCGAGCTAATTAAATTGAAGTGCATCATTTCTCATGGTGAGTGGCTAGTTACAGAACAGAAGAGTTGGATAGATAAGAAGTACTCAGTGCTGTAAGGACAATCAATACAACTGGAACAATTTCAGTGCTAGTCCTGGATCCTAAGATACGCTTAAATAACTAATAACATTCTGTATAAGGAAACTTAAATCACTGCCACTACATTCAAATTGGTATTCACTTGCAGACATATACCACTCAAGGTGCTGAAGCCAATTCAGTACAGGAATCTCTGGATATGAGTGAGTGGTTGGGCAGCTTTTGACTTGTAATATTTTTGGGAGCTGATAAATAGTTCAGCAATGGAAGTTTGCGTTTTAGAGTGCCATGATATTACTGTCTTTTAGAAAATAAGCTCTAGTCTTCACTCAAAGAGATGGTTCTGCAGCACAAAGCCACAGTTCTGAGGTAACTGCATGAAATACCTGGGACCCATTAGGTATTTGGGTGGCATGGATATTTTGGATGGAGTTCAGTCATATGGAGGATTTACAGACTATTAGTGTAAAACTAATAGGACAATTATCCAACCTACAGCACCAATGATAATATACAAGTGATATGGTGTATTATTTAAAAGTACTGATATTTCACCAGTTGAGACTGAGTAGAGTGTGGAAACACAGGCACCCTTTAAGGTTTTCACTTAAACAAGAGATGTTCAAGGTTCACATTTGCTTTATTAAAAGCCACACACTTAACTACAAAGGTACGATCCAATATTCTGGTTGCAATTTGTTCTGAGGGATGTAATGAAGTATAAACTCAAAATGAAGGCTGAAATACAACACACTTTTTTCAAAATAAGACTAGAATGCCAACCAAACCTATATCTCATTTCTTTTTCAGGTGTTTTAGAAGTATTTAGTGATATACAGATGATCAGTTATTGTTAGTGATTTGTCATGTGCAAAGAGGTTTAAATTCTAGTGGTCTCAGTTCAGAATTGATTGTTCTTTCTTTTCACAGTTCTTTAATTACTGTATTGGAAAATATGAGGGAGACTGAAACAGACTTAGCTGCTGAGTTGTTAGCTGAGTGTGAGATTCTGTACACATGACCTTCACACGTTGAAGTGTCTTAAATTAGTTTGCAATTGCAGTGATCTCAAAAACTGTAGCTCGTATGTCTTGACTAATGATCAGTAACTTGTCAAGCTTTGGGGACTCTGTTGTTTGAAATCATTGATCCAAAGCCTAGTTTACAGTTTCTGGTTATGGGAGCTAGACACTAAGACCTGTTGAGATGGACTTGGTGCTTGTCAGAGACACAACTTTATATACATGGAAAATACCAAGGTACTAGAGTTTATTTATTCTTTAGAGAGCTGGGGCTGTGTAGCAGTGGAGATTTACAGGTGAATTAAAGTTCCAGAATTTCTATGGGTCCAAGATCTGTTTTGGATCTGGCTCTTAGCTTCTCAGTCTTAATTAAAACATAGTGATAGTGTTACTTCAAATCAAAAAATGTTAACACTGTGGGATATTCAGAGGTGTAATAATTTTGCTCACCTAACAGACAGAAATTATCTATAATGATAAGAATTAAAAAAAACATTAAATTGTGGAAGTTGGGAAAATACCATCACTTAAAAAATCACATCATATATATACGTGATAAACTAGACGTGGACATGTTTGTCACTGTCCCACATGACATCCTTGTCTCCAAACTGCAGAGACCTAGATTTGATGGGTGGACCATTCGGTGGGTGAAGAACTGAATTTGTCCACTCACAAATAACGTCCAAGGTCCCACACGTGGATTGTGCCAATCCCAGGCACACCTACAGGCTGAGCAGAGAAGGAATTGACAGCAATCCTGTGCAGGACTTGGGGGTGATGGTTGATGAAAGGCTCCATATGAGCTGGAAGTGTGCACCCACAGCCCAGAAAGCCAACAAAATCCTGGGCTGCATCAGAAGGAGTGAGGCCAGCAGGGCGAGGGAGGTGATTCTGTCCCTTCCCTCTGCTCTTGTGAGAACCCCACCTGGAGTGCTGTGTCCAGTTCTGGTGCCCCCAACATAAGAAGGACGTGGAACTGGTAGAGCAAGTCCAGAGGAGGCCACAAAGCTAAGAGGACAGGAGCACCTCTCCTATGGAGACAGGCTGAGAAAGTTGTGGCTGTTCTCAGCCTGGAGAAGAGAAAGTTGAGTGGAGACCTCATGGCAACCTTCCAGTATCTGAGGAGAGCCTACAGGGGAGCAGGAGAGGGACAGGACAAAGAGCAATGAGTACTAATGGAAAAAGAGAAAATTTAGGTTGGATGTTAGGAAGAAATGCCATACTGTGTCATGAGGCACTGGAACAGGGAGGCTGTGGGTGCCCCAACCCTGGCAGTGTCCAAGGACAGGTTGGATAAGCTCTTGAGTGACCTGGGTAACAGGTCTCAGTCTGGGTAACAACAAAGGCTGTAACACCAGCCTGCTGTTTGATGTCTCAGAAGTGTCTAAGTTGTTAATTACACCTGTTCCACATGATTCTGTGATTCCAAGGGTCATAGTTTTCTCTCTTTCTTTTTTTTTTCTTTTTTAAGTAATCTCCTCAAAACCTAACAAATTATATTTTTCTTGCTAAACAACATCCTTTGGAAGAATGTGACACACATTCAGCACACTGCTACTGTGAGATTTAAGAAAATGAAAACAAAGTTGTTGAAGGTTTTGTGAATCTCCAAATAACAATACTTTGTCATTTCCCTTATGAATACCTAACACTCTCTTCTATATGCCATAATGTGCTTTCAAGTACAATTTTAAATATGTATGTTGTTGTTCTTTAGCAAACACAAATCTGAATGGCAAGAAATACAAATTAATCTCAAACCTGTGACAGTAATTAAGAAAACCACTGATGCAAACCCTGTGTTTTAAGATAAAGATGGAACAGTGGTTACATGCAAACTGATAAAGTGACATCAGTATTTCATGCAGTCACTGAGAAACAGTGTATAATGTGAGAGAGACAGAAGATAGAGATGGGCAAGCAGAAAAGAAATAGAGAGTACTTCATTCTGAGTGAACTTTGGCATAAGTTGATTTGTAAAGGGCACAAATTGTAGACTTAACCTTTTCCATTTCCTTCAGAGCAGTGTTTCTGTGCCTCTGTGAGTCAGCACAGCCTTGTCCCCCCAGTGCACTGAGGACATTTCTGATACCAGGATGGACCATCAAGCCTTGAAGTGCCCCTTGTCAGTCGGGCTGGGATTCTGGGCCAGAGAAATTTACACAGGCAAATATCTGGTCGTTTCAGGCTGTCTCTTTACAATTTGCATTATGTTCAGGATTTAGTGTTAGTATCTCATCTTTTCTGTTTAAGTCTTAGCAATAGTTTCTCTTTTATTTCTCTGCACAGAGTAGTGCATAATGACAACCCTTGCCTGAAGGTTCACAATTTGTATTGCAGTAGAAACAGTATAGAGCAATAAGGGGGCAGAACTACAGGATGAAGCTAAAGAAGTAAATTCTTCCATCTTATTTTCTCAGATTACCTTCTTGAGTGTTTTATTATTTTGATTAAAAAACTTAAAATTTTGAGTGGATTTCTTTGTGGTAGCAGAGGGAAAAGGGGACCCAAGGGAGGTCACAGTGATATTGGTGATATTCCGTATATATTTATATGGGCAGAGTTTCTGGACAGAACTTTCAAAGCTGCTTAAAAAACCCCTTGCCTGTAATAGCTTTACAACAACACTTAATAAGACTAAGCTGCCTTCTTTTTTTTTTTTTTTTCTGAGGCACTTGAATTGCAAATCACTGATCCAAGGTCTTATAGCCTTGAAGTTCAAGTCAGATTATCAGCGAATATTAGAACATGCAGATGTGAGACGGCCTTTACAAGCTTTAAGATCAAAGAGTCACTGTGCAACCTTCAGAATAATATCACTCTGTCACTCAAGCAAGCATAAGAAAGCTGGAAAAGTTCAGTCTTTCATGCAAACTTTAGAACTTCTTTTGCATAAACCAGTTTTGGGCCACGGAAAGCTTGTATAGAACACAACAAGTTCCTGCCTTCAAAAAAATATATTATCCTTCTTTCTAATGAAACAGAGAAAAAAAAATTCCCCAAATTTAGCATTACATTTGCTGCATATATTGTAAAATTAAAATATCTCTTGACATGTCTGCATTTAAACTTGCCTTCTCAGGCTCAGGTTCCATAGTCTCCAGGGTCTTAGCAGCGGTGCTTTGCATCATCTCTTGCCCAGTGTAGAAATGTGGCATACCTTGTTAAAAAAAAAAATTACAAGTTTTTTGTTTAAGAGTTAATAGGTCCAGTAGAATACATCAGATCACTTGTTTTTTTTTTTAATATACAGCAGGAGCAGAAATGCTTTGCTAGGTCAGGTTTGTAGAGTTCAACACATTCTGATCGGGTCAAAATTGTACTGGAATTTTTTTGTGTCCAGGCTCATTATCTTCTTTCTATAGAGCTGTGAAAGAGAGGAACACCTGATCACTCAGTCTTTACAGCATCCTTACAAATATATTAAGCTTAAATATGTACCACAGTTGATGAAGGAAAATATTTTCCCTGGTAGAGGAATAATAATGTGTTTGGACAGGACTTTCAGAAGTACAAGCACACTAGGCTTCTAACATCTCTGTGCCTTGAATTTCCTCTGAAAGCTCGGGGTACTGACTATGATTTCATGTAAGATGGTGCAGGATTAGAGTTTAAATCGACTCTAGGCACTGGAGACACATTGCCATGCACTGTTACCTCAAACACCAAGGAGCAGAAATTGAATCATTTGGCGATTTATTTTGTAGAGTCATAACCTCATAGGCTCACAGAGTCATTGAATGGTTTGGGTTGGAAGGGTCCTTAGAGGTCTCCCAGTTCCAAGCCCCCTGCCATGGGTAGGCATGCCATGCACCAGGTCAGGTTCCTCAGCACCCCATCCAGTCTGGCCTTGCACACTTCCAAGTGTTAACATTTTGATGTTATGGACTCGAGTAACCCCAATAAAACAAATGGGGTTACTTAAAACCCCGTTTAAAAAAACATAAACATTTAAACTTGAGCCCATAACATCAAATAGGGGTTTCAAGTAACCCACTGCCATTTATTTTATAATGCTGAAGATTTTTTTCCAACAGTGTCTTCTTTGAATTCCTTTATTTTATGAGAAAAGGACCTTGGATATTGGTGGCTTCTGTCATTTCTACTGGCAAAGCAGGAGCAAATTACTCTGTACCATATTTTATTAATTGCTGATCTACTGTCTCTAGGACTATTTTATGTCTACTAAGTAGTCAGAATTAGCGCCAGTGTTTGGCTGAGATTCTAATAACAATTACTTAATTAGAAGATATCCCTGAATGTATTTCTACCATTTTCAATATTCAAGAAGACTTACTGGTGTCATTATCCTCTTCCACTGGTCTCTGTATGTTTCCTTCAGATAGTTTCTGAAGCATAAAACTGCAATGCACTGGTAATGCAAATACATACACAGTAATTTCATCCTCTGCCTTTTGTTAGCTTTAAGAACAGCAGTAAAACAAATTATGGTTTTTGCAAGGTCATTATAATTTTTTCAAAACTTTGAATCAAACAATGGAAAATGTAGTTTTCTATCGAGTTTCTTATACTGTTGATACTTTTCCATGGTGACCTTTTATAAACCTTCAAGCAAAAAGTGACATTGGTTATGACTATGTCAGAAGTGAAAACTTCACAGAGAGAATTTTCAGAAATTCTTGACTAAATCCTAGCCTGCAATTGATAATTGTCTCTCTATTAGGAGTTACCCAGGCCTGTTGATAGAGAAAAGTTCTCCTTTCTACCAGGAAGGGGCATAATGATATGCCCAGATTTTCTTCCTCGTTCCCTGCTCATGAAGAGTTCTTTTTCTGCTACACCTTTGGAAAACTGAATAGATTGAGAGGGATTTTAAAGTAAAAAATGTAGTTTGTTTAAGTGTTCTCGTGTAACATAAAGTCAAGGAGGCAGCACCAGCTTTAGTTGCTGTTGCTGCAGAAATAGAGAGCTTGAAATACGGTCAGGTAGGGGCTGAATTCAGTATAAGGCAGAGCTGTACAAGAAGAGAGTCTTTTAGATTCAGTGGTTGGGTGGAAAAGAGGGCAATCTCCTTTTTTCTGTCTCCAAAATCTGATTTCATGCTAATCCAGTATTGCTTCCTGTTGAACCCCCACGCTGGGTGTTATTACCACGAGGCTTTAACCAACTGAGCTGACCTCACAGTCATTTGTGAAACTGTATTTGCCAGGTAGTTTTATAAAAGATGTAGAACAGCAATTAGAGCAAAAAGAAATCCAAGGGAGATAAAAAGAAATGAAGGGGGGGGGGGGAGAAAAAATGGTGAGTTTTATCTAGC
>JAWWLV010000100.1:33674133-33709015 GCA_035041135.1 Platyrinchus mystaceus | reverse complement strand
CTATCTATCTATCTATCTATCTATCTATCTATCTATCTATCTATCTATCTATCTATCTATCTATCTATCTCTATATCCATATATTTTACCCATACCAAAGCTCATGGGGAGATCTCTTTCTCAGCCTCCAGGAGTTTCCTTGGGGAGTGTTCCCACCCAAGGGAGGAATCCCAAGAAGGGTTATGTTAGAAGAACCTGACCCTATGAAAGTGGACTGGACCTTTGTAGTTAAAAGTGAGTGATGACTCCAGTGCTTCCCTCACCTTCAGGATGTTACAGCAAAGAAACCTGGAGCTAAAATGAAGCTGCACAGCTTGCAAAGACCTGTGAGAGCATTGACAGGTTCACAGCCTGCCTGCTCCCCATTGAGGGGAAGGCTGGTGGAATCAGATAAGACTGGAGAAGCAATAAATTAACCTACATGGAATAAATAAACCTCCACAAGTCCAGGTAGTGGCACTGATTGCAGGGAATCACAGGCTTGTTGCTTTCTACTCTCTCTCAAAATTGGACTTTAGGAAAGGGGCCTCAGTGAAGGTTGCACCAGCAAATGTAGCTAGATATGCCTTTGCACCTCTTTTTAGCACTTATCTTGCTTCCCTCATGCTACATTTAATGACACCTGAGGACCCAGTTAGCTAAAGTTTGTGTCTGTATCTGTGCTAAATATAATTAACCGAATCAAGAATTTTCACTCCTTCACAAATAGCAAGATGCAGAGAGGAAGAAAGCAGAAAAAGAAGAAAGGAGAAAGAATAAAGAAGAAGGAAGATGGAAAGAAGAGGAAGAGGAAGGAGAAGAGAAGCAAAAGGTGAAGGAGAAGTAGAAGAAAACAGACGTTTTCTAGACAGTCCTGAAACTTAAGTGTCGCGAACTTTTAAGTTCATGACTAAATCATGACTATGAGTTGATAGTCTGAGTTTGAGTCAAGGTTTTAATTTTTAAAAGTCCTTTGGCAAAACACTTGTTTTCATTTGGAAAGTCTGCTGTTTTATAATGTAATCCATTGTTTCATAAATCACAGATGACAAAACCAGACCAAACTGCGCTGTGTTCAGTGAATGGATGGTTTTGTTTTGCTTGTGTTGCCTAAAGATTGGGAGCCAAAAAAAGGCTCACCAGGCTACACACTTAAGATGCTATAATTCAGCAGAAGGTAAAAGACTGCTCTAGCCTCAAGTCTGGCACTATGCCTGGGAACAATATTTCAAACCAAATTCATGGCAATGCCATAGGCTAGTTTCTTTTGTGTGTGGGTTTTTGTTTGTTTGTTTGTTTGTTTTGGGGAGGATTTGTTTGTTTGTTTCTTATGGAAACACTGTAGTCTGAGTCAATTCATGTGGTAAGCTCAATTTACTAACCCGCTAGACCTGGAATATCATAAGACAGTACACTAAATTCTCAGTGTAAATTGAGACTACTGCTTTCCAACCAGCCATAGGTCTACTTGTTCTGTATCTGTTTGAGTCAAAAAGCATTTTGCAATTATTTTGAAGGAAGAGGGAGCAGAATCCTGCCTTTTTGTGAAATGTGCAGTTATTTAGGCATTCTTAGCCATTCTTATTATGTAATGTAGTAAGAATAACAATAAATAACTGTGCATCACAGTTCTCTCAACCTTGAAAGGATATGTTTGAAATAGGATTTTTTTTAAATTTGGGGTTTGCCAATTTTGTTAAAAATGGCACTCTTCTGGTGCATGTTCACATTTTTCTTCCCCCCCAAAGCAGGACCGCCAGGGATGACAAGGGTGGTACAGAACAGCAACCCAGCCATGCCCACACAGCCCTGGGCTCTGCCCCTTCTCTGCAACCAGGACAACATGTGTCTTTCATTATTCCTTGCTTTCTTTTACATATGAAATGCATTCTACAACTGAGCCTTCAACATCCTTTGGCAACAGTAGTTAGCTGTGTGATCGAAGCTGTGTGCGTGCTTAAATCAGTGAAAAATCAGAGGTTAAGGCTCTATTGAGGTCTACTGAAGGATTTTGAGATGCTGGAGCAGGTCCAGAGAAGAGCAACGAGGCTGGGGAAGGGACTGGAGCACAAGTGCTGTGAGGAGAGGCTGAGGGAGCTGGGGTTGTTCAGCCTGGAGAAGAGGAGGCTCAGGGGAGACCTCATCACTCTCTACAACTCCCTGAGAGGAGGGGGAGCCAGGTGGGGGTTGGTCTCTTCCCCCAGGCAACTATCAGTAAGACAAGAGGGCTCGGTCTTAAGCTGTGCCAGGGGAGGTTTAGGTTGGATATCAGGAAGAAATTCTTTCCAGAGAGGGTAATCAGCCATTGGAATGGGCTGCCCAGGGAGGGGGTGGATTCTCCGTCCCTGAAGGTGTTTGAGGTGAGACTGGATGTGGCATCAGTGCCATGGGCTGGTAACTGTAGTGGTAGTGGATCAAGGGTTGGACTTGATGATCTCAGAGTTCCTTTCCAACCCACTTGATTCTATGATTCTGTGATTTTATTTTCTTTCTTTGTCCTTTGCAGAGTCCCTACAACACCTTTGGAAGTGATGAAATAATGGAAAACTATATTAGATAATATGAGTATCTTAAATCACTATATGATGTGGCATAGATTAAAGAAAAATCCTCTGGTTTTGAAGAGCACAGGAAGGATTGCACTATAATGACACTATTTTGTTTATATGTAAAATTTATATGTGCTATATAAAGATAGAAACATTGACTAAACCTAACGTTTTCTTTCTAATCACAGAAAAGTAATACCTATGTTTGCTGCTTTAGTTCAGTTTCCTTGGTAAAAAGATCAATTTTTCTGAACCTAAAGGAAACCTAAAGCACAATTTTACCTATGATCCAATTAAGGACAACAGGGAAAAATGTCTGTCTCTCACAGTTTCTGTTCTGGCACTTACACTGCAAGAGAAGAATGAATGAATAGGATGATAAGTGTCATGATACATCGACCTGCTCAATAACATGGTTAGCTGGCACTGCAGCTCTTTACCTGTTTACAGCTTCACTGAAATATTAGGAAGGAGTATAATGACCAGTGAATCTAACTGCAGAGAAGTGAAAAGGCCAAGGTAGTTTCCTATTATGACATTCTCATTTGCTTGACATGATATTGTCAGGAATTGTATTTTTAATGATTCCTGTGCTGGACAAAGACAGTGAGGAGAACAGAAAATGACACTTGACTCCTCTATTGTGCTGGCAAAGTCTGTAACAAGCACAGGTTATAGTATAACCATTCTTCTTGCAATTTCAGAACTGTAATCTACTGATCCTCCCTGCTTGTCACATCCAATTTGTTCCAAGGCATGCTTTACACAAGACCACATTTCTATGCAGTGGCAGCTGGAACTTGACTGGGATTATAGTTAAATTTCCTTTCTAATGACTGAGCTGGAAAGATGCTGTCATATCATCAATCTAGAGGCTACACAAATACCTAAGAGGAGAAGAGAAAATTGGTTTGTAAAACAATTACATATTTTTCATTTTCAAGTTCTTTTCCAGAGCGTTCAGATTAACACGAGACCATGATTTGGAATTAGAAAAAGAAGTAAGAACAAGAAAATAATAAAGATACAATTAAGCAATTCCCAGAGCTGCTATTTTATTTCAGAACAGGTGTAGGAAGAATATGTGTAGCATAAAGATGTAGTCAGAAAAGCTTTGTCAGAATGTTAGTCACTACAGAACTCTTCTACTGAAATCATAACACTTTGCAGGAGTCATATCTACTTACCAAGGAAAAGAAAAAAAACAACAAACTAGCAATGTTGGTAAAACTGAATAAGTTTTCAAATCAAAATATGACATTTCAAACTTGACTTTTTGTGTTTTTACTGAGGAACTACAGTAAATTAAAGAGCAAAAGCAGATAAACCAGGAAAAAAGAATGCTTTAACAAAAAATGACTTGCTTTTTCTTTCACCCTGAATTGTTTCACTCTTGTTTGAAGTGAAGTTGGATTTTATAAGTGTGTTTATCAGTAGAACTACTCAGGAAGCAATTGGGAGAGCTGTGGGAGAAAGCACATAAGTAAAGAACAATCTGGATCATGCTTAGAGAGGCATAAATAATGAAATTTACCAGGCAGAGAAATCACCAGGGATTTGAATAAAGCTCTCACCAGTTTTTCCAGTTTGTGGTCAGGATTTGGGCAGTGGCAGATGCCCCCTGGAAAAAAAAAACAACAAATGTGGCTTTGGAAGAGGAATGGATCTCTTCAACTGTGCAGTAAATCTTAAGCGTTGGTGGTGCATCATAAAAAGGAAGAAGTGTTTTTGCACACTTCAACAGGCTTCATAACCTGTTGAGGACAGCTTGAAAGCTGATCAGAAGAGGACAACAACAAAACACCACACAAAGGGTAGAGTAAAACCCCAGTTGTCTGCACAAGGGCCAAAAATAAGCAGGAGAGAGCATGTGTCTCCTTATGTATTCAAGTAAAGGCTGTTTAGAGAAGATACTTGATGACATACGTTGTTCTACTTATTGACTCTTTTTGAGAAAGACTGGCTTATGGAAGAATAAACAGGCATTTAAAGGGGTTTAGGTGAGGCTGGAAACATTGCTGCAATGCAACATTAACAACTTGCCTTTGCTCATGTGATTCCTAAGCAGGATAAACATGTATTAAAAATAAGTTTGTTATCTTCTCTTTTTAATCCAACAATAAATCAGGCCAGCATGTACCCTGTTTGTACAGAAACTGAAATACTTTTCTGCACAGGAGTGTGCCAGGCTGTCATATTTGAACAATGGAGTTTTGCAGACCAATACTCAACTCTCCTTGCCTGCTGTTTAGCTTAAAAGTGGGTGAGAGCATAATGGGGTACTGATGAGAAAGGATAGAAACAGCTATTTTTGACTTGCTTTGCTGAAGTCCCAATATAGGACTGTACTGTAACCACGTTCAAGTCCTGCGTAGTCATCTGGTCTCTCACCATGTTATCTTGAATACTAGAATGATGAGATGCCTTTTCAAATTTGCAGTGCCAGACTGGGAAGTGCAAAAGCCACCACTGCTCACCTTCAGTGTAAGGCAAACACGGTAAGGGGTTGGCTGGGATTTAAAATTGAGCTTAGTTTGGAAACTGTTCACACTTACTCTGGAACTTCCCCTTTTGCTTGATTGTGCTGCAGCCAAATCTACTAATAGCAACAGTCTGAGAGGAATTAGTAAGTGCCTCTGCCTCATGCCTTGGCTTTAAGATTGAGCCTGGGGACTGCCATTATCCATCTATGCAAATGGGTAAGAGAAAAGGAAGTGCTTAAGGCCTCGCAGAGTTTCCCTAAAGAGAGTTCATCAGAAAACATTCACGGAACAAAACTCCTTTATTATGGAGCTAAAAATCGTGAGGGAGAATCAGAACCACCGTTGCAACCTGTGTGTCACCATAGCAACTGCTATTATGGCAACTCGGACAGAAGCCCAGATTTTCAGCTCAGTGATGAAAACTTGGTCTTTCCACCAAGTGCTTTACCCTAGCATGAATCTTTATGCTCAGTAGAGTAAAGAGGAAAGAAATTAACCACGGAGATGGAAAGAGGCCCATAGAGAGAGGAGCAAGGGAAAGCAGAAAATAAAGTCACAGAACCAAAAGGTGCACGTCCTGCTGCCGGTCCCTAATGATGCAATTGTAAAGCTGTGTGTCTACCTGCCATTCCCCTCCCACTATTCCAGGGTGCAGGACCATCAGGTTTGAGCCATCTCTTCAGCAGAGGCTTCATCTTCTGGCTTTTTCATCTGCAATATCATAGGTGCACACGGCAGGAGAGCCTGTCAAATTGGGGGCAGCGGGTGGGGGGAGTGTGTCAAGTTGACACACCCCATAACTCCATCACAGTAGTAACTGAATTACTGTATTCTATATTACTCATCACATTTAGCCAGTTTGTTGACTGTCTGTGGTAGGTTGACTGTGGCTGGATGCCAGACTCCCATCAGCCACCCTCTCATTCCACCTCCTCAACAGGAAAGGGGAAAAAATACAATGGAAAAGCTTGCTGGCTGATACAGGCAGACAATTCACTCACCAACTACCATCACAGGGAAAAGAAAAATCTTAATGTGGAGTAACTAATTTAATTTATTTCCAATTAAAAGTAGAGAGAAATGGTGAGAAAAAAGAGGGACAAAAACTAAAACAGCCTCTCAACACCTCTCCCCACTGTCAAGCCCAACTTCATTTCTACATTCTCCTATCCTCTATTTCTAACAGCTACTCTCTGCTGCACCTTCGCCCCTACAGCTTTTCCCCTGCTCCAGCTTGGGCCCCCATGAGCCACAGTTACTGACAGAAAACCTGCTCCACTGAGGGCTTTCCACAGGCTCAGCTTCCCCCAGGGCACACATTTCTGCTGCAGCACGGCGTCCTTCAGGGGCTGATATATGCTGCAGACCCCCCTGGGCTGCAGGGGGACAGCCTGTTCTCTGGGATCTTCACCAGGGGCTGCAGGGGAATCTCTGCTCCAGATTCCCAGAATCTCTGGGAAACCTCCTCTCCCTCCCTGAATCACCCTGGTGCCCGCAGGGTGGTTTCTCTCATGTTTTTTTCCTCATTCCTCTCTCTCTCTCACAGCTGCTATTCAGTGATTTTACCCTTTCTTAAATATCCCTTCCCACAGGTTTCATCAGCTTGGCTGGGGGCTCAGCTGTGTCATGCCGTGGGTCTGGCAGAGCTGTCTGGAATTGGCTGAGTCTGTCGGGTTGTGGTTCCATCCTCTCCTCCCTGAGGCAATCCCACACCTTCCAGCACATTGCCAAGGACACACGAGGCACCATCCTGTTGGTTCTGAATTCTGCATTCCTCACCTCAAAGGAAAAACTCTTCTGAGGAACTGAATGAAAAAATGTGCTTACATCTAGCTAGATGGCACTTCCTGCACTTCTCTTAGTTAAGAGGTGAATTATCTTAAGAAAAGGAAGAGATGCTAGGTTAGTCTGAAATCATAAACTCTGACCACCGATAAAAATAATGCTGTATTTTATATTTTCTATCTTTCTCCATGCCCTTAATTACCATTTCCTTCAAAAACTCTTGCAAGACCATGCGTAGATCTGAGTTCAATCAGAGATTTGTAGTTGTCTACACCTCTTTTTTTCAGGTTTTTATGAATAAACACCATGTTTTCTGTTGTGCAGTTTTTGGATGCCTGCACCAGAAGAGACAGATCCATAGCTGTTTTTAATGTCATAACACAAGCTGTTTTTTTTTTTTTTAGAAACCACTGTTTTGAAATGGAGGTTATCTGCTCTGCTGTCCCTGTCCCCTGCCTCATTCCCCCAGGAGAGCAAGGTATAAATTATTTCCAACTCATCTGTGGACATTTTTGTTTTCATATTTCCTACTGGGACAATAATTACTGTCATATCTTACTTGTCTAATGAAAACTGACATTAATTTTGAAGCTTGTATTTAGGCCATATGTCAGTGAGGACCAGTTTCACTTCTTCCCTTTGTTCTTCTTTTTTTTTTATTTTCCTCCCTTCCTTCCATGAAAAGAAAAAAAAGTGTTTTCAGACAGACCTAGTTGGAAAGGTCTTTTTTACACATATAGTTTCCTTGCTGTCTTCTACAGCCTCTGCTGCTTCTTACTGTTGTTTACAAAGAGATGATTCATCTAGGCAGCTTCTCTTTGCATACCAGTTCCCTTCCTTTCCTTAGGACACATGTTCCAGTATTAAACATAATTTAATGCTTTTTTACCTTCAAATGTCTAGAACTCCAGTTCAAAATTAAACTTTTCAGTGTAGTTAGTCATTCTGAAAGGATGATTTACTTAATTTAACAAAATAAGAGTAACTAAACCACATTTAACTCCAAATTTGTCTATCCTGTTAATTAAAATGAATTTAATCAGCTTAAGGTATCTTGATCTGAGAGCATTTCTTAGGCTGAGCTTTTGTGAGTGTCTTTTTGCTGGTTACTGCAATATATCCAAGATATCATCTAGGTGAGTATTTCATACCTAACAGCTGTCATTCCTGAGACAATTCTGCAGTGGAGAGCGTTTATATCACAGTAACAGTTCCATTACTACCATTTTCTATCCAGAGCCCAGGAAGGAAACTGAGGGATGAGCCCCATTTTTTGAATGCATTGATGTAGAAAGGTTATATGGATTTGGATTAGGATTGGGAAAAGGTTTCTGACTACCAGAGCAGTGAGATTCTAAAGTAGCTTTGAAAATAGAACAATAGAGATCCTAAACTACCTTAATATAAAGATAATAAATGAATGGAAAATGTTTGTACGATGGTGTCTGGTCTCTGCTCAGCTGACAGTAATAGTTTAGTTTTGACTGGGAACAGTCTGAGCCTATAACATGATTAATACTATAGAAAGAAAAAATTAAAATTGCCGAAAGGGATTCTAGACCTGATTGTTCAAGTGAAGTGTCTCTTCAACTCCATAAAGAGTAAATAAAACACTCTTCTCTTTCTCTTCAGTGATATTTAAAAAGAAGAAAAAAACTTCACCATTCAAAGAAGTGAAAGTGGAAACTATAGAAGATAGATGGTCAATAGCAAAAAAACTAAAGAGGTTGGATTAAGCTATAAAATTTCAATAAAGCCAAGAAAAGTCAGGATCAGTTGCAGAGGTAGAAAAATGGGAAAAGATAAGTTGCAGGAAGAAATTTTAATAGCAAAGGTTATTATATTTTAAGCATATAATTGGATCTGTAAAGCTGTAAAAGCTGTAACTTCTATGAGTATAGAATCTTTTAAATTGAATTACATTTATAACAAAGTTCTGTTTAAAATAATTGTGTCTGAACCTGGCAATCCACAGAAAATGAATAGGACTTTTTCCCCTCTTCCAATTAAGCTGATTGTGAATGTGACCTATGTCCTTACAGATTCATCACAAAGAGTTAAGGGATAAAACTGTGTGTGAAAAAGTTTCTCCTAACTTTGTCTTCCTGATAAATATAGGTTTGCCATATTAAAAAGAGTTTTATTATCTTAGTGTTTTCTGATCATCACGGCTGTAGTGTTAAAAGTTTATATCAATATATCAGTTTTCTATAATTATACAGAGATGACTCAATGTTCACTCCTTACACATCCAGCTTAAAGCGGCTCTGCTGGAAAGATGGGGAAGAACTCTTTATCAGGGACACTAGTGATAGGAAAAAGGGGTAACACTGTTGTACTGGGAGAGGGTAGCTTTAGAATGTACATTAGAAAGAAATTCTGTACTGGTAAGGTGTTAAAATGCTGGAACAGGCTGCCCAGAGTAGTAGAGGATATCCCATCCCTGGAAGGGTTTAAGGCCAGGTTTGAGGGGGCTTTGGGCATCCTGGTCTAGTGGAAGGTGTCCCTTTCCCTGGCATGTGGTTTGGAATTAGATGATCTTTGAAGATCCCTTCCAACCCGAGCTATTCCATGATTACATGATTTTAATCACCTTCTCCTCCACCTTTATCCTTTCCCCAGGTAATGAATGCTTCTTGCAATAATAATAATTCATTCAGGTTTGAGTTTATCCATTAGGTATGTAAGAAACAGCTCTTCATTTAAAAACAAGCTCTGTGAAGAAAGGAAGTAAAGCATCAGGGTGTTAAAGAACTACTGAGACATCCTCAGAAAAATAACAGGGGATTTACATTGAATTTAATGGGAATTGTACTCCAAAAGCTGTATTTTTGCCTTCTTCACCCTTCAGTGGGCAGCAATTGTCATTTATTTCTGTTTGCCTTAAGATGTGAAAAAGAGTTGAAAAGCAAACCCACTGATTTAATTTCTCGAGCTCAGGAGCTATCACAGGCTTTTTTATGTTTTGTTGGGCTTTATAAGCTTTATTTCTTCAGTGCACATGAATATGAATGATTGAAGAATCTTCATACAGGTGGATGTGCAAAACAAAGGAAATGTAAATGCCTGCATCAGACACGGATTTATAAAGACTGATTTAAATTGCTGTTGCATAAGCAAGTCATATTAACAGTTATTGCTGTAAGGTCTCATTTGTGTTTTCTCTGCTCATAAGGAACATTTCTTCTTTGAATGGATCTGCTGCTAAACCATTAACATTTGTCAGATGGCGAGATTAGACTCCTAACAACTTGCAGATGACATTCAGCCGGAGCAAACTCCTTTCAGTTGTTGACAGTTTGTCTAATAAGTGTGTATAGCACTGACATTTAGACAGGGAAATGCCTGTGAATTCTTACAGAACGAAGCTGAAGCTGTTAAACTTTTCAAGGCTTGGATTTTGGTGGGGTCTCTGTGTGTACGTGCGTGCTCTCTGTTGTTTGCTTGTAAACTTTCACAAGCAGAAAGAATATGTTCTACCCAGTCTCCCAAAAAAAAAATGCAGGAAGTGCTGATGTATAAGTTAATTTTAAAACCGAGTTTTCAAAAGAGAGCAATGAATTATTCATACTGAACATCTTGCCTCATTTTCTGTTTGCAAATCGTATTTGCAAAGAAATTGTTCTAATAATGTTATTCAGCTCTCTTCTCGATGTAATTTCAGCAAAACCCCCCCCCTCCTTATTATAAACAATTCATTTGAAACTTTTTAGATATTTGAAATTTAACCCTCTTTGTTTGGAAAGATTACACATATTTCTGTTTTCAGATTGGAATTGTTCTAAATCAAGCATCTACAGCATTTGTTTAAAGTCCATTGGTTTAAAATATATTTCAGCTAGTAATTTCTCGCTTGCACGTTTGAGTGGAAAAAAGCCTGTAAGTAAATCAGGCTCAATTATAAAGTCCAAATAATTAGAGGAAATATTTACTCAAAATTTGCACTGACATTTACTGCACGAAAATGTCCTCCTTTTCCAAAATGAAATAGCAACATTAGGAGAGAAGATATATTTTCCTCAATTTTCAGACGTTTAATTTTTGTCAGTGAATAATATTAGTAATTTCTAACCCCACAAGAACCCTCTCTTTAGGGTCAGGTTTTATAAAGTGCAAATTGTTGCAAAAAAATAGTAGCAATTTATTTTTCTCCACAACAGTATGTTGATGTGCACATAAAGTAATTGACTATATAGTCTGACAAATACTTATTAGCTATCAATGATCAGATCATAGAATCATAGACTCTCCTGAGTTGGAAGGGACCATCAAGGATCAATGAAGTCCCTCTCCTGGCCTGTCACAGGAGAGCTCCAAGAGTCATATTGATAACTTGTTTTGTTGTTTTATCTCAATGTGGTTTGTAAATTATTCATATGAAAGGTGCTTTTGAAATCCAGCAGTAAAATTTTTACCATAGTTCTCTTTACTGTTATGCTTAAAGTTGGGCTTTACAGAAGTTTGTTTTTTTTTTTTTTTTTTGGGTTTTTTCTCTGAACCAATAATTCAAAATAAAAGCTTTATTTAGTTGTACAAATGTTCAACCTGTAATTCATATTCTTTTTCCTACTTTGATTATTTTAAAAAAAATTTATAATGTATAACTTTATTAACACAGATATCCTAGAGCATAAGCTAGGAAACTGACTTAAAAATATCAGTTTAGCATTAAAGACTCTTCTAAGCTGCTGAAGAAGAGAGTAACTAACAGAATCTCAGTTACTCAGGTTTCTCCACAAAATTTTAACATTTCTCTTCATGCTTTGCGAAATTCCTACTATTCTCCTGCTTCTGTGCCAAACCTCTATGCCTCAGTTTGAAAAAAACCCAGCAAATTGCTTCTGGACTGAGAAATGTTTTAAGAATAAAATAAGTAAGTTAAAATCAATGTTATTTAATATGTGATCATTTTCCAAAGTCTACAAGGCAGACAAGGAAAAAGAAGAGAAAACGCTTGTGTGACATAAAAGGATGATAATAGTTTCAAACTGCATGAATGTTAAATTTACCCTCAGGTTCTGTGATTTTATTGCAAGTGGGTGTAGCCATTATGCATCACTGAATGAAAGAAGAGAATTTTGACTATTTCTGACTATATTAACTGCAAGCAAGGAACAACCTGCCAGTCTAGATTCCTGTTTCCTGTTTGAGTAGCTCATTTTTTTTTCTGGGTGAGGTCTGAAATCACAGAATCATTGGGGTGGGAAGAGACTGTGAGTATCACAGTGTAATAGGAATAGTAACATCAATTGGCCAACAGCAATCAAATACTACAGGTTTGTAGGGGAAGAAAACACAAGGTGGATAAAAATGAAGGATAAATATAAACAGCTAGGAGTAAACAGACACTTCTGAACCACTTGTGAGTTATCAAGGTAATTGACACAAATTATTTGTAGTAGCTTGTGACTTATCCTTCCAAAAATCTCCTTGTGGATCATTCTATAGATTTTCCTGAGCTGTGTTCACTGTCAGCTCCAGTTATAAGCCAAAATATATAATGTTTATAGATATCCAGGAATTTATCCTGAAAGCTGAAGCTACTTTTGTGCCCCACTTCTTCATCACAGCAGCTACAGTCTTCTATGATGTTCCATACCACACAATTCAGTATTTAAATTAAAGACTTTGTAGATAAAGGGAAATGGGGAAATACTTATTGAAACATTCTTTTGTGTCATAAATTAAACTGTAGAAATTAAGCTGGTGAATGTAATCAGGATACTGAATTCCAGTTTTATGTCAGAGCTTTGAATCTGTCTGTTAGCACATTTCATATAACTCTCTGTGATAGCAGATAAAACCACAATTGTGTAGTTCAAGAATATTTCATAGAAATTCACTAAAAAATCCCCCTTTTCACAATAGCTAGGTGAAACTTGCTTTTCAAAAGGAAAGTTTATTAGCAAATAAAATATACTGTGTACTTTTTTTAACTGAGATTTCCTATCCTTCTCTTTCCTTTACAAGCAAGGGAAAAAAATCCTCACTTTCTTTGCTTTTCATTTTCAGTTTTTTTGGAGGAAAGGTTACCATTCACATTTCTGTTGTTGTCTTTGCATCAGTCTGTGTCATCATAAACCATTATGTAAAATTATCTCTGTCTCTGTTATGCACAGGGCAGAGGAGCTCTGCTACCTCAGCCAGAGGAAAGTATTTTAAAAAATTGGAGAGACAGTTCTTTATATAATGTGATGATTTCTTGAGTTGAGACAAAATTGTTTTGCGTTTGGGAAATAATTGCTTGTCACTCTTCTGAGGCACTGAGTCTTTTACTTATTAAATGGGAATTAGGTTTATATTAAATACACAATTTAATCTCCAAATTGTCTTATAACTTGCATCTTAGACATTACAAATTCTTCTAAATCCACCAGTGTGTTGGATTTATGCTGGCTATTTTTTGCCAGCTGTTCATTACAGATCAGCAGAGGGTCTTAAACCTTAAAATATTCTTTTTTTTATCATGTGTATCAAGGCTTTTATTGTTTGTTTTTAGATGAGAAAACCAAGCTCATCATCACATAATATTAGTGAAGTAGTGGATAGGTGCATAATCTAAACAGTGGAGCACTGCAGACACAGATTAGGTGATTTCTTTAAAGCACAAAATATTTGTTACACCTAAAAACTGAATCCAAACTCTTCAATCCGAGACCCAGCTAATGAATCCTGTATCATTCTTTGTTTCTCTTAGTTCTCTGAGAAACATTTTAAAGCTATTAGAGGTTTTGAATTGTATATGTGGGACAAATAAAAATGAAAAACTGAGCCTGCTACAAAACTTTTAATGTTATTTCACCCGAAACCTGCTGAAAGGAGCATTGGTACCGCTGGGTGAAATATTTTTCTTTATGAAGGCATTGATTATTCTTATCTGAACCATGTGTCTTGTATTAGAGCTGCTGGCACTAATAATCAGACACCTGTGCCTTCAAGATATGCAAAGATGACAAACCATCATACATAGTAAATATCTGTTAGGGCTTTGTCTAGCAACTATCTAACTAGTATCAAGAGAAAACAGACTATTTTCCCTCCAGTCTTCTGGTGAGGTTAGTTTTTTTCACTGCCTTTCTATCCAATATAGTCACTCCAGTAGCAGCAAAGTTTTATATGGATTTAAGAAGGGAATTTGTTATTGATTATGCTGAATGAAGTGTATGGCTTTCCATTACAGCAAGGGAAAGTTGTAAAAAATGACAAGGAAATAAAATGTGGAGTAGTTGTACCGTTTCACTTGAAAATTTCGCTTTATACAAATCCCAAAGATCTAAAATATTTTCACTGAACTGCCTAGAAGCAATAGTATTTGAAGCAATTACCCTAAAGGTGTCTTTGCTCTCGTATTCTGAATCCAAATCATGTCCAGACATTAGGTGCCTTTGGCCTTTTCTAGTGCCAATACATAAAGCAAGAAATGTCTCAAAATGATAATGACTGCAAGGGAGCAAGGACTGAGCAATTCTTTCCTCCCTGACCTCTTGTTCTTCCTTTCAGGGGGTGTTCAATACAGCAAAATGTAATTGCATGAAGTCCGTGGTTCATATCCAGACTACGCAAAGGACAGAAGTTACAGCAGCGGGTGATGCCTCAAGTGCTGTAGTTCAAGAAAGCAAGTGAACATTAAAGTTCTATGAAGAGGTGGCAAAGTGAATACAAATTTAGAGCTGGCTGGCAGTCTGCTGTTGATGGCTATGAGGATGAGGCTTCTGAATGTTTCATTCGACACGCTGAAGAGTCACCGGTGCAGCAGCGAGCAGAGGAATAACAATCAATAGTTAACACATCAGAAGGAGCACAGAGGCTCTAAAGTGGGATAAATTCAACAGTGTAGAATAATGTGAGATTTTTGAATTCACGGGGATTTCTACCATATATCACAGAAAATATCAAGGAGCTACTACTTCAAGATAACCTGACTGCACCTACTTGAGTATGGGGAGCAACACAATGAAAAGGCTGTTCATCAGTGAGAGGTAATTCTGGGACAGTGGTGGAAAAAACCCCACACCTTTGTGAGCTGACCAAACAATGAAGTTTCAGTTCTGAGTGAGGTAAAAAAAAGTTCTATATTGTTTGTGTTTATTGAAAATAAAGGCTGATCTAATCTATAGTGCAAATGGACATTCACAGCAAAGCATGATTTGTTGTTGGAGGTGAAAGGTCAGCCAGAAGACTCTTGTGCAAAGGCCATGCCTGAAAGGTCAAGATACATATGTTTCTAAAAATTCACTACTTAGAAATGAAACAAGCATCAACATACTAAAACAAGGAAGAAGAGGCAAAATTATCATCCGTGCAGCAAACTTCAAGCACTCAAGTAACGTGTTCAAACAGTAAGGCAGAAAGAGAAAACCCTAGTTCCAACAGCAAGAGTTTCAGAAAACATCTCTACTTATAAGTATTGTATACTTAAAATCATCATAAAGTAAGTCTAAAATAAGTTAAACCAGTCATTATTATTAAAAAAGCAATATCCATTTTCCTTATTCCTAACCATGCATTTCCAAGATTAAGCTCCAGTGATAAATGACCTGGGAATCCAAGACCAACCCCAGTCATTCTGAGGTACTTTTACTGTTGGGTTGGTAGATTTAGTCATCCCAGTGAAGAATCCAGCACACACCAGGGCTGCTACAGGATGTGAAGGACAATTCAAAGGGCAGATGAAGGAAGGGAGGAGAAAGGACACGAAGAGGAAAGAACAGCCCTTTCCCAGCAGCAGTGCAGTGTTGGATGAGCTCATCAAATCTGGGCTAGAGACAGATGGGCTAATCAAGCAGCTGACAGTCACAGAGTGGAGCTGTACTGCAGCAGTCGATGAGGAACTGGAAATAGGATTGTCCTTTCGGGCAGCAATTTGGCTGTTGTGCATTGCCACTGTTTTACAGAGAGCAAAGCATCTTTCCCCATGTGTTGTGACCTACATGAGTTTGTGCACAGACAATCCTACCTGGTGGGAGCTTTAGGAGGCATGACTGTATGAGGTTGTTGTCCATCCTTGCCACAGCTCCTCAGCCTATACAGCACGAAGTTTACGTGGGATTTTTTCTTTGATTGGGAGCAAGGAAAAACGTCTGCCTGTCACTTCAGCGTTTCTTTGCCAATGTGATTCTGCTCACAGGTGCCCTAGAGGAAGACAGCTGTGACTCCTGAATATATGCTACTGCTCTATCAGAAGAGCACTGTCTGCCAGCATTGGGTCTACTGGGCAAGAGCAGTGTCAACAGAAGTTCAGGAGAAACATGCCCTATGTTGTTTTTGTAGCATTAAATGAATTTGGAAGGGAGCTGTACAAAATAGGAAGGTAGAAGGAGGAGGTGATGTGGCAGAAAGAGAGGCTTCTTCTGATAAAAAAGGTTTTGTAGAGCTGAAGTAATAATTTCATTGTCCTTTCTGGTTAAAATGTGTATGTCTAATTGAAGAGCAGTTCCACGACTTAAGGAAGCTGGAAGCTTTGTGTGACACTGCTTACACATTCATATCCCCCCCCAAAAGCTGTCATTCCTAAAAAAGTTCAAGTTTTGATTTCTTTGGGAAAAAAGGAAAGCATGTTTTTATTTTTCTGTTATGAGTTTTTGCAGTCTTCTTCCTGCTGTTTGGATCTAAATTGCTTTTATTGTAAGCTTGATACTGCTTTTCTGGCCTTTGTGGGGAAACAAAGGATGGGTTATTCTAAGTCTCATCACAGTCTTGGCTGTTTGGTAATGAAATAAAAGCTTTAAATGATCAGCATTTGATCAGCTATATAACTGCTGTTTTCTGTATTCATTCAATTTAATTTGAAATGCAGTTTGCAAAATACCAAATGACCATTTGTTCTAGCAGGCCAGTAGAGATCATCAGTAGCAGTTTCTGATATTTTATGGGGGTTTTCTTTCTAACTCTGTAGGAAAACAATCAAATTGATGCTTTCCTGCCTTAATTTTAATTACTAATAAATCATCTTACTTGCACATGATGCTCTCCAGCACACATCAATTACCATCTGCTGTCTTCTTCAGGAGATGGCTAGAGGTGCCTTTGTCTTAAAAAACCCAGTGTCCTCTTGATCTTTAAGACTGATTCTGAGGAAAGACGTCCTAACAAATCTCTCAGCAGCTGGCTGTCTTGGATATTCTACATGCATGTTGATTTCCCCTTTAGTGCACAATGTCTTCAGCTGTGACCCTTTAATTATGTGTTAATGTGACCAGAAAAGCACAGTCTGAGAGAAAAAAAAAAAGCAACATGTTTTTAAAACATCTTTTTAGTAGAGCCTGGTACAGGATGTGTAACTTCTATAGCTAAGCACTCAGTAATTTTGGATTTTTCTCTCCCATATGTCTTTGTAGGAGGTTTTAGAATTATGTTACTAGAAAAGGTGATACCTTTAAAATCAGAATTAAGCTCCTTGGATCACTCTTCCTCATACTTTTCTTGAACCAATTTTCAAAGTCTCTTGCTCCAAAAATATCTACTCTTAAAAGTAATAATTTTATACTATTTCAATCATTTTGGATGACAAAGGCTGTTACCCAGCACTTGGCCAATAGCTGGAATGATTACGGTTTTGTCTCTTCTGGTATCTCAGATCTGATTTCCTTCCCCAGTCCTTGTTCCCCAGTGAGATTGGAGGACATGCATTTGCACAGCCTGGATCATGCTTGTTGCACGTAGAGGTTAATTTGCTGGTTCTCTGTTGAGCCTCTGGGAAGTTTACTTCTAAATTGATAGGAATAAATTGTGCTAATAAAATTTCAAAGGAAAAGGGATATAGATCCCTCTGGCATAAAGGCTGTCTGAGAGACAATCTGCTTCATTCTAGCATAGGAAGCCTGTTGACTTTTCAGTGAAAGCCTTAACCTTTTCCTGGAAAAGGCTCATTGTATTTTGGATAGCATATTTCATAAACCAGCCCCCAGTAGTAATGTGAAAGGTATTGTGAATAGTTTGACAAACCTGTATGCTATAGGAAATAGTTTTGGTGATGGGAAGTGCCTGGAACTGATAATGATAGGCCATACCAACATTGCATCCTATAATTGCAAGTTCTACTACTATAAATGGATTAAAGCTGCCTCACATAACATTTTTCTTTGTCAAGACTTCCTTTAGATTTATTTTTATCAATAAAGCTATTATTGAGACGAGGTGCTCTTAATTGTTTGCACAGATGATTGCTTATGCACCCAGTAGTAATTGTTCATGTGTAATTGTTCATGTACTTTACAGTGATTGTCTTATTTGTGTACTTTATCTAAAGAGCAGTTGTTGAGAGCTGAGTTATTCGCTCTGTACCCATCAAGAACTGATCCCTTTTGTTGCCAGCTACTGCTGTAAAGCACTGTGAGAACAGCATGCAAGTTGTGAGCAGCGTTTCCTGAAGTGACCAGTACCTAAAGAAATCTCTCATTTTACTATCAGCTTGGCCCTTACTCTTTATATCCCCCTGAGGAGCATGAAAAAGCTACAGCAGAGGATGCCACTAAACTTGTACCAAGAGGAGATTTCATTATCAGATATCAGCTTTCCTAATTCATTTTGTTGGTTGCTTCCTCCCTCAGCTGTCTACCAGTTTCCTGGATGGCTTTGCCATCTCCTCCACATAAAGTGGGAGCATTTTCAAGCCAGGCATAGGGTTATGTAAAATTTGAGCAACAATCTGGGCTGCCTGAAGCACACAAGATCTCCATTCCACACTTTTTAGATGATTTCTGTAGGTTTATGAATGCCAAGTTTCAGCCATTTGCTTACACTTACATTAAGAGGGTGAAGACTATGAGATTAGATAATGTAAAATGATTAGTTATCTATTTATTTTCAACTTTAGTATTTATGTTAAAGCATTCATGGACCCAGTCTGGCTCTTGGTGTAGCTGTTGGGAAGTCCTCCCAGCAACAGATTATTTTTGTTTTAATGCTTGGGAGGGAAAGGTCACCATAAAAATGCAGTCTGCAGACAGTACAGTCAGAACAAGTATTCACTTGTCAAAGAAATTACGCTCCTGAAGTAATAAAATATGACAGCATTTTGACAGGAGATTCAGCAGTATAAAAGAGGAGCCTAATACATGATCACACATGAAGCAACATAGTTTTTTGCCCCCACAGTCAAAAAAAAGCGCAAAGAGAATGGAGGCACCACTTCAAGTTCCTTCTTCTGTTTCCATCTTCTCTTCCTTCTTTCACCACTCTCCCTTCCCTCATTCACTGAGGAAAACTGAAATTAAATAAACAAATAAATAAATAAACAAATAAATAAAATTAACCTGACAGAATGAAACCGAAGTTTTATGCAGAAGTGAATTTATTACCTGTCTTTCATTCATTCATCTTTCAAAGCACTTTAAGTCAGTCTACAGCTTGTAAACAAGAGAAATATATTGAATGCTGATAGAGACAAGTAATAATTAATTGGTTGAGAAGGGCACATAGATTGTTTATATTTAGAATGAGCTATGGGCCTACTTGCTCTTTCATTAATTGAAAACTTAATTTAAAGATGCAATTTATTTGGTGCTACTTACATGATCACCATTAAAGCACTACAAGGGAACGATTTTGTTCTGGTTGTTGGTTATTTTTTTTTTCCCTGAGCAAACATATTTACTGCTACAGTTGCTTAGGAAGCATTTCATATTCTAAAATATCAATGAAAGAAAATGTTTAGGTTTTTATTCGTTTTCCTTTCCCTACCTTGACTTGTTTTCTCTGTAGGAACAGAAGAGGGACCTCTATTCTGAACAATTCTGTGTTCTCTCTCAATTGACTAAAAAAAAAGGAGGCAAACAGGTTAGTGTAGATATCGGTGTCCAGAAGTCAGGTGAGAAAAACCTCATTTCTGATGACTGAAAAGAGCAGATGATGTCAAAAGATGGTCTCAGTTTTGTTAATGTGGTGCTGTTACAACCCATTGTTTTTGGAGGTTTTATTTTGCCGTGGACAAAAGTTTATTTTTATTAAATATTACCCTTGAAAAGTCCCACAGAGCTGAAAGTAACTGAGATTCTTTCTTCCTTAACCCTCTTTAATTCTATGTTTATTTTTTTTTAGTCTTGGTGGTGATCGTTTGTCTTCTCTAACTTCCCTGCTTTTCATTCCTGATATTTTTGTCATCATGTATTTATGAAAAGGTAGAACTTTTGCTTTTCTCCAGATGATAATCTGCATTTTAAGTGTGTTAAGCATTACAAATTGTACTCTAAATTTCTCAGTATTTTCAATTACATCCTATGAGAAGTGGAGGGAGATAATAAATTTTTACTGGTTTTTAACAGGTTGTACTGAATGTCATAATTACTGCCCAAGTGGGCAGCTCCTCCTTCAAAATCTAGCCTGTGGCACTATTTCCATAGGAAGTCTTGCACAGTGCTGGATCATCCCTATAAGCCCAGACAAAAGTCTTAAATTCTCTCTGAACTCAATACACACTTCATAAGGAGAACGCAGGATACAACTGGATTTTAAGCAAAGCCTGGCTATGAAGCAGGAAGGATCTCAGTTTGCAGAAGGCTGAGCCTATTTCTGTCACTTCATTTAAATTCTCCTTCCTTTTGGAGTAACATGCAAACAACATTTACAGTCTACAAATGAAATCAATTAAGAAGCAATGAGTGAGACTTGAGTTGTTTACAAAACTAAGAGGCTGTGAGGTTTCAGAGAGAAGTCTGGTTGTCTCCTTGAAGGCTGTGCTATCACTCTGGCAATAAAAAAAATTAAAAAAATAGAATGCAAAATAACAATTAGAGAAAGAAGGGGGAACCCACATCAAATATTAGAAGACAGTTTTGATTTCCTGTTGGGATGCAGATTAATATTTATTAGTATAAGTTTAGATACTGAAAGGTCTTTTTAATCAAGGTGAGAGGCAATTTTCATTAGCTGATCTGTAAAAATGGATAAATATGCATGAACAAATTAAATATCCAAGTCATAGCAAAATTCTAATAAGGATAGAAAATATATTGCTCCGTAATCTACCAAAAGAATAACAGTGCTTTCCCTCTCAGTTGAACAGACTGCTAATGCAATGAAGGGAAAAAAATAAAAATTAACACCCTCCCACTATATATACATATATATATATATACACAAAGAAGGAACTGGATAGCTTATTTTTTGGCTTTTTTTTTTTTTTCTAAGAAGGAAGAAGAAATTATTCAAGAATAACTTATATAGTCAATGGGACATTGGACTGGTAAGATTTATTTTCTAAGCATTATTTGTGCTTGCTTGCTGCATTTCAGCACCAATTACAGTGAGCACAGTTTCTTTCTTTCTCATTTTAACCACTTTGTGGTGTTATTGCTGACAGTACATGTCAGAGGACTTTTATCCTTGGAGCAAAGCTATGCAAACCACTGGCTTTACACTACAGATAAATTAGACCAGTTATATGTGACCATATACCATAAGTTATAAAAAATAACCCCCTACAATGAACTGGTCAAGTAAAAATCTTATAGCTCCAGATCTTTGTCACACATCATAAAAATTGTCTGTTGCCTTGAGAACTGCAGAGCTCCGTGCTCCAAACACGTCGTTGTCTCCAAGTTCTGCAGTTTAGAACGACCCAGTGAAATTTTGGAGGTCACATGTGGCACATTAATTGACAGGAGGGTGATCTAGAATCCAGATTTCCTAAGTTACACTACACTCCTGCCACTCTTGAACTCCGGTGCAGCATCACGTGTAATATTACAGGTCGCCTCAACACACCGTGGTGAAACGCAGTTACAGAGGGATATTAAATAGAGGCTATAATGTTTTTTGTCGTTCTAAAAAGGGGGGGAAATAATGCAATGAAGTTACTGCAGCAGATTTGTTTGGCTGGAAGTAATAGGTTGAGTTTCACTTCTAGGAAGAAGGGATAAGTAGGTTTGTTCTAAGGTCAGCGTGACATCTCTGCATCATTCTACCTCGTGCTCAGCTCCAGACTTTTAAGGCTTTGAGTGCCTCTGAAGTAGGGTAATCAAAAAGAGTAGAGGCAGGGCAAAATCTGCTGTCAGATCACAAAAGCTGTGTAGTGAAAAGACTTATTAAGAAGAAAAATAAATAGGAAATAATAAGACCCTTCAAACTGAGGAAACGGGGGGAAAAAGTGCCCGGAAACAAACGATGTGTAGGTGGCTATCTTGCCACCTCTGCTAAGAGTGCTGAGGAACACAGCTACAGTGCCTTAATAGCCTGGTCTGTTCTGCTCACAGGTCTTCATGGGACCTGGGCACAACAGTTCCCCTCTCACTTTTAAATTGAGCGAACCACAACTCCTTCAAAAGGCTTCCCGTGTGTGCCAGAGTTGTCAGCTTTAATATTAATAGGCACGAGTCCAGCTGCTGAAAGCCAAATCAAAAGGAAAACTCAGAGCATTGCCTGGCTGTTTACCCAATCTCTGAAATGACTCCGTTGTCTTCCCCTCTCCTGATGCAGGACAAGTTCCTGGGGGAGGTGGGGGAACACACAACTCCTACAGCCCTTTCAGGTATAAAACATCAACTGACTGACTGAGCCTCTTCCTCTGGTTAGGGCAGCGAGCAGAAGCAGCTTTCAGACTCCTCCTGTGGCAGCCAAACTGAAGCACAGAAACCTGATGAGAACATATTTTGCCCTCCTTGGAAAACAGCCGTGTGGATGTTTTTTATGGATCCTCTTCTGTAAATGAATAATTTTCATTTTAAATTTATTTATTTTTCAGAAGGATCCTTGGAATATGTATCTTTTTTTTGTCAAAAAATAATTTTGCAATATTAATATCTTGAAGAAAATATTTGTGTTTCAGCAAAATAAAGCCTTCACTGAGAATGTGGCCTTGTATCTGGAGAATGAATTCTGGAAAAAAAATACACAAAGATGAAGAAAATATTTTCTCTTTTTATAGCCATCTAATTTTTTTTTTTTTTTTTTTAAGATTCTGATCAGCCTTAGCACGTCACACTTACTACTGAGCCAGGAGCTCATTTACATCACTGTTATCAACAGTTGATTTATGGAACTTGTTTGTGTGTTCATTTTATCCTCACAGGATCAAGTCTTCATTTGCATTTTCTATTATTGAGCTTTGGCACTTATATTACATAAAATATTACATACATGAACCAAAAGTAGGTAAAAGCAGGTATATACAGAACACAAGAATATAACAAATATGGGCACTCTTCAGGGCCAAAATTTGTTCTGAAAAATATTTGTGTTAAGTAAGTCTTTCTGGAAAAAGAGCTATGCCCAATTGTTAAAAAACAAACTTGGATAACTTCTTTCCTAGAAGAAATGAAGCTGTTGTAGTTGTTTCTCTACATCTGTATGCAAAAGCCAGTCTTTATTTACAGATCAGAACAAGGCCAAGTGACTTTTCGATGCTGTAGATGTTATTTGCCTGCATAAACATGATGAAACATTATGACATCACATAACATGCATCACATGTGAATTAAAGATTCTTGATTACAAAAGTACGTGGCTGGGGCAATGGGTGGCAGCTTTTTGCTCATCACCAATCACGTCTGACACAAGATTGTTAGGATACATAGGGGCAGAGTACAGAAATAAACAGTATTTAATATTTTTGAATGCAGAGTGGTTTAAATGGAATCCATCCTCTTCAAAATGTGTTGTGGCACCATAAAATTCAATCTAAATTGTGGCCAGACTCTTCACTGTTACTGGCATGCAATATAGGACAACACAGCAGAGGGGGGTAGATCAGTTCCTAAAACTCATACTGAGATGTTGTAATCCATGAAAAGGGCAATAAACATAATTGTGGGCTTTTTTGTTTGGAAGGTTTATTTTGGTTGTTGTTCTTTTTTTAATATCCTGCTCTACATTGAATCTGAAGTGACGGAGTAATGTTAAGAGAAACTTGCATGTTTCTCTTTTGGCATATCAGGAAAAGGAAATAGAAAACTAACAGTCTTCTCACTACTCAAAAGCTCAGGTCACAATTCCAGGTAGAAGGCAACACCCAATTGCCTTCTCTTGTACTGCTGGAAAAATTAAGTGAAAATTTGCATTCAACAGAAGTGTTCAAGCCAGAATTAAGTGGTACATGATCTATGGCATGATAGCCTGTTCAAGCCTGAATAAAATGCTAATTAATCTGTTGCTTGACAAAAATTTGTACTTATTTCCTATTGCATTCTAATTCACGTTTTAGTACAAGAAATGTGCCAAAGCTCACCTTGTTTGTTCCTTCTAACAGTGTCCCCATAGCTGAACAGACGGGACACAAACTTAGCTAGTCGTGTCATACGGATGCACAATGAAATGAAGACTTTATCACATGTGACTCGAGTCTGTATCCCTAGGGAAGGTACACTGACTTCAAGAGAATTAAGAAATGCTGTTCTATGTATATCTGAAAGCTGGTCACTGGACATATGTCTTACATTGATATCTGTAGTGTAGAGAAACATTAACTTAGGGGTTTTTTTTGAAACAGCTCATGAGGATTCAGTTTTGTCTGATCTACAGATCTGAAAAGAGGATAGTTTAGGGTTTTAATAATTTTCTTTGCAAATTGGAACTTCAGGTTTCATGGAACATCAGCTCTTATGGCACCATTCTAAGAGTTAAATCCTTAGGTAGGTCTGCCCATGTTAGGAAGTGTTGTACAGGGTTAGAACATCACTCTACAGAAGGCTAAAGTTTAACGACATGTAATGACAGGGAACAGAACTTCCACCCTTGAGAATCTGAGATCTTCTGGTCTTTACCCAGTGAGACAGTTGTCTGCAGATGAAAATTGACTGCAAGAAATGCAAGTGGGACCTGTGGAAGATGGGACCTTCAAGTACTGAGAGATCTTTCTCTGCAGTGTAGTGACATAATAGTTGCCCTAGATATTTTCCTCTGCCTTCATATTTTTATCCTGCTCTGGTATGATCCCTTACTTTACCCTTCCTTATGTGTAACCTTGCAAGTATACTTTTAATATGCTTGCTGTAATGTCATATCTTGATCCTAAGTTTGCATATCTTGTCTGTTCAGATGTGTTCTGAGCTATGAGATGTCTGTAAACACTGGACCTAACTCAAAACAGCCTGCAGGTCCACAGATTAGGTACAATTGTGGTTTTGGTGCTGAAGAGGGGCAAAACATATTCCAGTTTATTGCTACTGAAATTCTGGATCCTTCTTCTGCTTTAACTCCCAGAGAAAGGGAGTGATGACCATTTCCACAAATGTCCAATTATTTTGCAGAGTAGACTGGATTATGCCATATCAGCCCTGGGATTAGCTGAGCTGGTTAGAGCATGGTGCTAATAATGTCAAGGCTGTGAGTTTGATCCCTGTACAGGCCATTCTCTTGAGAGATGGACTTGGTGATCCTTGCAGATCCCTTCCAGCTCTGAATATTCTGTGATTGCTCCTGGGTTGGCACCTAAATAATCTTTAAACAGCAGTTTATAATAACAACTTGCATTATCAGTTGAGCTGAGACATCCAAAAGCAGCAAAACACAATAACATTGGAAATGGTAATTAAAACACATTTTATGTTAAAAAAATCTAACTGAAAGCAAGCATGTTAGGAAGGCTGCAATTGTTTTAAAAGAGATGGAACTTACTGTTTCATATGTTTGCATGAACATTGTTGTTGAGCACCTAGGAAAACTTTAGGCAATAAGATTGTTAATTTTTGGTTGTTCTCTAATAAAATGTCCAATGTTTATTTTGCATCTTCCAAAAAAACCCAAAAATCTACAATATATTGGGTCCATTTTTTTTGCCATTAAAATAACTTGTTTGAATAGTCTTATTTATGGTGCATGTACAGAAGTGAAGATGAACCTTTTCATCACAAAAGTGTGTTTGAATAAGTGCTTCAGCTGTTGGGAATATGGCTATTAAATTAATGTGAGTTATGTTTACAAAACATGAAACCATTTGTGTGGACAGCTTGGGGCTCTAAATACATAATTTCTGGTTGTTAGTAGTAAAGGTAATTTCTGAATTGTAAACTGCAAGGACCCCAGGTAGAACTTTCAAGGGAAAGGGAAATGCATGTTTTGGTTTTTTTTTCACTTCAGAAACTGACATAATTTGGGTTTAATTTTTCATAAGAGTGTTTGGAGCGTTCCACCTGATCTTCTGGAACAGGCAGTAATTACTGCACGTTTCTGAATACTGTCTCACTGGGGTTAGGAAGTAGTTCAGAAGCTGTTTTCTTAAACAAGGGCAAACCCACTGACCTCCACAGAAACGTAGTAATTTTAATTAACTGCATTTACTTTCTCTGAGTATCTGTAAATAGTGAAACAAAATCGGAAGAAAGGAAAAAAAGAGGAATTCTAAAATCTTTAAAATATTCAGTATGCCTTGTTACTATTAATTGTAATATTCTGTAGTCATATACAAGCAGCAAAAAGCTCAGAAGGGGATAATAGTAGAGTACACAGCCTGTAAATTAACCCTAAACTGAAATAGTGCCATATATTGTGCAGACTGTTCGTGTAACAATGTTCAAAATTTTTTATGCTGTCAGTCACAGAAGATATTTTGACTGTTTTTTTAACAAATCAGGGTTGTTTAAGATGTCATTCTCTGACCAGTATGCACTGAATACAAGTACCGCTGGAATTAACTAAATTAACTAAATTTGGATCCGTTTTTGCTACTGTAACATAACATCCATTGTTCTTATTTGTGTGCAAGTGAAACTGAATTTTTGAAATGATAGGAAATACTACTTAAATAGAACAGGCCATATACATGTCTATTGTACTGAAGAAAAAAAGTAGATTTTTATGGTGATATCAAAAACTCCTTTTGAGAACTGGATCAGTTCTAAGTACCCATGAGTCCTGTACAGTTTAACTAAACAAAATGGTGTGTTCTGGCTGGATAGTTAGAATTTACACAGTTTTATACCTACTGATCATAAATGCCTAATTTCTTTTTTTTTTAACCTGCAAACCGGGTGTTTCATTATGTACCTTTCAATGTCACCAATACAGAAAACTCAGGTATACCAAACTAGAAATGCTCCCAGGTGATCTTTTAAATGCTGTGACCATTGACCCAGAAGTCCCATCCTTCAAATCACCCTAAAATATTTCTGTGAGATGAAATGCTACTAAAGAAGAAGAGCAGATCAGGAAATAAATTCGTATTTTCCTATACTTTAATTGTCAGACAATTTCATATCATCCTGATCATTTTTGAAGGATTGTTTCCTGCATTCATATAATTAGCTGATAAGGATGTTCCTGGCTGCATTAAGAAAATCAAATACTGCAGCATTTGATATCTTACTGATATCTTCCCTTAATGTGCGTGGATTTTATAGCAGAAATTCTTAATTTAATTTTTTTTTTGACAGGTTTACAGGTTTAACATTTTGCTGCTTTGCACTTTGTTGCTGTTGGTTTTGTTTTTTCTTTCTTTTTTTTTTTTTTTGTGTGTGATTGATTGTTTGTTTTGAGTTTTCTGTTTTGTTTGTGCATTTTTTTCTTCCCTACACATGTGCAAGATAAACACAGGCTAGGTGGAAATTGTGGCTATAAAACTACATCTGTGGTATCACACTAAATTGTCTCCTGAGAAAACTTTCAACACCTTGGAGGAACTACATTGGATATTTTTCCATATTTAATTACTTGTTGGAAAAAGCAACATACGTACATAAAACATATGTACAAATTCATCTGCAGGAATGGTACGTAAACTGCTCATGTGGATATACATCATAAAAGTGAATGATATCACCTTTTGTCTCACAACATCTCTAACAGGTGAAGATTTAAGGAAGCAAATTAGCAAGTTACTAAGCAGAGACATCTCTACCTGACTGCTTTTTCTTAGTTAATGTAGTATTTCCATATTATTGTGCTGCACTTATAAATAATCTTTTGGAAAAATAAGTAGCCAAACAAATTGGAAAATCACTGTAGACTTTATTGTTGGGCTAAAATTCCTCCAGAAGCTAATACTGTTATGGGCTTCTTCCCAGTTTTGAATTTACATTGAATTGGAAGAGATTTGGCAGATTATGAGGACAAACCTTTTCTCAGCTTCAGAGATTTTACCAAGCTAGAAAATTGTATTGTAATTTTTGAATTAAGTGCAAGTAAACATCCCAGACCATGGTTTTCAATGTATGCTAATATATATATATTTATTTATTAGATATATTTATATATATTTATATACATACATATACATTATGTAGATGAGCCAAAGAAATAAATTTAATTGAGGAATTGGCATCAATTAAAGATGCATTTCAAGCAGCAATCTGAATTCAAACCTGACTTTGAAAATTGTCCATCAGTATGTGGAGCCCAGCCTGCTCCACATTCTATTCCTGTTCTCCTTGAAAAGGAAGCATAAAGAAAGGACATTCTCATCCAATTAACAAGCCTCCCTCTTGTGCCTATTTCTCTGTGCAAGGTCAGGCCAGGTGTCTCCATGATGTGTATAGGGATGGTTAAGATGGAATAAAATTCCTTTTACTGTTTTATTAAGCTACAAACAAATACTTCATGCAAAGCTTATTTTAAGCACCAGATAATTTGAGTCAAATTAACCATGTGTACTAAATGGAGATCTCAGACTTTTTGCAGCAGTAAAAATTAAAAGCCAAGCAAAGGTAATAACATGCTTCCTACCTTTGTGAACACATATCAGGCCGCATTTATGACCTGCATGTGACCTGTATGCGAGGGTGTATATTGAACATGCATGTCTGTTCTTCAGGAGAAAAGCAAGAAACAAAACTGAACATTGTTGGCAGAATACAGTCACAGCTGCTCAATGAGTGAAGAGTGCAGATTCCACCATCTCCAAAGAGTGGCACAAATACAGACCAAGCAGGGTGTCAGTACAATGAAATTCGACGTCATAAAATTGGTACTGGGAATTCATTCCTGTTGATTGAGCAAGGCCCAAAAGAAAAAACTTGATGGATGTGCATATAACAATGAAGCTATGAATTTAAGATAAATGCAATAAATTGAAAAAGCAGCTATCCTGATGTATCTCTGACACTGACTTCAGATCTCTGCTTAAGTGTCCACAGGAGCCTTGAAAATATTTTTATGACTTCAGTAGGAAAGTATTTGGAATGAGGTGTAAAAGCCTATTTTCACAGGACTAATATTAAATACAATCATGGAAAAACAAGCATGTTTGCACTCTGATTGTACTGCAGGGGTGCAGGTTGTGTCAGTCATTGGGAGCTGCTCTTAGAAATGTTATTTTCTTATTGATCATGGTCTGTTTTATAAGAATTCAATGTCCTGTTCCTCCCAATTTAAGTTTACTTATCCAAATGCTGGATAACATCATTGATTCTAATCTGAAGCTCTGACTGGGATCTTCTTAAATAGGCAGCTTCTTTTAGGTATTAAGCACTAGAGATTTAATTTCTTATGCAAACACTCTCCAAACTGAAGCATATTTAAAGTAACCAGTGGATACCATTGAGTTACCTTGAGTAACAAAACTTCATTGTTTCTCTAAACATTTATTACAAACAGTATTAGGGTCTGATATTGGACAAATTCTAAATACAAGTCAAGTAATTCTCAGCACATGTACCAGTGAAATAAGTGGGGTTATCCCACGAAATTCACAGTCATTTCAAACAGTCGGTATAAAACTGACCCTTATAAATGAAGTGGCTTTTTCTTAAGTCGATGGTTAAAGATTCAGGAGCTGGTTCAAGGCTGGCACTGAGCTGCCTGTACCATCTTGTGATTCATCTCTGCAGTATCACCATGTTCAAAACGCTGCTTTTGAAGTTGCTATTCCGTGCTCTGTGTTCAACATGTGTCATCTTCTTCAGGTGATGCAGCACTTTCAGAAAAGCAATTAATTGCTGAGGGCTGATAGGCAATTCAAAGATGTCTATGGGGAGACAGTATCAAAGACACTGCAAGCTCTAAAATTAACATCAAAGTTATTACACCCAAAAGAAAAACTTGTGCTTACACTATTGCTCTCACAGCTGCAAACCTTTTCATTTAGAACACTTTGTGTATCCCATGGCTATGTTGTTCAAAGTTTTTCTGAAAGTTTGTTTATTTTTCCCCGTGGAAGCAAGTGGTTATTAACAGGAGACAAAAAAACCCCCCAACAACAAAAGTCATTTAAATGAGCATATCTGTTGAATTCTGGTTGGATGCGACCCAGAACCTGCTGGGTAAGAGTTGATAATAATTGAAATGTATCACCACTGTCTTCTGCAAGCCTGCAAATAATGGTTCCATTTGATGAATTACAGAATTATCCAATCTTGTAACCATCTAGTAAAATTCTAATTCAAAATGTTTCAGTGAATGGAAACCCACACGTTCAGGTTTACTATTGTCAATCAAGTGTCACCTGGGACTATATATCAGGGCAAAAAGAGGAAAACATAAAAAATAATTTTTTGAGAGTCGTCAAATTTCATTCTTTTGATTCTTTCACACACCACAGTTAATCACAAGTCCTTTACTCAGGAAAACAAAACTGATTACAGATCCTGTGACTACGAATACAATTTTAATGATTGCACAAAAGATTAAACCCAGAAAAGATCTTTGATTTAAAACAACTGAAAAAGGCCCCACCAACCACATCCTCTCCCTGTAGCCCCTGTTTTTGAACCAACACTGCTGCATGGGTTGTCTCTTTTGTTCAAATTCCTTCTGTTTAGTGTCTCTGTAGAGGCATTTTGCTTTTATAGTAACAAATCCTCTTTAAAACAGTTTAGAAAAGTTCTTTAGTAGTTTGGTGTGAACAAAAGTCAAGCTGTTTTCACAGCACAGTCTCTGCCTTGCAAAGGTGGCCTAGCAAGGTTCTCAGGGAAATGGTATCAGTTGGTTCTGGCTTTTTCTTTTCAGATAAAATGAGAGAGTGATGCAAAATACTGAAAGAAGAGGTAGTCTGGGATCCTTCCAGAGGAATAAAACTGAGAAAAGGGTTTGGATTCAGAAAAATATATGTTAAATATAACCCAAAATTGGAGTTCAGTATTTCAGTGCTAAGTGGACAAAACCTGGACAGAATCCTATGGGTGAATGCAGTAGATTAAAGAAAAGACTAATACCAACAACAAGACAAAGGACAAATGTGTCTGACTATTTATATATCTGATTCTTTAGATTTTGATGCAAAAATGCATAAAATACAAAAATATTAGTAGTTATAACTTTTTCCTGGTAGTTATATCCAGAAGATCTGTATTTACCACCACATGCCAGTTACTTTTTAATCTTCCTATTTTTAATTTAAACACAATTCGAAGTACTGTGTTATGTGCTTAGTGGGAGACACCTATTGTGTTTAGATGTGATATTGATGTGAATTGTATATCTTTGAGTTCTTTAATTTTCAGTAAAATGTGAAGAACAATAATTTAAATGAAATTAACAAAAGCATGCATGTTTGGAAGAGTTTTTTTAATCACATTCACAATAACAGTATTCTCTTTGGAGGCTGAAGAGAGTGTCTAGATTCATGCTGTGCTTTGTTGGGTAAATATTTTTCTGGCACAGTGCAAAGGGCTCACATGTAAAAAAGAAATGTGGTAACTCCCTTTATTTTTACCACACAAACTTTCTGTGTGTTTTTGATTAAAACAACAACAACAATAAAAATGGTTGCTGTTATTAAGCTGTGATAGAATATTTCTTACTTTCTGAAATAACAGCTAAGCTGGACAACAATTTCTTCCTGCTGATGCACAACACACAACAAAAAGATTTAAAAAATCATCAGTGTAGATCATTGTTGAACACCAACATAAAGTGATTAATTATCTAGAGGGAAGATTTTCAAAATCACTAAAGTACCCAGAGAAGCAATTGAACTGAAAGTTAATGGCATTTCTATTCCTAGGTCTCCTGGGTGTTTTTGAACATCCAGTTTCTACATGAATATACTACAAATGAAGCTTTTGGAATACCTGGAAAGATCTGTGTGTTTTCTATTTCTCCCTTTTAGTGCTCAGTGATTCTTGTGGTCAACATTTGCCTTCCAAAAAATGTGCACACAATAAAAGTCAGTAAATTCAGCTTATTATTTTGCTTTGCTATTCCTTAATCAACATGTAGATCTAATTTTCTGGACATATATTGAAATTATCCATGGGACATTGTTGTTTGTTTGTTTGTTTGTTTCTGATGAGATTCCGAGCTCTGTTTGTCTTGGCTGGATTTTTTGCCACTAAGAGAGATTTTTCTTGTCATATTTTGTATTCTTTAGGAAATGCTGCTCAAGATGAGTATCTCAAGGCTAGAGATTCAACCATCAAACCTGAATCTTCTAAAACCAGTGGAGATCTTCAAAGCCAATACACAGAGCTTGTGAGGATATTAGTCTTGGGTACATGTAGATTGCTTCTCTAACGAGACAACATATTGGAGATCTCAGTTTCCAGGAAAACTGATGCTGCTCTGATGCCTGTTAGGTTTTTGGCTTTAAATGTTTTATTAGTTTTTACATATTTCCAGTGGCTATGCATTGGACCTGTGTCAGGGAATTCTAGGGGCAATAAAAGAAATGAATGGTCCCCCTTGATTGTAATACCAGAAGGATTAATAACTTTTATCTACGCAGGACCTTACAGAGAAATTTTGTCCAAGAAAAGTCAACACTGAAATATGACCTAAACACTCACCCCTTCAGAATGTCTGATTTAACTGCTTAATCAGCCTCCCCCTACATTTGCCAAGTGGCCTGACAATTCTGTGCCAAGATAGACCTGGACTGTCTATCCATCTGAATATTTAACATTTTAAAGTGTAGAGCTCCTCCAACAGGAAACACAGACTGCTGTATTTTTTTTTTTTTGTGTGTTTCCTCCCCTCTTCCCTTTTATGTGTTCTCAGCTAGATCTGTTATGAAACACAGAAACAAGTGTCTGATTTAGCTCATGTTTCTGACTGTAACAAATTCAAATGCAAACACGATTATGTCTTTTGTGTGAAAACTGTGTGTCAAAAAATCCATTGCTACAATTCATGAATCTCTGGAATTTGACATAGCATAGTGGAAAGCAAATAAAGAAAATAGTTTAATTCAGTTGCTCATAATTAGCTTTGTTAGTCACTGGTAGATCATTTAATGAAGTCTGCAAAATTAATTTTTGGTTTAATATGCTTCGTGACAGTATTCTACAAAAAATTGGAATATTTTAACAGATGTAGAAAAATCAAAATTTAAAAGCAAAGTATAGAAAACAGTTGCTTGTGGACATCTTTGTTAGTGTAATGACAAGAAACAAAATTTGCTGTCATACAGTCCTTCAAGCAGCCTGATTTGGGTAGTAAATGAGTGCAAGGCCATGTAATGGTCTAATTTCATTATTGAATAAGCAATAATCATGAGTTTCACATATACTGCAGTAATGCTCCAATTACACAACAACATGTATTTTTAACTTTTTTTTCAGTGTAATGAGAGGAAATGGAGTTTCTTTTTGTTTAATATAATGGTTTAACTGGCAATCATAGGAATATAATTAAAGAGGAATATAAAATCTTTGATTCTTAATTACACCACCAGATAATTTTTATTTTCTGTTAAACACGAGAAAGGTGTTTAATATTTATTTTGATCATCACTATTCACTATGTGACTTAACTTATTTCTTGTGCATCATATGAATTCTGAACTTTATTAATTCCCTTCTTCAGTTGTTGTTTTTTTGGTTTTGTTAGTTTTTTTGGTTTTGTGGGACTTAATTTTCATTTATTTATTTATTTTTATTACTGTTGTTGTTGCTGTTGTTGTTTTCTCCAGGGTGGTTATCAGTATAGTCTCTAATTACTTAACAAACATTAATGAACTCATCTTCCCAATCCTCTTCGGAAAGTAAAACTGGTAGGTCTCAGTTTTTCACAGATGGAGAATCCTAGTTCAGTGAGAGAAAAACACTTTAAAGCTGTCAGAAATGCATGTATACACACAACTAAAGCAGAGTAAATGTTGAACAAATACCTTTAGCATCTCTACTTTTCACTGTGCTACACATCTGACATAACCTTTTCTTAGCGTTAATTTTTCCGAGTAATTTTGGCCTCCCTGAAAGAAGTCTCACACTGGAGCATTTTCTATACCTGTATTTTAGAGTTCACCTTGCACAATTCTTGCCTGCAGGCAAATGGAACCTCTTTTGAAATACTTCTAATTGCTTCAAAATTCCTGCTTTGAGACAGTAAATATCTCCGTTCTCTCACTTCTGTTTACATAACCATCCAAAAGCATCTTTCCCTCCCCTATCTTTAAAATATAACTAATATTATTTCCAGAGTAGAGAATCTATGAATAATCATGGTCATTCTCCCAGCTCTAAGTCCAACAGTCCAACAACTAGACTGCAGACCTAGTGGCACTTTGATTTATTACAACAGATCAGTTGTTCATAAAAAGGTTATTTCTGTAGTTCACACAGGGAGGGCAATGAAACCCTTTTTCTGTAAGATGTTTTTCATTTCTGGATGTGTAAATGTATTGATCTGGTCTACAATCCCAGTGTGCTTATGTCTGGATTTACTAATGAGACAAGCAAAAATGGAGTAGTTGCTTTGGAACTAGAAATTGACAAAGTTTCCAAATCACAAAATATAGTTACAAAATACCAAAGGAGATGGAGTGCTGTTAACATCCAATTCTTTTTTTCCCCTGCTTTGCTAACTTTTCATTTACATATTTATTAACTTATGCTAGATCAAGTATTTGTTACAATGATAGGCACAGAAAATAAATTAATTGTAATTAGTTTTATTGTAATGAATAATAAATGAATTTTTTTTGATAAACCACTTATTATAGAGTAGTCTTATTACTACATAGTTTTATTCAGGCATCAAAGTTTGCATTTTAATTTGAGAATATTAGTACTGTGTTAATTTGCAGTATTCTGCATTCTTAGGAGTATAAAACCTCGCTAGGACACCCATGTCATTCTCTTTAAAGAAAGGAAAGCAAAGCAAAGCCAAGTTTCTTTTCAACTGTTTGGTCCTCAGCAAGCATTGATGAGTTGTCTAAACCTTTATTTGCCAGATTATCTATGAGTTAAGACGCTGCGCTCTCATCGCCGTGGTCGCAGGTTCGATTCCCGGTCCTGCTTCAGGGTCCCCCGGGTAGATGGAGCTCGTCAGCCCCTAAGGCCA
>JAWWLV010000100.1:33656719-33670811 GCA_035041135.1 Platyrinchus mystaceus | reverse complement strand
AAAAAATCCATTGCGCAGGCTTGAAAGGTAAAAACACCTTTCCCAGATCTTCGTTCGCGAAGACTGGCCACACACATGAGGCATGAGGCACCTAATCTATGAGTTGAGGTAAGCAGCACACTTTTTACCCTCATCCCCCCAGCTCTACACCTGCAAATTTGGTTAGACTTGATTTCCTCCTTATGTATCTGTGCTGACTACTCCCAATCATCTCATGTCATTCATATGTAGTATGATCTCAGGACCTATGGATACATCAAGGCCAATCTTACTGGCAGTGACTGAGGCAAAGAGAGCATTGAGAACCTTGACCTTTTCCGTTTTCATCACCAGGCCCCCAGCCCCACTCACCAACGTGCCCAAGTTTTCCCTTGTCTTCATTCCTGTGTAAGTTCTTGTAGTATTCTTCCTCATTGCCTTTGACAGCCCTTGCCAGATTCAGGTGTTCACTGGCTTTCCTTTGCCCATTCCTGCAAAACTGAACAGCAGCACTGTACTTCCTCTGGGTTATCTGTCTCTTCTCCAACCTCTTTTACGCTTTCTTTTTGTGCCAGTTCAACCAAGAGGTCCTCGCTCCTCCATGAGGTCCTCCTGCCACCTCTGCTTATTTCCTGCTTGTTGGGATGGACCTTTTTGAGACTGAAGGAGATTATACCCCTGGACTCTTCTCTCTAGGGCCATATCCCACGATATGACAGAGTTCTGAAGAAGGTAAACTCTCCTCTCCTGAAATCCAGGATGTGATCCTGTTTTTTTGCCCTGCTCTCTTGTCTCCAGACCCTGAACTCCACCATCCATCCATAAGGGACCATGACTGCTCACAGCTTTTGCACCCATAGAGAGTTTTTTCTTGTTTCTATGTGTGAAGTCCACTTTTCTTTGTTGTCTCCTTGATCACCTGTGCCAAGGAAGCTTTTCTCAATGCACTTCAGAAATGTCTTTTGGACTCCAGCTTTAGACAATAACTTATGTCTCCTTTCATACACCGTAAAGATTTACACCAATGTGGACTTTACACAGACAATTGAATATTCACAGTGTTTTAAATACTGGGAAAAATTCCAGAAGCAGGAATTGAACAGTGCTACTGGATTGCATTCATCTCACAGTATGCATATGATTTTAAACTGTTATGCTCACTGTGATGTTTGATCATGGTTGTTCTAGACTATTGCACAGTAAAGTTTCCTGACTCTCACATCTGGTGGTTAGTTGCAGTTTACTGACTTTCTGCACTTGTTTTTTTTGAATATAAATATATATAATACATAATGTTTGAAGTTTTGAATAATTCTGACCTACTCTGAGTAGTGATGGAAGAGTGTGTGTCAGATTGCTTAGCAAGTTTTTAATTTAATATGAAAGAAAAAAATACACAAAAACTTTACAATGTTGTAGGCCTCTATTTTTCCCCCTTTGCCTTTTCTCTCTTTTCCATTGATTTTATTTGTAGGTCAAAGATGATATTTAAATAACTGAAATGAGTGGAAAAATTCACTTTTAATTTTTAGACTTGAAAAATACAAAATTTGGACTTGGTTTACCACTAATTTTTTTCTACTTGAAATACCTGGAGATTTCAGAGGCTGAACTTACAAGAAGAAGCATTATTACTCAGATAATCAAAATTCTGATATCCTGTCTGTATTCAGTCCAGAATTTTTGGAAAGGGTTGTATGACTTCAGAATATGACTATACACATGGGTCAGAGAGTTTTTATTTAATGTATTCTTTGTCTACATTCATCTATTTGAGAAAATGAAATGTCGCTCTTGAATCACTTCAGTAACTCTATATAAAATTAAAAAAAATTACTTAGAGAAAAAGATTTACTCATTGTCTATATTCCTCTTTTTACTTTAACTTATTAAACAGCTAAGTCACTTTTGTTGAGCTTTTTTTACTGACAATCATTTTCTCTCTCTCTCTGCTCTCTCCTCGTCCCCCACAGGTACAAAACACCTTTTTTGACTTTTTTTCCTATAGATGAAAAAAATATGTCTGGTAAATACTAAAATGACAACCAAATGGTGTGATTTAAAATTCTTTTTTATCTAATTAAATATGAGTTTAAAACAATCATACAAAATACTGACAATGAACACAAAAAAGAAGTATGACTTTTGATATACTGAAGGATTGTATTTTCAGATAATTCGTTAAATTTTTGAATATGCTGGAGTTTGTTGGTGGGCTGAAAGGATCAAGTTGCAAACAGTGAAAATAATAGTAATATACTTTATTCTGTGCTTTCTCAGCAACAGGTACTTCAACTATAACAAGATTTTAATTTCTTCTGTAATAATACAGTTATTCATTCCATTTTATTCATCATGTAGATAAGGTGATGTGTATAATCCTAAACAGAGTACTGATACAAAGCCTGTTCATCACTTACATATAAAATTTAACTGGAATGCAGTTTTAAGTCCTTCCACCTCCCCATCCTGATTCTTGATTTAAGTGGAGCTTGTGAAATCCCCACCTTTGTCCTGCTCTTAGAGTTAAGTAATAAATCCTCAGAAGATTTGGGGTCAAGTGTTTGTAGTGTAAGACAGCTTGGAGATGTCCTGACTTCCATGTCTTACATCTAATCTCTGTAGCCCAGTAAATGCTTAATTACTTTTTCTCTCTCTTGCATGTGAGAAAACACATTGGCTTTATGTGTAAGTGGAATTAAAGCAATGTGAAACTCTGGAGCTACTGGATTTCTTTTTGTTGCTTTAGCAGCTTTCCCTGGGCAATAAATCCTCTCTCTCTATTCCAAGTTTGCTCTGCCTGTGAATATTTCCATGGTTTTTCCAGTGTATGAATATTTCATGTAGTCTAATTTCAGTGACAAAAAATTGATTCTATTTCTTGCAGATGAATTGAAGGACTTCTTTGATTTCTAGAGGTCATAGGGACCATTACAGGTAGACTTTTATTCTGATTCATCCTTTACATCTCTTTTATGTGTGCGTTTTATCCTGCTGTTTTTACATATTTCCAAAGAGAAAACAACAAAGAAGTATATAGCCAGGAGTGTAACACAAGCAAATTCAATATCACTGATTATAAATGTATTTTCTTTTTTTTTCTTATAATCCTCCATAAAAAATAGCATTTGCAAATTCATGTTACACAGCAGTGCGCTTTTTCTGTAGGAATTTTAGTAGCATATAGTAAATAGTTTTAAAAAGGGTATATTCCTAACAATGTAACTCATTAGATTGCCTTCATTTTCTAATTTGTGTGTGATAGTACAGCTTAAGAAACAACTAACCACTCATGAATGATAGACTTGTGAAGTTAATATTATTACAGCAATTAAGTACTTTGATCTGGACTAGAACATGCTAAGAAAATAATTAGATGGATTTGCTATGCATAAAGAACATAAAAACTATTTATATATGATTCCAAGTAGGAAAACATTAATTGGAAGCAGAGTGTAGCCTTGGGGTATTGCAAGAAGGCTCTGATTTCAAGCAAATGATGGGCTTGCTTCCTTTTACTGCCACTTTTCCTTTAAAAAAGAATTTCCCCCTAAAAAGAACTGAAATATAAAGCTTTTAAAGGCTAACTGCTTTTTAGCTTTTAAGGACTAATGATTTTTGATCTTTTAAAGACTGGTCACTCCCAGTGTCCTCCAGGACAAACTGTCCAGCACAGGGCTGGTTAAACACACCGTGCAGTGTGTGAACAGGTTGGAGCACAAATTGTCGTGGCAGTTGGGGTCAGGGGCAGGCTGGTGACCTGTCCCTGGGGGGGTTCCACCCTTGGGGTTCCATCTTAGCCCCTGTGCTCTTCAGCCTGTTCATAAACGACTTGGATGCAGGAATTGAAGGTACACTAAGTAAGGTTACTGGCAATACTAAGTTAGGAGGAGCTGTTGACTGCCTTGAAGGCAGGGAGCCCCTGCAGAGAGACCTCTTTTGCAAAGAGCCTGTTGGTGTCTAAAGCTGACTAATAACATTGATGTTCTGAGGTTTTAGATAAAAATATCCTCTCTGTTATTTGGTACTATTCATCTATTTCATCTATTTTCAACTGTTCAGTGTAAATGCACTTTTTAAAGCTGTGTGTACATATATGACTATGGCCAAAGTTTTGTCTTAAGTAGCACTTTTCTAGAGAACAGAACGTAATGTTCAGGATTCTTTTATTCAGATTTCACTCCTCTCTCTTTCTCTGCACTGTTTGTATATGTACATGTACTGCATCTCAGTAAGTAAATCTTCTGAAATTGAAAAGCCTTTCCAGAAAAGAGTAGACAGAGCAGATTAATGCTTCTGCTTATTTTAAAGAATATCTTTTTACAGTATAAGGATACTGTACATTGTAGTCTTTAAACATGACAACTCTGGAGGGAGTGTTCCTTAACATTCTGGAGAAATAGAATTTACAGCTCAAAACTATTCCACTTATTTTTACAGGCCAAAGGTGGATTGCTCATGAGATCATAAAACAAGCATACAGAAGAAGATGTGAGCAGGGAAGATATGTTTCAGACTATGAGAAAATTCTGGTGGCTTTCTAATACTTAAAACTCACCCTTGTACAGCTGTAGTCTTTTACAGAGACTAAGAGTTTGATCTGCTTCAGTTTGTTAACTGGCATGTGTTTTATATTTGCATTTCAGGACAATTTAAAGTGTGCACCAAATGTAGAATCTGGATCTGTTTCTCCTCTGAAGCAGATGCCAATGCAAGGAGAAATGGTGCAGGTTGTCTCTGTGTGGGAACAAGCCTGTGGGACTTTGAGCTGGTGGTACCCCAGCACTGTCTGAGGTCTGTGGGACTTGCAGTAAAATGCAGCCTAGTGCAGGTTAAGGCAACATTTTCATAAATGGTTCCACTAATCACAGGCATATTGGTGAACCACATGTCATCACCAGCAACGTGTATTTCACTGACAACACACCCAGCTGAGTGGAGAAAGATCATCACTGGTGTAAGAGCTGAAGGTTTTGACAGTAGAAGAGGAGGTAACTGTAAATGAAAGCAGGCTTGGTTATTACCCAGTCTGGCCCTAAGGGCATTAATGGCCTAAGCAAGCAAGCAAACAAACAGAAGTCTCTGCAGCCTGGCATCCAGACAGGCGTGCATGCAGCCAGCACACGTTTTGCAGCCCTGCAGTATTGTTGCCCCAGGCAACCAGCTGTTCCTGGAGAGCATCAGCAGCCCTGTCCACCACACAGCCAAATAACCTGCAGGCTGGCACTGCCTCTCCTTCTACATTTACACACACATCATTTGGAATAGCATTAAAAAGTACACATCCTCAAGGACAATTATTAGTTTTAGTAATTGATGGTTTGAGCTCATTTGGGAAAAATACTTCATAGACTAGGACAGGGATTATTCTTGTGCTATCACTGAAAACAGTTCAGTTTAGCTGAGATAAAATAATTTGTTGGATACAAGACAGAAAAAGTTTCATTTTGAATGAACATGCAGTCATCCTAAGCTTAGACGTTCTTCTTCCCCCTTTGAATCATGTCTGAATGCTGAATACTGAGTTAGCACAAAGATGGTATTAGAATTGATAGAGAAAAAATAGTGACAAGTACTGTCAGCTGCTTTTGTCACCTTAGCATGGTACTGCAGAACACACAGGAAGCAACACCACTGACAAATGGCTGATGATGGAATGATTTAAATTCATGACTTCTGGTTTTAGTATATTTAAACTGTGGGATACCAGGTGAAGTGTGTTCAATTTCTCTGAGTGATCAAATGGTGACTATCTCCAGACAATGATCAGAGGGGATTGTGATCCAGAGCTTTCCCTGTGCAAAGATTTTTTTTTTTTTTTTTGTGAAGAAGGAGCAATTCTAAGTCAAATGATTTTAATTTGGAAAAAATATTATGGACTTATGCTAGCAAAATAATTTTTGGGTTTCAAAAAGTCCCTTTGAGCCCTTTGGTCAGGCAGTGCAATTTCTGGAGCAGTAACAGACACTTTTCATGAACAGTGTTTTATTTTGTTAGAAGTCATATTTTCTGTCTGAAAGAAAGACATAGAAATACTCGTAATGCACTCAAGTCCAAAGAAAGGCAGTAGATGAAGAGGGAAATAACAGCATAATAATTTTGTTCTAATGAATTGGAAAGGACTTTTGACAGTGTATTATTATTATTATTATAATTCTCTCTCTGCTGTTTGCTGTTGCCATTCACAGTGTAGGGTCCAAGATTCAAATATAAGTTCTGTGGGTCATTCACTGAGCCACATGTAAAGCATCTAGCCTTATTGAGGTTCTATTTGTACAATAATTGCAGCAAAATTCAACCTTGACTTGTTGGAATACAATTTCCTTCTATTATAGTGAACCCCATGTCTTTATCTGCAGTTCTGAGTTCAGTCTGGTGTCCATTGAAAAAGCTTATAATTACCGTCCATACATCTACAGAACTACCAGTCTTTGACCATAATTTTATTTCAGCATCTGACAAAGGCAAGAAACAGAACATTATAAGTAGCTGCATTTTATTTTCTGGAAACAGATTTCGATTTCTTAGAACACTCAGCATACTGGTTTTGGCTGGGACAGAGTTAGTTTTCCTCACAGTGGGTTCTATGCTTTGGATTTGTGACCAAAACAGTGCTGGGATATTTTTCTTATTGCAGAACAGTGCTTGCACAGCATTAAGCCCTTTTTATTCTTCTCATGGTGTCTTAACAATGAACATGCTGGGGTTGGGCAAAAAGCTGGGAGGGGGCAGAATCAGCACAGCAGATCCCAAAGGGACATCCTATTCCATAAGGTGTCATACTCAGCAATAAAAAGTGGAGGGAAAGAAAGGGGGAATTTGGAGTTTTGAACTTAAAGGCATTTGTCTTCTAAAGAATTAAGTATGATGGAGCCCTCTCTTCCTTGAGTTGGCTAATCATCTGCTGTCTGATTAGAAGAGTGAGTGAATTCCTTATTTACTTTGCCCATGTGTGCAGTTTTTGCTTTACCTATTAAAGTGCTCCCCTCAAACCACAAGTTTTCTCACTTTCACCCTTCTGGTTTTCACTCCTGTGCCAGTGGGGAAGAGCTGAGAGAAGTGAGAGAGCAGCTCTGTGGGTTTCAGCTGTCCTCCCTGGTTAAATGACAACACAGGTAACTGAATGGAGCGTACAATGTTCTTGCTTTTCTTTTTCATTGCAGTCGTTGCATTCCAATTTTATGGAACTCTGTCTTTTAATATGTCAGGGAAGCCAGCCATGATAGAATCCATAGCTGCATCCACGTATTATCTCACAGGAAGCACCAATATATTTGATAAAGGAACTTTTTGGTCCAAACAGCAAGAAAAAGTGGTGTCAGTCTTGTTACATAAATATTGATACCCCACTCCCTTACCCCTCATTGAATAAGTTTGAAAACTTTTTCCAGAAATAGTTAAATGTTTTGACAAAAGCCACAAAGTTTACTGCCCGTGAAAGAAAAATAAAAACTTTTGGCTTCTGTGTTGTTTTTCAAGTGTGTACCCTAACCTTCAACCTTCCACATCCCTGATCACAGCTCCTTGAAACACCAGAGTGTTTTCTGGGTATGTTTTGCCAGTGCTTTGGTTTGTTTATTGTGAAGGCATGTGCATCAAAGCAATGTATAGCAGTTGGTTCAGCAGCGGAAGAAATCAACCTAGGTACAAGATCAATAAAGAACCTAGAACAAAGCCCTAATGCTGATATAAATGCTATCTATAAATGGCTTACTTAATTATTCAGTGATATACAGCTTTCTTTATTGGAAAACACAGAAGTTGCTTAATAGCACATTGCATCAAAACACGATGGTTCAGAGCACAGAGTTGGACTAATGTCAGAATATAAATGTAACAGATGTGTTTTATTGGCATCTACCCTGGAAGGATTATTGGTGTACAAAGATAAAGGCATAAATTTGGCCAGAGAACAAAGAATTTTAATCCTTTTGGGATATTGCAAGTGTGCAGAAGAAAAGCTGGTGTTAACTGGGATAGGAACAAAGACTAGTGTATTATTTCCTTTCAAAGCTCAATTTATATGGAGAAATAATAAGACATCTGATCTCATATCTGACAGAATTAATTATTTTGGAAAATGCTTATTGCATAAAAATGGTGCTGGTTACAGCATAGCATATAAAAGTGCATGGAGTAACCATGACAATTAGAAACATGAAGATAATTAGATGTGCAAAATGTTTTGCTTCAAAACTAGAATGAAGTTGAGCCCAGGTAATCAGCAAGTGTTTTATTGGATCACTGGTTATCCAAATGGATACATATAAACAGAGAGAAGAAAACACAATATTATATATTATATTTCCCTTTTGCTTTTTCCTTCCTCATCATGAGAATTACTAGAGAAAATGATTGCTTATGGCAGTGGATAAGAGAGGTGTGACCGTCAAGAATGGAAAAATTGAAATAAATATAGGAAGTTTATGTTGGGGAACTCCTGTGATAGTTTGTGTTAAGATACAGCACTTAGAGCATTAACAAGACTGCTGACAAGGAGCTGGACCCGATGATCCTGATGGGTCCCTTCCAACTCATCACATTCTGTGATTCTGAGTGTTGTATAAAAAAGGTTAAAAATAGGAAATGAAAAGAAAGATAAATGGTTTCATGACAGGAACCAATAATCCCCTTTCTGTGTCTTAAGAAGAAACTTTACCAATTGTCCTTGTGGGATTCGTGTGCATTTCTCTGAAGAAAATATTCTGTGGAGACACTGAATTGAAAAAGGTCTTGCCAACATGATATTTACTTTTCTTCTATGCCCTTAAACCTCAAAAATAACTTTGAGAAAATATTTTGCCCTCATTATTTAAATTTTTAAATCAGCTCCTCAAGCTTGACGTATAAAGTGTTTCAGATATGGAAGACAAGGTGGTTTTTTTCTGTTATGGATTTCATGTTTGTATTACCAGTGAAAATAATCAATTCAGTTTGTTCCCAGAAAGTGAACTGGAACACAAGCTTTGCTTTGAAATCTTAATTTATCAGATGTGAAGTTGATGGATCACAAATGAGATCATTACTTTTGTGCTGTGAAAAGTGAACTATGTGAAATAAGTCAAGGTCAGGTAAAACCTACCATAAAATCATGATGTAAATGAGGGCATGGAGAAGCACTGGCACACACTTTAGAACCCCTGATTAGATATTTTAGAAGGCAATTTACTACTGTGTATTAATTGAATAGTTATTCCAAAATACATTATAATCCCTGACAGGTTAAACTGATTATAATCACTCTTAGTTTAAACACGAAGGGAGCATGTTTATAAGGTGAAGTAAAGCTGAGCGTTGATAAAATCAAATTTGATTTGTTCCTTTAAATTATTTCTTTTGCATATGCAGCTTGGATATACAAAATTAGACTTTGCCAGTGTCAATCATAGTTAAACAAACACATGTGAGGTTATTTTTGGGGTTTCTGTGCAAAACGCCTCAAGAACTTATATATTTCCGTTCTGCATTTACAAATACAAAATAAACTCACACGCTGTTAAAAGCAACAACAACAACAACAACAAAAACCAAAGAAAAGTTTAAATTACATATTTCCAAGCTGAAACCTTTTTTTCTGATTTTCAGTCCAGTGTAATTTTTACAGCAGACTTATAAAGTATTGAAAATAGGATTTTTAATGAAAGACTCAGAGCCCCTTCAGTGCAGTAATGTGAGTAGGAGAGCCATAGCCTAGTGCCTGTTTGACTGTCTTGGGTTTTGCAGTGGTTTGTTTAGCACTCTAATGTATTTAAAACATGTTTCTTCCCAAACTGCTTTTAAACACTGAGATATCATATTTTTACCAAGTGAATGCAAAAACCTATTTAAAAAAAATCAATTTATTTTATGAATTTCTTTTGCTGATATCCATAAATCGGACATGCTCCAAGCCAGGACAACATTGGATTGAATTTGTATTCAACCTCTGAAGACCTGATTCACTCCAGTCTAATGCCAAACCATGATTGCAGGAGTTAGTCACAAAGAAAATAGAGAAAAGGGAATGTCAACCTGCAAAAGATCATCTCAACTACGGAGCCCAAGTGGAACATTATTGTACAGTGCAGTTCACTAAGATCATATATGAGATGGATTGTGCATTCTGAATGCAAATTTTGAGCAGTGTTTAGAAATTAAACATTTTTTTTGTACCTCGGTGAGAAAAACCTTCCTTAGATCTGAAACAGTTTTAGAAATGCAAACACAAATGCAAATTGTACATTACAGCCACCAAGGTCACAAGATCATTTGTATCTCCCAGTAGCACAGTATGATAAATGTAGTGTAAGGCCTCCTGTCCATATTCTGGTGCCCTCTATTGTGTGCTGCATTAAAAAAATAAACTTAAAATAATTTTAATGATTATTATCATACCTTAAAACTGCATAAAAAAAAAATTAAATCTTAAAAGAATGTGGTCCTTTCTGCTTTCAGGCCTGTTCTTGCATGCAAAGTTATCCTGCAGATTTCTGTAGCTCATGGGTTCTCTCCATCTGAACGTGGTTGTAAGTCTGACATTCATCATGGACATTATCTAGCTGCAAATGAGGTTTCTGAAGCCACCTTTCTCTTATAATGTCTCTCTGCCCTTCTTTCTCTGCTTCCCTTTCCCTTCTTTTTCTGCATTTTCCTGTCATAGTTCCCTAATCTTGTAGTTTTCACTCAGACTTAAATTACTGTGCAAAATCTGGGGCAGAACTCTGTTTTACTGAGGCAGAAACAAAGAAATGTCCAAGAATTACTGGAGAAGGGACTTCAGTTTGATAAAAACTTACAGAGCTGTTGTCAGTCCCATAACATTCTTATTTTGTTATATTTAGCACTTCTGAATCCTTCTCCATACTTCCTGTAATTCTTCACAGCACGTAGAATCCCCCATGACATGAAAAAGCTCTGTGACATTCTGATGCTAAACTGCTATTAAAAAAAAAAGCCTCAAAATGTTTCAGTGTTTAACAAAATTTTTGATTTAAAGGAAACAAAGAATTTTAAATAACGAGAGATTTCTTTAACTGGTAAGGTAAAATCTGACATAGGCATGGTGGTGAAAAAGAGCAGATATGCAGAACTACCATAAATATATATTTTGCAATACTGCAGCCCTAAAAGTGATTTGCATTCCAGTAGAAAGTGTTACAGGGAGACACTGTTAAAGTAAAGCTTTAACGTTTAGTGGGTAACAAGAAGGAGTAGAAAGACTGGTGATGTCTCTGTTAAAAAAGGAAGAATATCTGTTTTCGAAATGATGATAGATAAATAAGCTGACTGATGGCAATTATTTTAGGAAGTGGCAGAAGAAATCTCAGTGATAAAGATGGTGTTATTAAGTAAAGGATAGCCCCAAAGTAAAGGCCTTCTCTTGCTAGATGTGATCAAATGTGCACTGTTAATGAAATTTTACAAAGAGCATTAGAAGACAAGGCAAAAAAGTCCCACACTAGAAAATATACTGATTTCCTACCATGTGCCAAAATTATACAACCTAATAGCTGTGCGCTTGTTATGTCACCTTGCTTCCGTCCCACTGCTTTCTGTTCAGGCTGAAACAGTGTCTTGAACCCCATTCTCTGTGTTTCATGGGGAGTGTGTGGTGGTTACACAGGGTGTTACCATCCCACGTGTGGAAGGTGTCATCCTGACAGTGGTGGTCCTCATTCCTTTGCAAAACAGTGCAAAGTGCACTGATGTTTTAAGACTATATGACTGAAAGTGAAGCAAGTGTTGGCTTATGGAAGTTCACCCCACTGTTCTGTAATCAGTGTTGCTCTCGTGGAGACCATTCCCAAACTTTACAAACGGTGTAGATTTGGTTTCTGTGCTCTGCAAGTTTCAAACAGTGAAATGGGTACAAAAAGGCAGGGTGGACAAAGAATGGAAACATCACTCTTTCCGAGCTGTGGTGTGCAGAGATAGAGAGAGCATGCCCACATGGAGACAACTGCTTAGAGAACTAGAAGACTGGGGTGCTGCTGGTGCACCCATTGTGCCAGATCTTTGTTGGCAGGGCTGTGTTCATCCTCACTGAGTTGAGCCACCTTTTATTAGCTGAAAGCTTGGTCCAGTGTAAAGGCTTCTCATAGCTCAGGATGAAGTAGAAAGCAGAAATAGTGGCTGCATTTCCCGGTTTTCAGTTACTTGGTGAGTACGATTTACAACATAAACCCTCTAGTCAGCAACTTTCTGTTGACCAACTGTGCTGTTCCTTGAATTTTTATCCTGCATGGGGCACCTAATTGTACTTTTCACCAGTCATAAGTGACAAAATATGTCAATCAGATATCCACTTTACATTATGAAAGAAATTACAGTTGGAGCCCTGTGAGTTCTCTAATTAAGAAAGAATCTCAGTAAAATGAAGGCAATCCAACTGTGCCACACTGTTTGCTCTTGTAGTCTCAATCACGGTCATCAGGGTACAAACCCACTGACCCTTGGAATTTTGAAAAGTTCACCAGTAATTATTTCTACACTTTAATTTTAAGAAAGACCTGTATTTCACCTTGGCAGCATTCAGCTGTAAATGCATTCTCCTTTTAAAACTAAATCAAACTGTAATACTTACCACTTCAGCTGGAAAAGAGGAGCTTTGATAGCATGAGTCATACACACATGACTATTTGGGCTCCTAAGTTAAAATATCCTCAGACCTCTCCAAGAACTTCTGAAGAACTTTGCAAAGTATGATGAGCTCTTCAAAAGAGATCAAGTCTTTTTACACTCACATCCTGTGATGATTTATTAAACACAGATTAAGAGTCCATTCACCTGCTGGTTTGAAGCTTATTGTATTTTCAGTCTTTGAGAGACCAAAAGAAATGATAGGATCCTCATTCACAGAGGAATTTCTTGACTATTTTCAAAGAAAAACTGAATTGACAATGTACTGATAACTATGACAAATATTTATTTTACAGTTTACTTATAGAAATATATTTCTGGAAGGCTCCAGCTGAGGATGGAGTAGAATTAGAGAGAGATGAAATGGAATAGGGAAAACCTCCGGTACTTGAATGACCTACCAGGCCTTTTGAAGTGACAAAGACAAGACATTTAAAAGGATGAAAAAAAAAAGTTGCCTGATATATTATTCTCTTACTTCCCAGAAGAGGTCCTCATTACCCAAACCAAAACTGGAACAGGACCCTGAAAGTGAGATTTCTAACACTAACACTAGACAGAATATGCTAAGAGTTCTAAAGCAGGCTTCTTTATTTAAAGAAAAAGAATAATTTCTTCCTGAAGCAGTGTCTTACTCATTGTCTGCTCTATCCATTAATTCCATTGGCATATGAATTTCATTATATAATTGATGCTCCAACAGCTATTCCTTGTCCTGCAAAACAGAGCTGTTTACCAAGGTGTTAGGAATTTAATAGAAGTGAAATTCTCTTTTTACAGGGAGTCAATACAAGATGTGTGCAATGCTTAAATCAGCTAATTCTTCCTAAAGGGGAGTTTTACTTTTATTGACCTAGAAGATCAAAGAAAATCTTAAGGCTGCTTCTGGTGATGACTCAGGATGTAAAGTAGGAGGATGGACTCAGGATGGAGTAGAAGGAAGGATTTTTTTTTTTTCCCCTAGCTAATTTGAACTTACATTGTGACTTACTGTTTTAATATGACATAAATTTTTTATTTTAAGTCCATTTTTGCATGTTAGAAGGATGGGAAATGCTATGGATAAAGCTATAATTTTCAATTTTCCTGACCTGTTTTTTTACCTGTCAGCATCTGCTGGTAGGCATAAGTAAATATATATCAGTAAATATAAGTTCTGTTTAGCACACTGTGAATGACAATTGAGTAGAAGAATACCAATATGTGTAAACATCAACAACATAAGAATCAAATGTGTTTTGGCAACAAGTCACCTCATAAATAAATACAATGAGTTCAGAAGTCTACTGCAAAACTGGAAGCTCGGTCTGGTCTTTCTGACCACAACACCCAATTTTGTAATAGCAGCAATGTGATATCTCTGAGAATCTATTGCAATGATGCCTTTTTGCAAGGGATAAAACTGAGTCTTGAAATGTTACTTTGGTTTTACCACTCAGTTTATGAGCAACCTTGTATAAACACTTTGGAAAATTATTTCAGTTTGAAAAATATT
>JAWWLV010000100.1:33635266-33654681 GCA_035041135.1 Platyrinchus mystaceus | reverse complement strand
TTTCTACAGTCAGTTTTCCATGAAGATCCTTTCTTCAAGAATGCAAAAAAATAAAAAAAAAAAAAAAGGAAAAAGAAAAAAGGGAAATAGAAACAAATATAGAAATATTTTAAACATAAAAGTAATTTTTTCCCCTACAAAATGTTTAAGAATGAAAAGAAAATCTGTTTCAAAAGCACTCAGCAATGCTTCAAATTTCCAGACGCTGGAAGGCATATATAGAAATCAATAAATATCCTTATATAAAGTTTTCAAGAGGCTGCAGATTTTAAGTGAGGATGCTGAGGGACTGTTTTCTGTGTGATCTGGCCAATTCATAGTATATGTTGTCCGTATTAGAATATCTTTATGAGCACAGAAGTGCTGGTAAGTTTAATTTGCATCTGCAACAGAAGTTTGATAAAACACCTGAAACTTCAAGGTCTGGATTTTCCCTCTGTGGCATTCTCATATTTGCTAAATGTACACTAAGTCATTTTTTTGAGAGGTGAAGGAAGGATTTGAACGTGATAACATATTCACTGTTGGGAGCAAGTCATCCTTCACTATTGACAGCTTACCAGACTGGATGGAGAAGATGGACATACCTTTTAATTCTCTTTTTTGTTTTTTAAACCCTGGGAATAAAGGGTATTTTCAGGTCTTCCTGTAGTGTAAAGAATGTCAGAGGAATACTTCAAATACATATATACAGTATAAAAATGACTCCAGTGTAGCTGAGTTGGAGTGTATGCACAAGTCTGGCAGAGGGAGGAATTAAACTGGTTTGCAGGAAGGAAATAATGACATGGGATTTGTGTGAGCCTCATTTCTTAAAAAATGTTAATGTTTATTTTCTACCCCACAGCATGTCTAGTTTCTAGTCAGATATCTGAGATTACACAGAGAGGACTGAGGAGTCGGAACTGAGAGTTCCATGAGAGTTGTGGGTTTTGGCAAACGATTTCCTTTCTTTCAAGAGGAATTCCACAGCCATGTTGAACCCTTTCCTTTACTAATGCTAATAAAACCTGACACATACATCTTCTCAAAGGTGTGTGTACCCCTGGTATGTAGCTCATTGAGTAATTGTTGTAATGAACATTTTTAAGAGTCAGGTTGATGATTCATTTATATTCTGAAGTGTTATGTCCTTTCTTGCTAACTGTTAAATCTGATTTTCTTATTTACACAGCGACAGGTATGTGTTTACAAACAATAGGCTCTTCTGTTTTATTCTACTTTGGATAACTGTAGAGGTTTTGCTTCTTTTTCAGTATTTCCAAAAGTCTAATTAACTACCTAAACCAACATCCTCTTGCAAAGAAAATTTCTATTTATATTACTATTTCACACGTTGAACCAGCTGATCTCACTAAATCTGAAAGTGTTTCCTTTTGATATCTTCAGATATTTTCTTGGTCTTGCATTCAAATGTTGAAAACCTGCAAGGGATTTGGTGTGAAAGTCACGTTATGTTTCCTTCCCTTTGGGATGGTGTGTGAAGTTACCAATCTGCTTCTGCAGCACCTCTGCCCAGATCTTCCCTGTCTGTTGCAGACAGGGTTGGGAAGCTGGATGTAGTGTTTGGGCCCAACACATGAAAGGATTTTGGAAACTATTTTTATTGCTGTTAGTTGATCTGTTTTCGTTCCTGGCTAGTCTTACTGGTGGAACAAAAGGAGCTTTTTTTTTGAAAATAAGCGTCTTTCCTCCAGAGGCTTCAAAAGGATCCAAAAGAGGAAGCATCTGAGCACTGAATTACTTTTGGTTCATTTAACAAAAACAATAATCAGCTACAATAAAAATGCAGAGACTGAGACAGATTTAGAATTTTGTAATTGAAAAAAATTGAAAAGAAATAAATAAACTTGATATTTGTGTTTCATTTATAGGCGTTTGATCTAAATTGATGAAATGCCTAAAGATGAAAACTGTTGGAATACTCAGGCAAGAAATGTTAAATGAATACCTCTGAGAGAGAAATTTGGACCTTCTCTTCCAACCTAAACATCAGATGATTGGGTATTCTCATGCCATACTTATAATACCTTGTATTGAAATTCTATTCAAATGCATAATTTAAACATTATCTGAAATAGGAATTTGAACCCAGAAGACTGTTATTTCTTCTTAATTTCTGCACAGGTATTCCACCAAGTAATTTTTTTTACTTCTTTTTCAATATGTTCTTGGATGGATAATATTAAATATTTCAAGAGGAAAGAAGTAAAAAACTGGTAGATGAATATTTAAATAACTCAATCAGGTGTTTGAAAAGAAAAAAATCTTGATTTTCAAAGGGAGTCTTGTAATAATTTCCTGGCTCTGAGCTTATTCTGCATCCTTAGGTATCCTGCTAATTGTCATGAGCCATATCCTTGGTGAGGGAAATTCTTACTGAGATAATCTCGGGGTCTTTATAGGCTTGAAAATGAAGTCTCACTTACTTACCCTGGCAGTATTTATCTGGAAAGCAAGCACCTCCCTTTACCCTTTGGGATAAGGTTAACTTGTGATAAAATAGAGCAGTGTTACCCCACAAATACATATAAGCATGAAGTTGAACCAGATTAGGTGGACATTTTTTTTTTAATTTTCATTCTCTGGAGCACGTGATCATATGAATATTCAGTTATTAACTAATATGCAGACCTTTGTGAAATAAATGCCTTTGGAATCCTACAGTAGTAAACAACTCAATCAAAGCAGGTTCTCCATTTCATATTCGCTCCTCATTTATAGTTCTATTATTCCACTCGTAATCTTGATTGGGGAAAACTGATTTTTATGGAATAATTAGTCTAAACACATAACTCATTTATCATCAAATGAATTAAGTTGTGATAAGCCAAAATAAAGATAATTACTTTTAAGACTTCATTTAGCTGTGTCAAATGTACAGATTTGTAAGTGCAGGCAAAAAGTTTTTCTGTACAAACAGCCAAAGCCAAAGTCCCCTCTGCTATTTCTGATGGCTGCATAGAAGTGAGAATGGCTAGAGCCCTAAAACAATACAGTAAGGTGACTAATTTTTTGATTAATTTTTTATTCTGTTGAGAATCTGGCTTTAGAAGTCCCTAATTCACATACAGAGTGTTAGGCCTTGCATTTGCAGAGCTATAAATTATGGAAGAGAAAATCCAGGTCAGGTGATCTTTAAATCTCTGCACATTCCATTGCATGTGACAGTTTAGAAAATTCTATCTGTGTCTGAAGGACTTGAAAAGTTAAGGGGGAATGGTTATGAGTAAGTAAATTCAGCCTAAGCATTTAAAAGATCCATAGGGTTAGGGTCAGAACACAATACTCATAGTTGATTTACAAGCTCCTTTAATATTTCCTCATTCTGTACATGGTTTTTGTTGAAAATAATAATAAAAAAGGTATGATTTTTTTTTCAGGAAGCTTCACTACTGTTTTTCTAAAGGAATTTTGATGAACTCGCTCACTACTGAGAAAAGCAGCTGGATTCACAATTTGCATTTTTTCAGGTGAGATGAAGATGGAAACTAATGGTCATGAATTGAGGAGATCATTAACATTTTATTGTTTAGTTTGTGATGTGCTGCTTTTTTGGGGGCTGGGATTCAGGGAAAGCTGTGCAGGAGGGGGAGTAATTTTAAATACAGTGAGATCTTTTCCCAGATCCTGGTCATTGTCTGATGTGTGAATTATAGACCTGCTTGATTAGCCACTTATCTCTGCAGGATAACTCTGTCTGCAAATGCATGTGACAGCAGAGGAATAAAAGATTCTCTCTGATTCTTTAACGGATCTTTAAGCTGGATTGTTCTGTGATGACATTGAAGGTATTTGAAATAGGTATTACACATTCAGTAGCACAGTGATATCCTGAATTTTTAAGATTATTTGATGATAGTTTCATCTCTAAGAGATGGAGAAGCCATAGGATACAGATATTTCATGAGACCATGATCAATGAAAAGCTTTACCTATAGCACAAGCTCTGAGTACTGAACACATTCATCTTGATATAAAAGTCTGAAGAGGGTGAAAAAATATACTTTTTTCTTGTGGGACAGTATTTGAAAGAGAGACTGTTACTAGCATTGTGTTTTCTTGTCTAAATGAAAAAGTATGGCAGTAAAATATGTTGAGATTATAAGTAATCTTCCCCAGGAAACTGGGTGGTCTTCTAGTAGGAATCATTTAAGTAATTAAAAGTTGTTATTTTTTTCCCTTTTCTTACAGATTCTGAAGATGTATCAGCAATTTTTGTTTCTGGGTAGAACTTCTCAACCTTCAAAGGAGTAGTAGCCTTTCCTCATGTCCTCTTCCCACCTTTTCACTCTGTTTTTCTAATCAGTTCTATTGTCAAAGACATTTTTACATTGCATGCATGTGGGGAGAAGCTGGGTGTTAGTCATCCAGACAAGAAAGTGCCTTTAGTCAGAAGTCAGATGTATGAAATGTTTTATCATGCTGCAAACAGCTCTTGCTGTAAAATTATTCACCTCTTACTGCAATAAGAATCAATAATGCTCAGTTGTTATCTAAAGGATTTCCTGTCTGTAGAGTTTTCATTGGTGAGTTAAATTAGAAGGGTCTTTCACCATTTTATTTAAGGCAGAATGTATGGCAACACAAGGTATTGAAAGGCCTGTAGGGAAATTTAAGAATTGCTCAGTGACATTAATGAAGAACTTAGCTAGAAGTATGGCTCACTATTCTTTTTTTCAGCCCAGTAAAGTAGAGGAGAAACAGTTTTGCCACATGCAAAATAACATACCTAAAATAATTAAAAAAAGTATTTTCTTATTATTAGTGTTTGACTACTTTTGTATTAAACATTCTTAGATAGTAATATGATTGTTAAGATCTGCATTTTAATCATTTTGCTATTGCCTCTGAAGGTATGAAGTAACTGGATTGACAAACTGCATTCTGGAAAAGACTACTTGTGACCTGACTGTTTGTAGGATGACTTGAAGGATTTGCAAAGACTGAAAGAGTACTTAAGGCACTTAGAAGCATTCAAGCTTAATTGTATACTTTAATACGATTCCCATTAAAAAAAGAGATTTAGTTATAAGATTTCTGTTGCTATACTGAAACCTAAATTTCATTTATGGAGACTTAAACAAGCCAGCAGACAGTTAGACTAGCTTCTTGTTATTTCTCCTATAAAATAAAACCCAGACATGACAAAACTAGCAAATATTGACCATTTTTCCCCACAGAAAGAAACTACTCTGCTGTTTAAAATACAGCTGTAAAAGTAATTGATTGAATGTGTGTCTAGAAAATGGTATACTTTGTAATTACAGTTAAAATACAGAAATAGAGACAAGTTTTATTAAAGATTTTGAAATAAATTTCTCCTATTCTTGAAAATAACTAGACAGTTAAGTAAGAAAAACAAACATACCTTTCAAGCTTCTTCCAGTATCTTGTTGAAATGCTGAATTTCAACAACAGGCAGACTGTCTGATACACATGTTCATAAGCTGTGGTTATTTTACATCTTCAACTTGATAAAACCTTGTTAGGACCATCTGGATTTGGCTTTGTCAGTCATGGAAGAACCAAGAAGGGACAGAGGGACCTTGAGTGTGATTAGAGCAGAATTCAGGCACCTGCATTGACATCAGTGTTCTCAAACAAGAACACTTAAATATATCCAGATTCTGATGTTCCTCAAGCTTATACATAGCTGTGTTTTTTTGTGTGCACAGAAGTGCTTTCGACCTGGCAGGACTGAATCCCTCCTTGTCCCTCTGCTCTGGAGTCAGCACAGCAGGAATCTTTGGAAAAGAGGCTGCAACTTCATCTGAAGAGGCCTAAGCAATCAGTGTCACTTGAACACCTGCTTCCTTTTCTGGCAAATGTGGGACAAATTCTGCAGAAATTGTTGAACTTGGAATCCTTTTTGCTAAAATTGCTGGATCAATAGTGGATTTGCTATTACCCAGTTAATGCTATGATTAGTCTTCTTACTAACTTCTGTTACAGGTTCTGCAGAGTCTGTTTTCCTATATTATTGATCAGTGTCTTACTTATTTACTGCTTTATTTTGGTTCTAAGTGCACCATAATATATTAAATAGGAAGGAAAATATCGATAGAACTTCCTTGAAAGAACATTGAGGTTAGAGTGAAAGGTTTGCTGAAGTGAATGGAATGATTTCCTTTAGGCAGGCTGCTGTGTCAGGCTCCAGGAGATACATAATCAGTTTCTCAAGGTGATTAGGATGGAAGACACAGAGCCAGAGTTCATGATGGCAGAGAGTCAATTTTTTACCATGCTTTGTGAACCAGTTTCCAGCAGCTCACTCTGCAGAGGTACTGTGGGGGTAACAGCAGATGCAGGTTAGTTAGTCAGTTCTCAGCATCCCATGTTTCATATATGGTCACACATGAATTTGGATTCACCACTGTATTTTGAAATATCTCACTTACTATAATGTGGCAGGATTAGGCTTTGACCAAGATTTCTATTTCATCTCTTGGGTATTTTACTATTAACTATTTTAACAGAAAAAAAAAAGCCCAATCACTCTCTGGTGGTTTACTTTCCCTTGGCTTCGGTACTTTCCTTATGAAAGCAGAAGAAAAGACTTTTCTAAATTTCCTGTTTGTCTCCCTATCTAAATTTATTCTGTGATGGTATTCTCTGTCTGAAATAATGATCATCACTTCTCTCATTTATCTGCTTTCATTTGACTCTTTACAACACAGTGATAGGAGAAATAGAAATATTGCTCACGGCATTCTGCCCAATAAGGAACAATATAATCTTAGAGGAGTCCTAGAGGTTAGATAAGGGTTGTAACTCAAACAAACAGGATGTAAGCTGAGCTCTTGTACCCAGATAAGATAAAAATAAAATGCTACAGTTTTTGTGGTGAAGCACAGGGATGCTGTGCCTGCTCAAGGACTGAGGTCAAGAAGAAGAAGACCTGGAAGGACCAAACAAGGACTTCCAATAGGGCTGTGACTTTTAAAGGAAAATAATTAACATGTATTAAGAAAGACAGAATATCTGATGAGTGTGTAAACAGCATGTGTAATAAGAAGCCCTGTCTATCTGCCATTTTGCACATTTGATTAAAGGAGCTATCCTCTGAATGTCCAGCACACTGAATAAATAATGCCCTTTTTAATATGTACAAACTGGTGTTGAGAAAAAAAAACAAACCAACAAACCAGAACATTTGCAATGTGTGGTTAAGCACTGGAAAGCATTGACAAAGAGCCTGTGCAATCTCCTTTGAGATTTTCAGAACCTGCCCAGAGAATGTCCTGGGCAGTGACCTGGGTTGATGACTTTGAACCATGGATGGGACTAGATGACCTCCAGGTTTTATGTGTTTCCTTAGCACTAAGAATTGGCTAAGGTTTATTTCTCTAAAATATTTTGCATAAAGATTCTCTGAATTCAAAGGTTTTAGAAGTGGTTGTCCATATGCTAGCATAAAATATGAAGAATGGAATCATTCATGCTACAATAGTTTAATCCATTTGTTAGAAATTGTGTTAAACTGCTGCTTAGTCAGCTAATAAATGTTTCAATGAGAGTAAAAATGAAACAGAGAGTTTTGTTCTAAAGCAGGTTGATTAGGGCAGAAAGTAATGAAAGTAGAATCAGAAGGCTTCCTAGACTATAGACTGCTTAGTTTACCAAAGTTATTGCCCACAAGGTTACAGATTATTTCTGTTGAAGACCATTTACTACAGGCTTTTTAGCCTAACAAATAAGTCGGTGAATTAGGATTTTTACAATATTTTACTTACAGATGGTGCATTTTATTTATGCCTGAGTGCACCAAGGAGATCAGCAACTTCTTCACACTCATCAGGACTTGTGATCAAGCTCCGAGGTGTGAAACCTGAGTTCAGAATGCTTACAAAAGAGCTAATGTGAGGAAAATACCTTCCAGGGAGTAGTCTTGCCTTTTCTTTGTGGTTTGCCTCTGGTTTGGCTTTTATTTATTTATTTAGTTATTTATATGTTTATTTATTTATATATTAATGTATTTATTTATATTTTAAATTTTATTTTAAAATTTATTTTTATTTTCATTATTTTATTTCTTATTTTATTTTACTTTATTTTATTTATTTTTTATTTTATCTGGTTTTTGATTATTTGTTTGCATTTGTTTGTTTGTTTGGTTGGTTGGTTTTTGTTTTGTTTTTATTTTGTGGTGTTTTTTATGTGTGTCCAGAGCTGAACCTGAGTAACCATTTACTTTTTTTGGTCACATGGGAAGTGCAGTTTAAGTTGTAATTTCTAGGGAAGAGATCCACCTGAGTGGCTCCCCAGTTAAAAAAAGCATTACAAGCAAAAGTACAAACAGGGGATACAAAAGCACCAATGTGAGTGTTTTGTCCCTTGGTATCTTGTACAAACTCCATTCAAAAGCTGCCACGCCACTCAGTCTCATTGAAACACCACTGAGGAAAGATGAAATAAGTTCTGAGTTACTGTAAAACTCACTCTTGATAAGAAATGAATGAAGGAGTAAAAGCAATAGTGATTAAATGAGTTCTTAGTGGCTGTAAGAAGTGATAGGCACTCAAGCAAACCCAGGTGACCAAACCAGGGCTGAGGTAATGAGGAAAAGTTTATTCCAAAATCAGAAATCCTGAACACAGGGCTAAGTCACAACACAGCAGGGGCAAAAAGCAGCCACAGGAGGCCTGTTCTGATGCTTTTGGAAAAACACCTTTTGCCTGCCCATAACCCCAAAGCAAGATTAAGAGAGATTTTCCCATTAGTAAACCATTCAAAGTTTGCTCAGTAACATACACACGTTTTTCTCCTGAAAGAGTACTGTGAATAGTTCTCAACAGCCAAAAGCATGTAGTTCTTTACAAACCTCATGAAAACTTCTACTGAACACTGTATAAACATATATCTCGTTATTTGAAATCATAATATATTCACTTGGTTCCTGAAAACCGTGACCAAACCTGATTTGAGATGGAGAAAAAAATGCCAAAAACGCTCGAGTCCGTAACAAAAATATCACATCAGAACTTCTATTTATGTTATTTCCATAATATTCAAGTATTTAAGGATTACTGGTCACTTCATGTTTCTGTGTTATTCACAAAAAACCCTAAATACAGCAGCTGTTCCACTTAAACATTAAACCAAACATAAGAGCTGATAATAATTAAAAAAATAATTTATTCAGAACACTTTGCATGGTTTGTTGGCTGTCATAAACTAGTTCACTAAATCATTAGATCTTTATTATTTTAACTAATTTGCTAATTTCTTCTGTAAATAACTACTGGTCTCCAGATCATTTGTGTATAGTAATTACTATTCAAAGTAAATAATTTTATATAACTTTAATGAGTTTTAAATGACACATTTAACTGTGACTAGACAGTTTGAATGGGGTTTTATTAATACCAAAGGAACTTTTACTTTGACTAGGTATTTATTTATATAGCCCCCTTTATTTACCCAGCTCCACCTTCTGAGACTGAAACGAATTGCTTGAAAGATATCAAACATACCAAACAGACTAGAGCATCACTGCATTCTGCTTGAAATCCTGACGCTGCTCGGTTCTTCAGGTCTCTCAGCACTCAAGTACAGAAATATACCACGTGTTTCAGGTTTGATCTGCTGACTTATGTGAAGATGATTGGAGGGATCCAAAGGCAAGGTCACTGAACTGCACTCCTTCAGCACAGTCACACACCAGCACAGTCACAAGCCACATTCCTTGCTTATGGTAACGTGAACTTCACTGATCTTAGGCTGTGACTCGTGATGAAAGTGTGATCAGTTTTTTCCTGTATGTGGTGATATCACTTTGCAGAGCCCAGGAAGGACTTTGTTAAGGCTGTCTTCCCAAAGGTGGTCAGAAAGAAGAGGGTGAAGTATGGGCTAGATGAACAGACAATGAGTTGATCTAAAAAGTGATAAGTGGTCAGCACCAGAGGGTGGTGAATATGTGGATGATCAGCAAGTTTACAGACAAAACTGAAATGGGAGAAGTGGCTCATGTATCAGAGGGCCATGCTGCCATCCAGAGGGACCTTGATGGGCTGGAGAAATGGGCCAACAGGAACCTCATGAAGTTCCACAGGGAGAAGTGCAAAACAACCCTACCAGTACACCTGGGGACCAACCACCTTGGGAGCACCTCTGCAGAAAAAGCCCTGGGCCCATGCTGGTTACCAAGTTGAACGTGAGCCAGAGATGTGCCCTGGTGGCAAAGAAGGTCAGTGGTGCCCTGGACTGCGTTAGGAGAAGTGTTGTCAACAGGTCGAGAGAGCTGACCCTTCATTTCTGTTTCAGTGCTGGTGAGGTCACATCTGGAGTGCTGTGTTCAGCTGTGGGCTCCCCACTGCAAGAGCAACATGGACATACAAATGTCCACGTGGGTGATTAAGGGTCCTTACTCTTTTAATATCTTAGGACATTAAACATCTTCCTCAGGAGTGGGTAGATGGACATCACTGTAGGGGGAATATGTACTTGCTTGTAAACGTAACACTCTTGTCTGTAAAAAAAAAATTGTGTTCTAGAACAAAACAGGTGAGTTTCAAGCTGTCCACTCATTTCTTTTGGTATGATGGAAATCTGAGTCCTGCAGATCACTCTGCTCGTGCAATATGACCACATTGGCACTTACTGAAACCGTCTGAAAGCTCTCTGGACATCACCAAAAGTTTCAAACAGCTGTGTCCCCTCCTTCAAGTATGCCCTCACAATGGGATTGAGATCGTGAGCAGGGGCAAAATGAAGTGCACCAACTTTGTAAAGTTTATTCTACTGTCTCTGACTACCACCCACTGAAGACACTGAATTTCAGAGTTATGTTTTTCCAGGGTGCAATCTGTGTTTCAAAACCAAACAAGCAAAGCTCTTGTGCTACTGAGGAGACAACATTTGTTCATAAGCCAGTGTTGCTTACAAATGCCTGTCAGCTACCCATCTTCTGTCACCTTAAAGTACCAAGATCTTTTCACTTGCACTGATGATTCCATTTTGCACTGTTTGGTTGTTTGTTATGGATTGCAAGAAACTCAAGTCCTAACATGAAGTGTACATGCCATAGTAGCAATTTTGTGTCATAGTGTTGTTAGCTTTATCTCAAAGTAAATTAGGTCTTTAAATTTATTTGCTTCCATTACCTAGGGGATATCTAACAGTGCAGTGTGTGGTACATCTCCATTAGGAACACATGCACAGCATTTATACTGCATCCATACTCTTCTGATTAGGGTCCTTCAGAGACTGGGTGATCCATGATGTCAGAGCCTTAATATGTTAGATTTTCTTCTGGCTCATAAGACAGTTAATTTACTGAATGTTTTTATTATTAGCCAATGGATGATTGTTACTATTTCCTGAGCTCTCATTTCTTTTTCTGACAGTTGCAATTTCATTATTATTAAAGAGTTTACCTCTGATAGAGTGCTACCAATAAGGTGTTTTGAACAATTTTGTTTTCACACAGATCATCTTGGTTTGCAACCCTGCTAGACTTCTTCTGAGGTGACACTTGGCAAAGATGCCCTTTCATTGAATCAGTCAATTTTAGTGTCAGTTTATTATGCACTAGTCTCACTGTAGAAGCCAGCTGAATTATACTCATAGAATAATTTATTCAGTGAATTGTGATATTTTTCTAGTAAATTATTCAGCTGTTGTGCCTCCATTCATAGCCTAGCTCTTAAATTGTTTCAGTTTCTCCTTAATGCTTTACATTAGTCTGCAGTTAGACTGGTTTGCACTCAGCATTGCTAATTATCCGAGAAATGAAGTGGATGTTATATATCTTGAATTGAACAAGAACATGTCTTATTTACAAATAGGCACATTTAGCCTTATTTTTATCCTTGCATTCTGTGATACAAATTAGTGAAATATTGTTAATTCACCACTGTTTAAGTAAATTAATGTGATCCAATGTTTACTCTTTGATATTCATTGGACATAACATTTGACTATTTCAACTAACATTTAATGATAAACCTTTTTTATAGTTATTTACATATCTTTCAAAGAGCACAGTCCTTCTATGTAGAAGAAATTGGCTTTCTAATCAAAGGGACACTGTAAGACTTGATATCTTGCCTTCAACATAAGGCAGTTTAAAAGGAGCCCAAGAAAAAACCCATATTACAAAGAAACAGTGAGTACTCCACAGAACTGCTGCATAGTTTTAAACCCTGAACACCTCATTAGGAGAACCTTAAGCTTTTCTTTGTAAGTTCTCACTCAAGTCAATGGTATTTTATGTGGGCTGAGTGTTATACAATTTTTCTTTCAGGGTGGCTGTTTAGAAAAGTTGGGTTTTGATGCAATAAGTGATGTTCTGAATGATTATACTCCATGTAAATACAACACTGTTTTCCCTTGACTTTGTCTGCAGTTTTGATGTACAGTATTACTTGCTTGTAGCTGTTAAAAGACACACTTTGCCTCCTTTTCATGTACAGTAAATTTACAGACACAACTGAAGGTAATGTCTCCAATGCAGGCAGATTCACCTCCTCCAACTGTGTCAATAAGGCCTCAAGTTTGTGGGAATCATGAAAGTCTTAAAATGGAGAAGGTGCTGACACATGGGAAGATGTATATCTATGGCTCTTTTTTATAGAAGACCTGCTTTGTGATAATGACTGCACCATGTTTTCTCACCAAACTGCAACAAACCAAATAAGTTTGTGGCCACATATGTGTGTCTGTTGTAAAGTCAAATCCATTCCCAACCACTGTTCACACCTATGTAAAAAAGACAAGGAGAAGATGAAGGAAAATGTGTACGAGTTGCACCAGGAGATGTTTCAGCTTAATATTAAAAAGATTTTTTTTTTATAGTGAGAACCATCAACCACTGGAAGAACCTCTCCAAGGATGTGGTAGAGTCCCACATCTACTCTGTGGTAGAGCGGAAATTCTCAAGATGTGATTGGATGGTGTGTTAGACAATACTAGCTAATTCCCTTTCCCATAAAATATTGGGCCAGATGATCTTTTGAGGTCTATTCCAAACTGAGCTGTTCTATGATTTTGTGATTCTGAAATAACCTCCTAAACCAAACCCAAACAAACCTCACACTTATCTAGGGCTTAGAGGAATCATATTTTCCACTAAGTTTCTGCAGATTTTCAGTGACTGATCTAAAATGCTTTAAAATAACAAAAACCCCACGTGATAGAATGACCTAGAAAATGTGCCATTAATTTTTTAATGGATCTCTCTGCTAATATTCTAAATTAATTTCACTCTGATATATATTTCTATACATATATATACAGCACTTTGAGAATATGAATGGCCTCATTTACTGAAATGAAGATATTAATCCCAGTTGTTTAAATAGAACTGATTTAGTGCTTAAAGCCAAGCATATAGAAAAGTATTTGGAAATGTGAGGCCTATATTTGGGCAGAGAAAATTTGCAGAAACAGTGAATGTAAGTGTTTTATTGAGGCATATTTGAAAAGAAAATATATTTGTTTTATCCTTTTTTCTTCCATTTTGAATATTCCATTTGATCTCATAGTTTTGAGTTTCTATCTCCTTAAACAATCAGGGCATTACTTTTTACTGTGCACCTACTTTTCCACTGAAGTATTCAATTTTACAGTTTCATTTTATGGTCTCCACATGCATTCTGTTATTCCCCCAACCAGATCTCTGGTCAGTGGTCTTTTTGTTCATATTCTTGGTTGCCATGTTAGTCTAAAGGTACTGTGTTGGAGTGGGTGATAGATCATGGAATTAAGTGACTGGCAGTGTGTTGTGACTTTACTCTTGTAGGCATCTAAGGCTTATCCATGGACCACAGCAGGGATGTACCTGCTCCCAGGGGAGTATTATATGTGTGAGCCATAGTTTTTCAGGGTTATACCTGCTGCACCATGGACTTTTCCAGAACCACAGCAGCTTTGTAGTGAAATTCCTCCAGTTTAGCCCCATCCATGGGTCACAATTCCTTCAGGTGTACGTCTGCTCCATTATGGCCTTGCCCATGGCCACAGACTCTTCAAGGGTGTAACTCCTGTGCCGTGGATTTATCCACAGGCACAGACACTTCAAGGTTTTCCAGCATGGCTTTGTGCAGTCACTGGCACTTCAAAGTGTAACTGTGGCAGCATGGATTTATCCTTGGACCACAATCCCTTTGGAAGTACATCTGCTGCAGCACAGACGTAGTGCTGGGATGGGAGAGAGAGCTGGAATGGCAAAAGTGAGAAAACTCATGGATTACAACAGACTGTTTAAAAGGCACAACAACACAAGGAACAAATTCACCTCTTCCCTGTGGCAGGCAAGAGTTCAGTCATCTCCAGGAAAGCAGAACTCTATCATGTGCATCAATCAGTGTACATCACTCCATCCTCCTTCCCCCTGCCTCCCCAAGGTTTTATTGCTGAGCACAGTGTCACACAGATTCCAGATATCCCTTTGGTCAGTTGGGTTCAGCTGTCCGAGCTGCGTTCCCTCCGGACTTCTTGTGCACCCCTGAACTACTCACTGGAGTGGCAGAGTGAGAGACAGGAGGGGACTTGATGCTCTGTAAACACTGTTCAGCAGCAAGTGAAGCATTCCTGTGTTATCAGTGATTCTTTGGTCACAAATACAAAACACAGCCCCGTACAGGCTACTGTGAAAAAAGTCAGCTCTGTCTCATCCAAACCCAGTCTGGAGTGTTAGTCTCGATGGTTTCAGCAAGAATTGGCCTAGCTGGTCCCCAGCAGGCATAGAGACCCCGAATTTCTGTTCTGCTCTCTGGAAATACCAACATACATATGCAAATATACACATACATAAATGCATACATACATGATTTAGATTTTTTTGCTGTGTGCAAGGGAGACCGAGGAGTTGAAATGCAAATTACAGGCTTTCTTCATCAACCAAAGAAAGGGAAAAAAAAAAGGTGTGAAAAACATTTACATAGGAATCACTTATCCAAAATAATGTGTAATTACGTTTTCACTGTCGGCTCTCGTTATTGACCAGTTCATCATAACTTCCCAATAATGGAGTTAGTAAACAGTCTTTTAAAAATGGGCTTACATGGTTAAACAATATTCAGTTTGTCTTTCAGCTATCTAAAATTAGCATCTAAGCAGTTACACTTGGGGAGCAATTACTGGCGTTTGACTGTGAAGTGCACAGAAAGATAGCATGAATTTAATTTTAAAGTGACTTAAATTTTGCAAACAACTTGATGTACCAGTGAGTGGTGCTCATGAGATACAAGCCTTAGGGTGGTATGCAATTCTCAAGAAAAGGATAATATCCAAGGGAATATATGTTACAGCATCACTGTATGTGTAACAGGGTGGAAATAGTTTTCTTCTGCTTGTCATTTAAAGTTTACCTTATAGCATGAACAGACAGCCAGAGATATTCAAGATACACAATAAATAAGCACACTTGGAGCTGTAAAACAAGTGAATTATAAACCCCGCCAAGAAGCAATTTAAACTTATTTGCCATAAGTTATATTTGGGGGTTTTTTTTAGTGGAAACTGCTGTTCTCAGGATTTTTTGGCACAGCTTGTGTGCCATATATAAATAAGAAAAAGATTTTTAATATCTTTGACTCCTCAAACAAATCTTGATAAATATTCAACAAAATGTTATTGGAAAAAAAACCCCACAAAACTTCTGAGACATTTATGCTGTTTGCTTTTAAATGGTAGAATCAGTGAATGGAAGAAATAGCAGAGAAAGTACTATCTGAGTAGCTGAATGGAGACTGAGATATACCCCTAATCCAGAGGAGTAACCCACAGATTGTCACTATAAACTTGGCATTTACTGAGAAGTTTCAGAGTGACTCCAAAATCATAGTGTCTAGAACATCATTAGATAGTGATGTGTTTAAAACACAAGAAGTAGAAAATGTAGACTTCAGTGCTGAGCTCTTAACTATTGAAGGTGCATCAACATGTAGAAATCTGTACACCTTTTCCCCAGGAAAAGTATCTTGCTCTACTGATGGGTGAGCCTAGTCTCTGAGGCTGTCAAACCACTACTAAATTAATCAAGAATAGTATTTATTTTATAAATTTACCATCCTAAAAGTTGTCTGCTTTGTAGACTCCAGTTTACTCAGTGGATATTGTTCCTGTGTCTCCAGCTATCAAACAATCCCTTTGCTTTTCTATTCATTGCAATAAGTGCAAACAAAATTAAATTTAAAGACTGCTCTCCTCTTTGTTGCAAAAAACATATGAAAAGTGAAAATGTACTCTTAGAATGACTTACTGATGTATTCCAAAAAACATATGCCTGTTTTTATTTTTCCTTTCAACTTTGACTCCCCAAAAGTTATATGTTGAAGCCAAATGACATTTCTATCTCTGTCTAGATCTCTGAATGTCATTTTAAATGAGTGTATCTGCAGACGTGGAACCTTCTGGAATGAGATGAAAAACTGAAATAAAAAAAACAGAACCCAGAGGAAAAGCAAGTCTTTGGAAACATAGTCATCTGTAATTGATCAGTACATTTTATGCCACAGATGTGATAGTTTGTATAAAACAATAATAGAAGAGATTCAGTAGGTTTCTTTCATGGAAATAATTTAAATAATGACTTTTCTCCAGTTTGAATGGTGCACTGATGGTAAATACAGCATTAAAAATAAGTCACAGATTTCTCAATGGGAATTATTGCTGTTTATCCAAATATGAGATTCTTCAAAATGAAAAGCCGACAGAAGTATGGAGGGCTTGATTATTATGAATAGAAATTGTGGGTCACTGAAAAGATAAAAATGAAGATATTTTAATAAACTTACATTATCTCCAAGTAGGATTTACAACTCCTTTCAGTTCGGGTGTAACCCTTTCTGTTTCAAGAGAAGCCAGATTACAGCCCAGGTCAAGCAGGGTAATGAAGACCTGCAGGCTGAGAGTTCTGAGCTGTGAGTAGTCAAATGATGACTTTAAAATTTTCTTTAGATTAATGCCCATCTATCTCTCAGAAAGCTGATGGTCTTGGGGATTTATTTTTTTTATATATTTTTACACCAGAACTGTATGATTTGCAGCTACCAAGTGAAAGGTTTATGCATAAGGGTTCAAAAGTTCAGTATTTGAAAATGTCCCATACATACACCCAATTATTTGCTATGTAATATCATAATAATCCAGGCAGTTTTTTCACCTATGACAAATAGCTGCCAGCAAAATCAAGATATACAGCTAATCTTACGTACAACAGGACAGCATTTTATAAGTACATATACCATATAAGTACAGCAAAATTTAAGAAAAGTGAAAATAAAATGTTCTAAAAATATTTAATGGATGTTCTATGGCAAGACAGGATTTATTCCATTTAACTTACAAAAATATTTCAAACAATTGCTTCGTTTAATAAATTTCTTCTTAAGTTACACAACACAGGACACAATCATGTACTAGTGGCTATACTGGCATTTTATTTCACATCTGTGACCTTTCTTTGAGACAAAGAAAAACCTGGATTCCATTTTATTTCTCTGTGAACAAGTGTAATAGAAGTCTGAAACTATGGACTCATTTTCCAGCTTGAAATTTTTACTGCTGAACTCAATGACATCACAAATATGTACCTATAACTCCTGCAAAGGGGGACAGGATAATGTAATTAGTGAGACTCAGTGATTTATTTACTGAGCTCAGACTATCCTGGCCTAAATGCAAAACTCTGGCTAAAGGAAACGGTGTTTTGATTCCTATTTCATCAGCAAACACTGCCTTGTGCAGACGAAGAAAATGGAGATTTTAGTCTGGATCAATTATGAAAATGTTGAATAGGGGTTTAAGATCCTGAATGCCCACATGGTCCAGCTCCAGCATGTAGATTCTCCAACCTTCTTATAGGCCAGCTGAAGATCTTGATTGCACAATGTAGATGTGTCTGCAGGATTCATCAGCATCTCAAACCTCTGTCTGCTCAAATCATGATTACTACGTACTTTAAAGGTAAACAGTAAATTGAATCACATCACTCTTGAACTTTGTCTTTTTGTACTGTCTTTAAGTAGGCATAAATAGCATTATCTACAGAGAAAGTGATTTTTTTAGACAATATGATAATACAGTATGGATTTTGGACACCAGCAGTTGCCACGGTATTTTCACATAGGCTAGTTAAAGAAGTTTATGTTTGTTACTGTTGTCCTAATGAGAGACATAAACTAATTTAGGCACATTTATTTTCTTAGAACACATAGTGTTCTTACATCATTGAGTTCATCAAATTGGATATGAAATGACAGTCACTGATGCATCTTCTATTTGTTATATGACCACATATTTAAGCATATTGATTTACCTTCTCAGAAGGAAATTACCTGAATATATACATATTCAAAACTATTATGAGCAAACTTTTTTATTATTAAATTTCAGCTATTCTAATACATTTATTAATATGACCTTGCAACCAAGGTGGCAGAAACAAAAACACCCCACACAAACGCTGCACTGTATTGATTCTGGTTGTTATAAGGAAAGTCAGCTCCATCCCAGCCATGCCATGGGCACTCTGGTTTTTCTTGTGTGACCAGGGAGAGCACATGAGGAACTGGGATGGTTAATTTACCTTGAAGGTACAAGCCCACATTGTAAACCGGGAGAGGGGACAGCTGTGAAGAAAGGGGCCATCCAAGAAGTACTGATGAGACAATAGAAGGCAACTACTGATTCCATACACTCTGAATATGGACTGAGAGTACTTGATTGGGGTGAAAGGACTTCTGGCACTGCCGTAGTCAGGCTGTGAATATTCTGACTAGGAACAGAAGTTCTCTGACTTATGCTAAGAAGAGGAGAGGATTAATTACGTTTAAAAGACTCTGTGGTCCACAGAAGTGTCAGGCAGGGGTGGACATCAGCACACAATGTACCCTAATGTCATCAGGATACAGTGGGAAGAAGACACTGGTGGTAAATGGTGCTGAACCCAGCTGATGGCCTGTGACACACTGAATCACGGTCTCAGCAGGGGTGAGGGACTGAGCAGGACTCTGCAGGTAGAAGAACTGAGATAACTTTGTTGAAAGGATGCAGCCTGTTTATAACCTTTTACAACCATGAAAAGATTCCTTATAAGGCAAAACTTCCTTATTAGGCAAAACCTATGATACAGCATCTGATTGGCTGGTGCCTGGGGACTTGGCAGGCACTTGGGTAGCAGCTCCATTCCTGTAATGAGTTGCTCTATGCTCAGCTTAGACCCAAGCCTGCTGTTAAGGTCTGGCTCTTTCCAGGCCTTCAACCTGCATTAATTCCCGCAATGGCCAGTCACTAGTGGTGTCCCCCAGGGATCAGTGTTGGGCTCAGTCCTGCTTAACACCTTTTTTGATGATCTGGATGAGGGGATCAAGTGCACCATCAGCAAATTTCCAGATGACACCAAGCTGGGGGGAGTGTTGATCAGCTGGAAGGCAGGAGGGCTCTGCAGAGGGACCTGGACAGACTGG
>JAWWLV010000100.1:33581895-33598180 GCA_035041135.1 Platyrinchus mystaceus | reverse complement strand
TTTTTTTTTTTTTTTTTTTTTTTTTTTTTTTTTTTTTTTTTTTATTTTTTTTTTTAATTAACTTGCATTTGGCTATTTCTGGCTTTGGCAATAAGTAAATTAAGTATTGCATTACTTGTCTAAGATTCACAATATTTCTTGTGTGAGTTTAGTTATTGATTTGTTCTGTTGTTTTCATTTTCTGTTGCATTCATGGATCAAATATGAGTATCAGAACCCCTCAAAGCCAATACTCTGTTACTCAAGAAAGTTTAAAACTATCTTAGTAAAGTGCTTTCCAGTGTGCACCGAAATTTATTTGACACACTCATGAAACCTGCAGGATAAAAAGGATAATTTCGAAGTTAAGGCTGTCCAGATCATCTCTATAAATGTAATAGCATACATCTTTTGCTTTTGTAGAAGATCTCTCTCTCTCTTTCCTGACATGTCACTCTGGGAGAATCATGCATGCCTACCATGCAGGAACCTAAGAAAGTCTGTCATATCTCAAATGTGTTTTTAGACTAAGGCCCACTTTACTCTTTTTCTTTAAAAACAAAGCATAAAGTTAGAAGAAGAGCATCATTAAAACCAAAAATAAAAATGTAATCACTCAAAAGCTGGGAGAAGCAGAATTAGAATTACTCTGTTTCAGCCATTTTGGTTTGCACCTGTGTAAAGATAATATCTTAAATATAGGGTACTGCATCTCTTTTCCTGCCACAAGTCTGTCTTGTTTGTCCAGGATAAATGGGGTTTGGGTAATGAGCTTTTTATTGACGAATTTGGGGTCCTAGGTTGTATTTGCTGAACTCTATGCAAGCTCTACAGTGGTAAGAATAGCAAAAATAAGCATACTATGAAAAGTTGTAGTAGATGAATTAAACATTAAACTAAAACCAGAGAGGCTGTGTGGTACATATCTGCCATCTGGGGTTAAACCATAATGTGGTCGAAGAACAAACTTTTTTTGTTATTATTTTGTTACAGGAAGTCACTATGCAGAAAACTCCTAAATTAACCAAAACTTTTGAAAATACTTGGCAAGCACTGATAACAGCTATCTGCAAGGAGTCATGCAATCCCCTGGAGTTATTTCTGATTTTTTTTTTCATATTACAGAGATGAATACAATATGAAAACTTTTATTTTTATTGCAAACATCAGTCCACAGTACTGTAGGGGACTGTAGGGCTTTTTAGTTCAAAGAAAAAAGTAACTAAAAAAACCCCAAACCAAACAAACAAAAAAAAAAAGAAAAAAAAAGAAAGAAAAAATATTTATGGTTAAGTCTTTCAGTAATGCTTAAATACAGTCATTTGAAGCTATCTGCCTGAAAACAACTTTTGCATATAACTGATTATAAATCTTCATTATTTAATAGACTTGGAAGTGGTTTTAGAACTGATTTAATAAAGAAATAATTGAAACAGAGTAATGCACCTGTGACTGCTACCTTAATTCTAATTGTTAGCAGTCCAGCTACCAGAACCAACATAAATTGTGCAGATGGTCTTAGCCTACGTAGTACAGTCTTATTTGGGATGGGAAAGCCTTCAGATGCTCAGATGGGCTTCAAGGAAATGTCTTATACTGGTAGAGCTGACACGTGATGGATTCTGACATACCTACCCTAAGTTTAAAAGAAGAGACGGAAATATTTAGGTGATGCAGAAAATTTGCATCCAGAAGGATGGCAGCTAAAACTCAGCCAGCGATGGACAATCCCATTGCTTGGTTGTGTTTGGTGAGAAGGACTAAAACAGTCTTCAGTCTTTTCAATCTAATGAATAAGACAAATGACTTAATGGAAGCAGAAATTCTTAATAGGTGATGCTTGGGGGTAGGGAGGTGTGGAATTCTGAAACCAAGTGGCACAACTGGGATGATATCAACCCCCTTTTTTTAAAATATGCCTTTCCCATGCATTATACATCTTTCCTAGTGCAGCTGACTGGATCAACTGAACATTATCCTACTATTTAAAGATGATAACAGAGTGGACAATCATACTGTGTTGCTATTTTGACACTCTTGAAAAACATAAGGCAGGCATAAAAGAGTAGCTGAAAGTAGGTGCCACAAGAAATTCATAAAAGAATTGTTACTAATCAAAATGAAAAAATGAACTTGACATCATTACAGAGTCTTGAAAAGACAGGAACAGAATGGGTCAGTTGCAATTGTCTAAGTGGTTCTTGGAGCTTAAAAAAAATTAAAACTGCACAAGGAAACTGGCTTAAATATGTGTTATTGATCACTATATATATTCCTTCAAGGTCATTATTTCCCTGCAGAGGAAGTGAGGACTGCCAATTGTTTGACAACTGTGTTGGCAGAAGGCCTGCTCTACCTTTATATCCTCAAATTTCTTCTGCATGGGACACAATCAACATTTGCTCTCGAGGTTTAGCATTTCACTGAACACCATATCTACAGGTACTGTTGATGAAATAGATTCCTATGCAAAAGAGGGTGTTTTTTTTCCAATTTATTCTGTCAGAACTAATGAGGCCTACTGGGATTTCTACAGTGGAATAGAGATCTTTACGCTATTTAATGAATATTTGCATAAGGGCAAAAATAAGACATTAATATGTTTCTTAGTAGCAAATCTGTATAATCTGTGTATATTAGTCTGCCTAAATGTATTCAGTTGTGTGCTAAACTTTGGAATTTTCACTTTCTTTACAATAATTAAGCCATTGGTGTTATCTGTACAGGACAAGTACTAATAGTTTAATCATTCATAGCAAAGAAGAACAGAGTAATGGATTTTTTCTTAATGTTTATATGCCTGGTCTGATCCTCTTTGTTTACCTATAATGAAGAACAATTTGTCCTTTGGAGTAGATTGCCATTTTTGCATAACAAACTTCACTTCAAAATTTATACATTACAGCAGCGGAATGAAATGATTCTGATAATTCCTCCTGACTGCTTTTGCTCAGCAAATAGGTTCAAGTTTGCTTCATGTGTCTTGTTATAGAGTGAAATCACACCTGGATTACTATAATTCTATCTAGGTGGACAAAGGTAGAGTGCAATTTTCCAATATAAAATAAAATTTAAGGGAAAATTTTATAAAAGAGGCTTAAAAACACTGCAGACTCACAGCTACAACATTAACTTATGGGAAGCCTCCTGTATTGTCTGTGACATTTAAGTAAGACCAAACTAGACATTTTCCATTTGTGTATAATTTCTTATTCTTAAAATTTTTTTGCTTAAAACAGCTGATGAGTTTGAGTCCTACCTAGGATGACAGCCTTACCAGCTCACTAATTATTTCCTCTGTTTTTACTTTGTTAAAATCCTCATGTTGCTGTTAACACAGAAAATTCTTAAATATTTAAGCACACATTGTTAGGTTGATAATGGCTATATAATAATTTGTATGAAAGAAACAGAATCTTGTTCAACTTACTCCTCACTCACATATTCAGTAGGATTAAAATTTTTCAACAGCAAAAATTTTCCTTTGTCTCTTTTTATGCAGGGTTTAAGATGACTATGTGTCTAAGGTGTTGCTGTTTTTTCATCAGAAAGAAAAAATACTCTAAATTCAGGATTTGAACTGTTTCATGTGCTTAAAATGAATGTGCTTTAGTGATTTCTTTTTCATCCTTTGGTGAAGAAGCACTTCATGGCACTGTATCAGATTTTTAATTGAATTTTTAGGTCGAGACAAAATTACTTTCCTTCATAATACTCAAGTAGCTGTACTGTTTTCCTTCAGCAGATTCAGGTTGCTCTACTGTTTTTAGCAGTTTCATTAATGTGACAGACCTTTGGTGAAATGATGTCAGATGTTCTATAAAGAGAGCATACTTTTACAGGGTGTCTTTCAGTAGGAGCAGAAGAGTCAAAGAAATTCTGGATGATGGACATTTTTTGTGCTTTTACAGGGAACTTTGTTATGGATTTAGAATAAAAATTATAATTTTAAGTGGGCAATTCCTGTTCAGTTATTTGTTTGTTATTGAGTTTAAATAACTTTACTTTCCCCTTGGTTCTTGCATCTCTGCCACATTTGTTATAATGACAAACTTCCAACAAGAGAGAAGACAATTTCTTTTCATCTCTTCTCTGGGACCAGAGTTTCCTTTCATCTTTCTAGTAAACTTCATTTGCAATTGCTACAGTTTGAACTTCTCTTTTCTTGAAAAGAGGTGTCCACACTGAAGACTTGACTCAGGTATGTTATGAGCCAGGTATTGTATTACCTATGGCTTCCGAAACAGTGTTTGTCTTTTACATTTAAAATGGAGACAGATATGATTTCATGCAATCATAACAAAATGTATTCCTCCAATCAGTGGAGGTGAATTTTCTGAACTTCCTGTGAAATGCAGAAAATCTTAGATAGGGGTGCAAAGTACATGACTTCACACACTTTTTTTATGTTACTGAGCTTGATTGCATTGAGACAGTTCAGCTTTGTCCCACTTATCAGTCTAATGCCAGTCCATCATTTTTACTGATTTGACTGCCATTTTTCCATGTAACAACATATCAACTGCTTTACTGAATTCCAGTTAGACATGCCTACTGAATTCCCAAATTTGGAAAAAAAGGTTAGAACAAGAAGTTGTCGGTGTTAGTTTATCACAGCTCCCTACTCACCCTTTTTATTGTTCTTTTTTTTTTCTCCTATCCTTGACTTAATTTTTTAAAAATGATTCTGTCTTTCAGAGCTGTTTTTAAGCCTTGTAGCCTAGTAATATTAACCTAATGCTTTGTACTTGACTTTACCTTTCTCCTCCTCTTGCATGCACTTTACAGTTCTTGAGTCATATGGTACTAGTTTTGACAGATCTTCCAGGAAAGTGTTATTAATTGTACAAAATAATGGGTTAGTTGTTTCAGAGGTGTTGGAAGAAAATACATTCTCTGTACAGAGTTAATTTGAGTAAAAAAACTGGACTGCAATTTATTTTGCTGCTGCCTCTATTCTATTAACTTCATGGTATTTGCTTTCATAGGGAGTTTATTTTCCCTTCCGAAAAAACAAAACAAAACAAAACAAAACCACCCACACTGTCAAAACAAGAGTGACACTCCTGTTTTTTCTTAGTTTGGAACTATGTGTTGATTGTCTATAATCTTTGCTCTTCCCTTATGTATAACCACTTTGCCACTAATGGTATTGTACTTTCACATGTGTGGAGAATGTCTACCACTTGTAAATTTGTTAAAATCTAATTTGTGACTTTTGTAAGTATTATCTTTCACCTTCTAAGGACATGGAAGTTGAATTTGCACTTCACATTCTATACACCAGGACCTAACACTAAATCTCTTTTGACCTGATGACAGGGTGGTATAGGTGGATGATATGGATGAAAAGACAGCAGCTTCTGCCCCCCAACAGTTTCAAACAAAATTGATGTATGGAATAAGGTCTCTTAAATTTATATTTGTTTTCCATGCAAGAGCTGCCAGCACAAGGTTAATATTTGTTCTTTGACTGAATAAAATGCACTTTTAAATACTAAAAAGTTCAAAACCATAGATGTTGCAAATCAGTCTTGGACAGTTGCTGGTATGAACACAGAAGTTTCCTTTGCAGCGGTGGAGTACGCAGGGTATAAGAATTCAGTCAGGAGCAAGCTGCTATTTGAAATTTGAATGAAATGGTAGAATAGAAAGAATCTAGCACTTAAAATCACAAGATAATTCAATAATATTCCTTTGCCTAACATTAACATTTTCTTGTTTCTTTAGAAGGTTCTTGGAGTGGGTGGTCAGTTGGTGCCAACAAAATAATGCTTTAAAAGTGTGGAAGATTCATCCTCATACTCATACTGATCTTTGTGTATGTTAAACAAGGCATGACAATAAGTTGTATTTGACTTCTTAATATTTAATTTATTTTAAAAATAAGTATTTTAGAAACATCCATTGTATAATTTGTAAAACTAACACCAGGAACACTGGTTTTTTTAGAGGACTCATTAATGTATTGTATGCTCCTGGAGCGCGTATGCATTACTTTATACCTATTGCATTTTTATTTCAAATTATTATAAGAAATTTGGTTCTATTGCATTCATTATACTGTTATAATTGATCTGATCATATTCAGATTGTCTCCAGTGTACTGTCTTTATTTTCAAATGCTGTATTTTTAAAAAAATATGGTATAGTTTATAAAACATATATAATATCTTATATGAAAGAAATGTCAGTGATCTTATGAAACTAGTGGAACTTAAGGGCCTCCAATCTGATTCTACTTTCAAGAAGAGAAGCTGAATCCAGATGAAACTGGATTAAAAAATGCACCTGCATAATTTTATACATACAAATCTCAGACTAATTTGCACTTGAAATTTTCATGTATGTTTGCAAATGAAGTACTTTGACATATAAATCACTAGCTAGATACTTTGCTAGCTGTTGGAATTGCACATAGTGATTAGGAGTAGGTACTAAGTATGTGGTTTTGAACACTGGAACTGTGAATTCTCAAGTAAACAAAAATATCAGAGTGTGCTTTCTGGACTACACTATTTTTAAACTTTGTTTTAAAGTAAGAGGGGGGTGACTGGCTGGTTGCTTCATTCTGCTCCTTACGTGTTCACGGGACAAGTGGATTTTATGTGGAAAAGGGATCAGAAGGAAAACATTGCAAGATAGGATCTAATGCATTGATAAAACACTCAAAGGTAAAATTACTGTGTGGGTTTTGGTGTTTTTTTTTTTTTTTGAATACTATTATCTACCTATAAAAAGTACAAATATGAGAGGTGCTCTTCAACACAGAATAATTGCACAGTTTGTGCCCCAAGGTATTATAGTCCAGATGTTCATTGCTGAATAAAATGAGTCTTGTTGATTTTTTTGGCTATTGCTTTTTGGAGGGCCATGTGTATTCCTGAGGACAGCATCTGCTGTGCATCCACACAGAAAATCTGAAAATGGGGTGAGCACGTGCTGCCCTTTGAGCATTTTTCAGTTTTTGCAATATCTAGCAAGAAAAATGTTTGCTTAGCATGGTATTATACAGTAGTAGTAGACAGTTTGAGTGTGAACAGGGAGATCAACAGAGGATGTCTATGGACTGAATTTCTTCTGGCCCTAGAGACTTTATGGGGAACAGTAGGGATCAAAGAAACTAATTTTTAAGTAGTCTGACCTTGATCAAAAGGACACTAAATGATTTTCTGAGGGAGTTAAATAGAGTACAGCTATAGGATTGGTTTAATAATTTCATTTGAGAACATATATTGTTATTAATATGAGATTTGTATATGAAAGATACAAAGAAATGTACATTGCTTTAAATTTTATAAGTGTATCTAACCAAGTACCTTTAACAGAAGATCTGTATTCAGAGATGCTATGGACTGGGCATATCAAAACAAAAAAGTCTAAGGTAATCACAAAAGTTAGTAAAAAATGTATATAATAAAATCCCTAGGGGGAAAAAAAGAGCTGCAACATCAATTTTGTGTCTCTTTGTATCTTTGGGAATTTTATGGCTTTTTCTGCCAGTCAGATTCACTTTATTAGTTCAGAAGGCTCTGAGGAGCGAGGGAACCCTTCTTACATCATGTCCAGTAAGAACTCACTCCAATTTCAGTTAAGCATATTTGGGATAAAAGAAGTGGAGAGTTGAGAGAGACCTTGAGAGATCATATTATGTGTCTTCCTGGTCTGAAGTAGTATTAAGTATACTTAGATCATCCCTGTTACTGTTAATTATTTTGTAGTTTAAAAACTTCCATTACAGATTTTATAACCTTTACAGTGCAGCCTTTACCCTTTTTATTAAAATTGCAGTAGGCTTTAATTTTGGACTCGTGGTCCCACAGGGCAGTCATTTTTCCACTTTCCTTGCAGAAAACTGCAGAGTTCTTTGGATTAAAGCAGAGGATACAGATGCAGTGTCTCCTCAGGAGGCAACATATTTTTTCTTCTATACATTTGCTTGAATCATTAAGTGCTGCACTAAAGCTGAAGGTGTACTCCAAATGATAGCTGCCTAAAATAAGTAGAACAGAATAGCTGTCATTAGTGCCTTCCATATAACATTCCATGGTGCTAAGGAACAGCACTGCAATTTTGACTCATACTCTACCTATTCAACATCTATTTCCTTTTTGCAGGACTTCAGCCCAGTCTGGAACTGCTCATTTTCCATTCTTGCATCTCTTACCTCCTTTCCAAATGCAGGTCTTTGCATTTATCTTTGCTGAATTCCATCTGACCTATTTTATGCCAGATCTCAAATTTGCGAAAATATTTTTTCAAGTTACACACTTTCTTTCTAAAGTATGCACAATGCATCTCAAGCCTGTATTATTCTTGAATTTTTAAACTGCTCTTTTTATTCAATTTAGTTATGTAAAAAAATAATGTTTCCTCTAACTAATGCAGTAGACCTGTCATAAAGAAAGTGCTTTAGCATGATTTTTTTTTCCTGATTAATTCACATTTGCTGTGCTTTTTGTAACCTTACTAATTTTCTATTTGCATACCATTTGTTTGTAGTCATTCATTCTAGCATTATTCTAGGGACTGAATTGTGGGATGACTGGTTTCCCATATTAAATATTAATATATTCCCTGTTTTTATCCTCTTAGATATCAGTAATGTTAATACAGAAAATGAATTACTTACTTTCCTGAGTATGTTTCCTTTATAGGTCTTTTAAAAAGGAACAGAAAATAATTTTTCAATTACATTTGTTTAGACTTGGTTGCTTTGAAATCTAGAAGTTTTTAATAAATATATCTTTTTAAAATAAGCAGCATAAAATGACATAGTATGCTGCTACGTGTTAACAGGGCTGCCTCATTAACATACAGACTTCTTTTCCCTCTTCCTTCTATAGATTCTTATCAGTCAAGCTTGAGTATGTGACAATATGGTGGATGTTTAACATACAAGGTTAAGTGTTAAATTTTGCTGTGAAAAATTAAGAATGTTATAAACAGAACTGAGGGCGTGTATTACCTAAATTTTTACTAATTACAAATTATAAAAATTCTGGAATGAAGGCATTCACACCAGAGAGAATGCTGAGGTAACCTAATTCGATCCTGTGCCTTGGTGCTTTTTTGATAGTAGTATTCACCTTCTTCCTTAGTTGTTTTTTTTTTCCCTTTTCCTATTTTTCCTTTTCTTTTTACACTATCTTTAGTCTTCTTTTTAAATTGCTAAGAAAGCTGAGTAAAATTCTTCCCCTCACCCATGAAACTAGTTACTAGCCATTTAATTTCAAACTTCTGTCAAAAACCACCGGGCGGTAGCAGCTGGTTCTTAGGTTACTGTGTTTTGTGAAGTCCAACTCCGGTGTTGACTGGCTCAGATCCTCAGCCGGGCATAAAATGTTCCAGGAGCCTAATTGTACCTGTAGGGATACATTTTCCTCTGTCAGCAGTGTGTATTAGACCCTGTCTAATTAAAATAGTGTGTGGCAGGACCTGTCCTTATCATGAACACTTCCTGTGTTTTCACTTCAGGACTGTCTCTCTGCTTTTCTTTCACTGGTACATGCAAAGACATTGACTGCTACTGGAAATGGGTCTTCCTGAACAGGTTCCTCCTCCTGCACATTCTGCACACTTCTCTTTTGCCATGGAAACTGTAGTGAGTGCGTTCAAATTGAATTCTAGTTCAGCTCTAGCATTAAACTCACCCTTCAAGGAAACCTTATTCCGCTTTTCAGGAGGTTGCCTGACACTCAATAAACCTCCATCTCTTAATTTGCTTTAATAACACAGTGAGCCATTCTGTGACTAGGGAGGCAGCCAACTGCTCAGGGCAATAATCATCCAAAGAGCACCTCCCAGGGCATGAAGTTGTAGGTAGCCAAATTTATAATTCATGCTAAGCAAACTTTCTGGATGCAGCAGCCCTTCCAGCCAGCTCCCAACGCCCTGCCAGCTAATTAGCAGTGAGCAGAGGTACCAGATGGGGCTGTGTTAAGTTCCTCTTGGATGGAAGCTACTCTTTTTAGAGCTTACACCAGCCATTACCTGTGCATTGCATTTATCCTCGGTGTGTGGCTGCACTGATAGGTAGCTGCTGGATGAGCAGCATTCAGTTCCTGTGGCATCTGGCATGGTGTAACTTATATTTGGCTGGTTGCAAGGAACAAAGAACAAATTGGCAGTGACTGTAGAAATGAGACAGCTTCTCTGGCCATGCAGCACTCCCTTGAGACAAAATACAATTTTTCTAGTGTCCCAACATCTGCTTGCAAAAGGAAATGGTTTCTGATCTAGGGAGAGTTTATTTCCTTCCTTTATTAAATGAACTCATCATCTCATTACAAAGCAAGCTGAGGGCTTCTCAGTGCTGCCAACATATGATGAACGACTGACTCAGCTGGGAAGATGTTTCTGTGGTTGAGACTGGTATCAGAAAATAACATGCAGCTCATTTCTTTCCACATTGTAAGTCTCCAGAGGACACAGTACACACAATATTCAATTGCTGACTGGGTGGAGGCAATGGAATGGACAAGGAGCTTCTCCAGGTCATCCACATCCAAGTGGTTATATTGAGAAACTGAAGAACAAAAGAGTATTTCTGGTGAATAATACTTCTGGTAAAGTCTGTTCTAAGATTTGTTTCTGATCTGAGTATTACCTTATTTACTTACATTTTTCTAATTATAGATATACATATTTATAATATTTCCTGCTATATGAAAATTATGTGCTGTATTTAAATTATATATACATCATTCAAATTATAGATAATATTATCTAATTATATATATATTTCTAACATATACTTTGTATTCTATTTTTCTAATTTATCAGTATTTTTTATTTAATGTAAATAACTAATTCATTCTGCATTTACATATAAATAACTCATTCACTCAGCACTTACATATGTAAGAAAAGACAAGATAGCACCATTTGATCATTTCAGGATGAAATCTTATTCATACTTGTTTTTCTTATACTCTAGAAAAATGACTGCTATTGACTGAAAAACATCTCTGCTGCTTCCATTTGCATCTGAAAATTAGGAATTCCACATATGCAGTGCACATTCAAGGCTATACTTTTTCTAGAGCCATACAAGAGGAAATTGAATGGAACAAACTGTATAAAATTAAGTGTGCTAACATAGCATATCCAGAATCTGAAAAAATGTTCAGTTGCTATCTAGTCCGAAGGTCTGTGGATTTATTTTTAATTAATTCATAAAATATTTTCCTGAGTTGGTGCCTCTAGACAGAATTTATTGCTGTATACTGCTTGGAAATATGACAGATCATTAAAATCTAATGAAGATTTGAAAAAGTTCTATCAACTTACAAGTTTGTAGAAGAGCTTAATTCAGGTTTCATTTGCTCTTCCTCCAACCAAAATTGAAATGTAATGATGTAGAAACCCTCAGGATCCTTGTTTTATCATGGTGTGCTTTGCTACTTCCCTTATACATTGAACTATTTAAAACTAATTTACATGACTCTAGCAGGTTATCTGCAAATATGCAAATAGGATAGATGGTTTAATATTTGCATGACAGCTATCTTCAGCTAGCAATTTTACACAGTAATTTGTATCCCTTGCTCTTAACCTTCCTGGCAAGAAAACAGATTTTGTGATGAAGGAGAAATGCCAAGCTGACATCCACTGTTTCCAGCCAGAGCAGTAGTCAAGTAGAAAAGTAGGGTGAACAGTCTATAAAATGCATTTTGCTGGTGGAAAAAAAAAATCCAAGCAAGAGTAATGTAGATGAATGCAAAGAACTGAGGAGTGCTGTAAATGTGGTTTGGTTGACAATAACTTCTGAGAAGTGTGTAGAAAGAGAAAAGCTGATCTTCTATGTTCTGTACAACTGAACAGACAGTGAAGATGTCTTCCTTAGCCGCACTTTATGTGCAGGAGCCTTGATTTTGGATGCCAATGGGGATGGGAGGAATGGGATAGCTTCCCAGTCATGTTGAGGTATATGTAAAGCTGAGTCATATCCAGAAAATATAACACTGCTTTCAGGGACAAAGCAAAAAAGCTGCACCAGTATTTCTGCATTTAAACCCTTTTTTATTGTTATATGTGGTAGAACATAAAATACTGTGACATTTTTTCATGAGAAGAGAAGTGGAAGGAGGGAAGAGTGAGTAGGGCCAGAATAACATTTTTGTGTTTGTTTGTATACATAAACAGATATATGTATATATACATATATATGCTCTGATATGAATACAGTAGAATACTTCCATGAATTATTATTATTTAAAAAGCAATATCTAATGTAATGGCACTTACCCTTTTTATGGACATGGCAGTTGTAGTTGGTTATAACTTGTATATAGCTGTATGGAAACACAATGTTGAAGGAAAAAAATTATTTATTATTCGCTTTTCTTACTTTGTAGAGCTAATTATTTCAATCATTGATGAAGTCTAAGGGTAGAGAAGATTTAATTTTTGCAACTCCCTGGAAACTATTTCAGTTGTGTAGCATAGGTACGGAATGTCAAGCAAACATATTAGTATTTGCTATGTTATAACTTACACATAAATTTTATGAACAAGACAAAAAATGCCTCCCCCTCCCCCCAAATGAATGATGGGTATTGCAGATAGCTTTGAAAGCGTCAGGGCTTGTTTCTGTCAACAGATATGTGCAGTGGTATCCTTTTGTTTGAACCCACAGAAAAAGCTGCAGACAAACTGACTGTGAATGCAGGCTGGATAGATCTATGGCTTGGAGATGGGACTGCACGGCTGTATAGCTGCAGCCACAGCCTTAACTGGTCCCAGTGATGGAAAGAGGCAAAACAATACATAAATTTTATACATCCCGTATACGGCAGATTCGTACTGGAGTTTGTTCTCAGATCAAGTGTTGAGGCATTTGTAGTTGACATTTATTCTGCAGCTGTCGGGGTTTTTTTTCTCCATCTTTTTAAATCAGCATGTGCTGCAGTTTGTCTGATTTCTGTGAGTATGAAGGAATGAGAGTAACTGGATTGTGTATGCCAAATGTTTTTTGAATAAATCTAGTTAAAAGCATAAGGTCATGCTGTGAAGAGTCTTCTACTTCAGTATGAGGCAGAAAAGCCCAATAAAGGAAGTCCATAATAAGAAAAGGAAGGAAAGAGAAATATTACTCAATATAAGCCAACTATGTGGAGTATGACAGCTGATAGCAGGCACAGTGGCAAGCAAGCTGTGTTATTTTTGTTCGTTGTCCTGATAAAAGGAGGCACAGAAGGACGCACTGTGAAAGGAAAAAGGAAGATAGATGGAAATAATAAACACCACCAGGCAGTTGTTTTCTTGTATATGGCCTTTCTAATGAATGCAATAAGCCCCCAAAACATTACTGTATATGAATATCTGTGCAAATGTTTGGTTGAGAATTTAGCACCAAGTTTTTTGAAATCAACATAAGCATAAAGCACTTTCAAAAATCAGTTAGAGGAAATCACTTCTATTTTCAGGGCAGTAGATACTTATTCATACTGGAGTTGATTATACCAGTTCACACCACTGTGTTGAAGATATATAAGGGTTCACATCCTATGAATGTGTCTGTGACTCAGTACATAAAAAGTGTAATTGAGATTGACTGTTCATTCAACTGAGTCATAACAACCCTAAGAAAGCTATTTAAAACTAAGTTAAATTTACCTGATATCTCATATTTCAAGGGAGATAAGTGCAAGCAGCATGAAGTGCTTGAGTAAAGTCTCAGTAGCTGAGGATTATGGCAGTGAACTCATGAAAGTGTTGGAGTCAACAGCAATACATTAGGAAAACAAACAGTCCTTGGATTTAGTTCATTTTCACTGATAACTGTCATGCTAGAAATAGGAAGTCTCTGTTGTGGATGTTGCACACCAAATTATGGCTCTACATGAACCGAACGCAGCCTTCCTTTTCTCCTTAAAGTCCTTTTGCTTTTCAGGAAATCCTGGTTTAATTGCCCACTGAGTAGCATCACAAAAATATGTATAAAAATTTAAAAAAAAAACCAAAACAAAACAAAAAAAAAAAAACCAACAAAAAACCCCCACATCAAAGCTCAAGTAGAAATGTTGGAACAAAAGAAATGTAACTCATAGGGCTTAGTTTTATTTTTTAAGGCAGTAAATACCCTTCATGTTCTTCATTTTGCCATGATGAAATTTAGTGCATGGTAGTAGAAGACAAATGCAATGAGTTTAAACTCTTTTTGTTGTAGATTTTAATAGATTAAACAAAGATCATCTTTATAGTACAATCTTGTGGGGAGTAAATTGGAAAGTTTCTGCTGACTCATTTGAAGAAAACAATTTTGAAAAAGAAAGCAGAAAAATATTCAAGGAAAATCTTCAGAAAAACAGTATTTGATTAATATTAAAAGAGGCTTAAGCCTTTCTACAGAAGAGATAGGAGCTTTTATGTGATTGATGCCATGTTAATCAATGTTGATTACAGAACATCAGTGTGACAATTACAGCAATTCCAAAAGTTAAACAATCGGAAAATTATTTGATTCAAATTCCTTGACCAGGTTTTGCCTTAAGAAACACTTGTACGTATGCTATCTCTTCCCAGTTCTGTAAGGAAAATATGATAGCTGAAATAGATAATTCTTTCTTCAAAGTAACTTACCACACATTTCTGCTATCTTGGTTTGTGGTATTTGAAAATGATCAGAAAAAGCTTCCTGTACTTCATTTACCAGCTTTCGGGAAATACTTTTTTTTTTTTCTGCTGAGCAATTAACATTCTTCTAATTTGTCACTGGTATACTAGAAAAATTATACCAAAAATGCTACATTCTTTTAGCCCTGTTAGCTGTGGACTCAATACATTGCTGGGTTCCCATCTCAGGATGTTTGAAATCAAGTTATACATAATTAAAGTAGTGGGTTTTTTTCACAAGGATTTTGTCTTGTTTCATTATTCTTCACTTATTCCCCTTCTTCAAGGTCCTTTTGATAAATACAGCTTGAGGTGCTCTAAAACATTATTATGGTGCTCCGGTTTTTGCCTGTTCTTGTTCTTGGGGAAACCCAAGTTCAGTATGAAATATGGTTGCTTGGATATGGTCAGACACATAAATACAAGTTAGTCTGCTGTCTTCTCACCCTGAAGGATAGCTTATGATTTTAGGAAAATATTAATTTTGTGACAGATGTATACCTAAGATTTAGCTTCTTCCCATTCCTCAGGAATTATGGCAGAAACAAAGGAAATGGCCTCTGCTCTGCACATAAGACAGTAAATCCACCTTTGTCTTTGCCTTGCTCTGAGGACTACCTCTTAAAATGCATTTATTTTTCTTGCAGTGGGGACATTAAATTACTCAAGAATACTTTTGGACTTCAGAAACATAAAAATGAACCATATTTTAAAATAATTTTCATACTACTCTAATTTACAGTAGCTGAATAAGCTGGTCTTTAATTCTTGATAAGGACCTTGATTTTATTTAGGTTTTCTATTACTAAAGAAGTAAATATTTTATTATATGAACACATATTAATCCAAACCAATTAATTTCTAGTGGATTTCCACAAGCAAACTGCTGTCAGTGCTGACAGAGCAAAAAAAAATCTAAACCAGTCAAGAACAACTCCAAATCCAATTTTCTGAATTGTCAGCTCTAGGTCCTGTACACAAGTTATAGTTGTAGCTGTAATTTCTACTTTATTCCTCAAGTTGGTTTCGTTTTGTCCTTCAGAGCTGATGCACTTGTTGACTCTCCATCTCCTTCTATGCTCCACTGTGTTTTGAGCTTTCCTTTGTGGAGCCTTTGGGGTTCTGTTAATTGCAATACACCTTTCTCAAGTCACCTGCTTTGGATAGGTTCCCCCTTCAACACAGGAACAAAGTAGAGATATATTGAAGAGACATTAAGGAATTAACCTCAACAAGGTCTTAATTGAACTGGACGTATTAAAGTCTTAAATACTAGACCCTACTCCAAACTAAAATTCACCTCGGAGTGGAACTGAAACGCAACAGAAATCTGGCAAAGTTGGGCTGCTTTGTCTTTTTCAGATGCTGCAGATAGAGTACACCAGGAAAATAAGTCTGTATAATAAACTTTGTAAAACAAAAAAACAAAAAAAACCCCAAAAAAGTGAAGGGAACTGTCCTGGACCCGTCCATAGATCCATCCCGGACAGAGTCAATTTTTGCAGGTGCTGGGAGGAGAGGGGTCCTGAAGCCGTGCAGGTGTGCATAGGAAGTTGTGGGAATATTTTGATAATCAGATGAACGATCCAGTGAATGTGTGGTAGCTTTGTTTGACATGACTAGGCCTTAAGTTAGCATAAGTAAGGCCTTAAGTTAGCATAAGTAGGGAAAACTAGTTAAAGACAGG
>JAWWLV010000100.1:33528303-33572203 GCA_035041135.1 Platyrinchus mystaceus | reverse complement strand
TCCCGCTGTCCCAGCACTGCTGTGGCCTCACCCCGAGCCCTTGTGCAGAGCTGGGCCCTCGCTCTGAGAAGGGTGAGAGGGCCCCGGGCCTCTTATTGCCTTAAAAAGAGGCATTTTGGTTAATGCACTTAATACCAAACTTTAACATTTGGTCAACCCTGAAATGGTTAACCAATTAGATGATTATTCTAGTCCCTGCTATCTGAACTATTTTTTTCTTTTCTATTCTATCCCTTAATTTTGGAAATGATCTTCTGCCACCTTGACAAAATACTTTAAAGAAAAATTCTTGAAATGGAGTAAGCACAACTATGAATATCTGATTATTTATATCACTTAGGTACTTGAAATACTGGAGAAATATGAGTCAAAACCTGTCTTTGAGAGTATCATCTGTGACCCTACATCTAATAAATGAGTCACAGATAATAGGGTGATCTATGTATATGAGGTGTATAAGCTTGTAATATCCATAAACTCCCTCCTGCTGCTGCTGGGTGCTTCATGGAGGCTTGCTATTTTCATAAAAGTTCTGCCTCCTTGCATGTTTTAGGCTGAGGAAGTTCATAGTGAGGTACTAACTGAAGGCAGAAAACTTCTAGAAGGTAATTGATTCCAGGTCTCCAATAGTCTAGTGTGAAAAGCGTTCTCAGTCAGTGTCTGAAGATGCACTTGCATAATTAATGTTTTGCCTTTTTTTTTTTTTTTAGGTTTTTTTTTGTTTTGTTTTGTTTTTTAAAGACATGACGTTGACCCAACCATTGTTTATTTAGTAGCATTTAAGAGCATTTACAAAGATCACAGGAATTTCTCTACATGTTTCTGGGCTCTCCAAGAGTGCTACAGCCTCTAGTTTAAAGGTGAAGGGTACACACATCTAACTGCTACCTCCTTTTTCCTGAAATGTGCAAAATCTCTTTCACCAGAGAGGCAGAAAGCATCACTCTTCAGGAATCATCTGCACCCCTCCTGCAATCTAGTGCTGAGAAGCCAAGAAGGGGATAATTGGTTTTCTGGATCCTGCTTCCAAAATTCATCTGAAATTTAGATTTGATAGTCTTTCTATTTACTGGAGCAAGAAACACAATCTGATGAACTGTTCTGGCCAAAACAATCTTGATTTTTCTTTTTATGGAATATATTTTTTTGGGAGGACAGTGAGCATTTTTCTTCATTGTTGCCTTTTTGTTTGAACCTCCCCCCATTCATCTGCTCTCAAAGGGGAAAAAAATCCCCCAAAAAACAAACTAAAAACAAAAGAAGGCCCAGGTCAGCTTGCCTGGGGATAATGTGAGACACAGTGCCAGTTTAGGGCTTTCATGCTATTAGTTATGGTTAACTTCCATGCAGCAGATCTGTGATGTTTCCTGGGATGAAGGACATGATTGTTCTCTGTTCTGTATTGGAGATCCAAGATTTAAACTCAGCTTTCTGGGAGTGGCACTAAAGAACTGAACTATATGTTCAGTTCAGTTCAGCCCTAAAACCTAGCCTAAAGACTGTCATTTACCCCTTGGCATAGCTGAGTGTAAAAACTTTAAGGAGAAATTAAAATACTTTATGTGGTAACATACTATACAATTTTCCATCTCTGATTTACGTTTGTTTCTGGTAAACTAAGAGGTAAGACAGTTGGTAATAAAATTGCATATTCCACATGAGAAAATGCATTGATGGAGGAAAAGTAGTTTTTTAAAAAGAATAAGTAATAATTAATGTTCATAAAGCATTTTTGAATTCTAACTACCATCTTTTTCCCTTCCCTTTATTCCTTCCTTTAATTTAGACTAGTCTGCCCTAAGTGATCCTTGAATATATCAAATTCATTTTCCCAAAAGTTATGGAGTGTTATTAATGAAAAGTGATATTTACACGCTTATTACTTAGTCATGTTGTTCTAGTTCTCTTTTGTTCTGTTTTGATACTAGAATTTATGTAAAGTTTCCTATTAGTTAATATTGATAATGTGTTTATATTTAGAATCCTCAAAATTGTTATTATAACTGAGGATGAATTGTAGCTAATACCTGTTGTGTGTTTATTACCTCAAAGCATATAAATGTTAATTTTACATTTTAGAATTTAATGTATGGAGAATTATTTAAAAGCACTTCTGAGTTTTCTTAAGCATAGCAGGATTATACTGCTATTTGAATAAAACCTCTAAAACAGCTTCATAAAGTTCTATAGACAGTCTCAACCAAATATAGAGCCAATCAAATATGAAGGGGAATATAATCTTTATTAGATAAATAAAACTTTCTTTATGGATTATAATCCAGACTGCTGATTAAAAGTGTTATTTGTGCGGAAAAGTAGCTTTAAATTGTCCTCATTACTTTAGAAATTAATTTTAATTTAGAAAAATGAAAGCCAAGGGCACACAGCAGCTGCCTTTAAAATGACAAAGCCTAGTATTTTTGTGTAATGAGCAAAATTTACAGTTTGCTTAGGTGATATGAGGTGTCACATGCATCAGGGTGACCTGAGGATACAGAATATGCAAGAAACTGCCATTCATAATCAGTGATACTGACATATACCTGTTAGACCAAAATAAGCATGGCAAAATGAAGAAGGAGAAGGTACTGAAGGAGGAAGTTTCCTGTTTTGCAGAATGGAGGTGTAAAATGGTATCCTAGAGCTAAGTGCTGAGGACAGTGTATTCTCCTCTACTAGTTTAGAGACATAGAACCAGGGTCTTGGTATAAACAGTATTAGTATCATTGTTTAAATTGAGCTTTTGTGATGGACTGAAATGTTAGTAATGTCTTAACGTTGTAAAAATCATAGAAAGACTCTTTGTCTAACTACAGGGAAGCAACTGCCTGTCTGTGACCAGTGAAACCTGACTGCAATTTGGACCGTGACTGGGGACCTGAGACAGGATATTTCAAGTCTGAGGAGAAGTAAACAAGGCTCAGGAAAGCAGAATGTGTCTGTGTAAAGAACCAGCCCTAGCTGGGCTCAGGGGATGGTGGAGGAGAAGGGTTTGGGTTGTGTGAGGGTGAAATCTCTTCACATAAAACCGCAGTAAACCCCCTCTCTCTGTCACTCTCTTTCTTCCCCCCTGGCCTCCTTTTCCCTATTCCTTTCTCTCTCTCTCTCTCTCTCTCTCTCTCTCTCCATTTACCATTCAATTAAACCCATGCTATTGACTTTGGCACCTGGTCTCGTTTGCACCTTTGTTTGGGCAGAGACATTTCTAATCGTTGTAATAACCTGATCACAACAGCTCTACAGATCCAATTCTTGCTAAGGAAAGCAAGACGAGGTTTATTATGTAAAAATGAAAACAAAATTGCATTGAGTGCAATGATGGACGACAGAAACTAGTTGATTTAGAACAGCATGGTAAGCCTTCCGTTTTGCTGTGAAGTGTTACAGTTTTTATTTGATAGCCATAACATATCAGAAAAAAACAGAGGAATGATAAACTGAAATGAAGAAAAGAGAATGGAGAAAAAATGCCACACTTTTTTCTAAAGTTTGTGCAGAGAGTCTGGAAAAAATTGTAAGTTAAAATAACCTGTTTGTCTTCTCAAAAGTCTTGGCTTTGTATTTCCTAGAGGAAAAATAAACCACTCCCATGGAAAAGCAGATTTCCAAAGCTACAGCTGAAGAATAGGCAGGACTACACTGTTTCCTTAGGGAACCAACTTCTTGATATTTAATTTCCACTAAAGTTTCAGCACTTATTAGTGTGACTGCTGATTAAATTCAATTTTAAGCTTGAATAGTTGTATGCCGGCCAAAAGCAAGTTTCTGTTTTATTTACTTGATATTGAAATTTAAACCTTGTGTAGCTCTGGTTAGTTACACAAATCACAGAACAGCAACAATGTCACTGGAGCTACGCAGTTAATGAGAAGGGATCTGAAGATTCACCACTGAAGGGCTACATCAGGAGGAGGAAGTTCATGGTGCAGTGAGGCTTGAGTGGTTCTGCCTGAAGAGCGCAACAATTTCATGAAAAGTTCATGAACAGAAAAAAAAAAGACAAAATTGTTAGACTGCATGAATAAAAAATGAATTATTCATCCACCTTTGTGAGTAAAACCTCCTGGCTGACAGCCGTGTTAGTCAGGACACTGAGAACACGTTTCCGGATGCTACTTGAAAATCAGGACCAGGGGTTTCCATCAGAGCTACAGTGAATCTTCACACACAGAAAAAAAAATAAAATAAAAAAAAAATTGGATTTAATCTCATTTACTTTCATGTCCTAACTTCAATCTCTATAATTTCATTATGTAAGGAGTTAGTTGTTTTTTCCCCCCACCTCGATATGTATCACCCCCACATTTAGAAAAGGGAAGAGCTACGCTTTAACTGCAGTGTAGAAAACCTCTAGAGGTTAAACAACAGGAAAAGTGTTTCTTCAGGCTAGTGTAGGAAACAAAACACAAGATATCTACTCAAAATATGTAAAAATAAGGCCTTACAAGAGCACTCAGCTGCCTAAAGAAGCTCTTAAGATGATAGAAATTGTTATGTTTAGACAATGCTTTGTAAACCACTGTATGTTAAATGACTATTTGCACGTGATAGGAAAAGACAAGAAAGAAGAATGGGAACACAGGGATATGAAAGTGAAGGAAGTATGAAAGAATAAATGAAAATAAGGTGAGTGAATAAAGTACCTTGTACCCCAGGTACACACTAAAACACAGCAGAGCCTGCAGGGAGGGAAAGAAGGAAGAGATTACTTTGGTGAACCCATTTACAGTACAGAAAAAGAATGGATGGGAGAGTGGAAACGATCTAGGAGAGAGGGCAGCAACTCCTAATAGTGGGTGTACACAGGTGAGAAAAATCATTTCATTAAATTCCATTATTAATTTAAGTCTGCAAGCAATACCTGCAGGTTTTCTGTTAGCTACAGGTAACAAAAACTGCGATTTAACCTGGTATGTTGAGAAATAGTATTTCATTTAGGTGGTAATGATTCAACAGGGTAAAAGTAGTTCCATGGGACTTTGGAGTAGTGGTTCCATGAGACTCTGATCTGTGGTGGATCAGGGAGTTCTGACCTTGTGGAGGGATAATGCAATATTCTCTGATAAATTCAGGGGGAGATAAGAAAAGATAGGAAAATATATGTATGCAGCAATAAGAATTCAGAAGCAAATGATTGCTTCATGAAATGGCTTGTCAAAGGTAAAGAAGGCACCTTTACAAAACCAGATCTTATTTTATCTTTTACGCTATATTTTGCATTTGTATTATTGATTGCCCCACGTTTGAGGGGTTTTTGAGGGTTTTTTGGTGCTGGAACACCTGTATTACAGTGATACTGAATTATTTCCTCTGAGAAATGTTAATCTAAAAAAAAAAGTGAAGAATACTGTCCTACAACAAGGACAAGATGTAAGTGTGCTTTTATGACTGGAGATTAAAATAGTTTGTCTGAACTCTAGTGAGATTATTAAGGTTACTGTATTCTTCCAGAGTTTTTGTCATGTAATGTTTCAGTGAGGGGGAAGTAATTATTAAATACAGATGGAAGATAATCCCATTTTGTTTACAGTGCCAAGCAGTGTGTACTCATTTTCCTGGTTTGCTTGAACAAAGCTTTTGGATGATATTAATTCACTCTATAGAAATTGTGTGTGCCTGGACAAGTCCTGGCCATGCACCTCTGCAGCAGGGAGTTGCAGGAGCTGGCCAGGGAATGCTACATGAAGAGGTAAAATGAGCACAGCAGATGTCAGCAGTAATAAAAATGATGTCAGCTGTATTAAAAATTATGTCAGCAGTATTAAAACAAACAAACCAACCAATTTTTTTGTGGTGAAGAAAGCCAAAAAGTGTTCAGCCACAGCACACATGTTTAGGTGAATCCTTTTACCAAAATTCATAGGCTATTTAAGTACCATGGGTGGGGGTGAGAGACAGAGAAAAAGTGAGATAAAGTGACTGGTTTTTACCCGGATCCTTGACAGGATCCAGGTTAATTTGGGAACTTAGAGAAAAATATTGTAAAAAGAGTGTTTCAATTTTCATTACTCACTTTGTTTTCCAGTTGATTTATTTCGCAGAACTTGTGATGTTACGGCACTTGGAAATCATATTTATAGCTGTTTTCTGGGAAAAAAATAATTAATCACTGTCAGTGTTAATTTGACAAACGCATTGGGTGTTTTTTCTTTACTACATCTATCTTAACCCTCATGAAGAGCAACAGATTTGACAGTTTTGTTTTTTCTTAATCATTATTTCTTATTGCAGCTGAGCACCAAATTTCTCCATATATGTTTTGCTTTATAATAGCACTGCTTTAATGTTTTAAACTACCACTGTTCATGAATAATAAATATATTATTTCCCCTTGCAAATTTATCAGTTATTTATCTATGCAGTTCTTGGCAAAGTCAGTTATTTGTCATGATTAATATATTAATAATTCAGAAAGGACATAGAATTATAAATTATATGTTGTCAGCATGTAAGCACCAAAAAATGTCAGATCAGTAAAATCTTATAAAGTGTGTCATCACCATTATTACCCATTTTGACTGTTTATATTATTATGGTTAAAAAATAAGATTTTTTTATGAGGCTGAAATCTACGATCATGGTAATAGTTCTGTAAAATAGGCTTTTAGGATAGCAATTACTTTGTAATAGGAGGAAAAGAAAAAAAAAACCCACCACAATAAAATTTTTCATTCGAAAATATGTTTTAACATATCTTTCATGATTTAAAATAATCTGACAGTGAATATCTAAACTGTGCATGCTTATGAGGGGGGCAGAGGAGAGCTACAATAAAAATTTTAGAAGCCTTTCAAACTAATACAGCACATAACTACTTTTTTATTTATTTTTTTTCATACAACAAACTTTTTAAATGCTTATTTTTAAGAAGATATTTGAGTCTTACGATATTTTAAAGAAAAACAGTAAAATCACTTGTGGGCATTTTAAGAAATAACACTATTTCTTAACTGCTCAGTTTTCACCAGCAGTAGTTTGTCAGAGCTAATTTTTCGGGAGGAGCTGTGTGTGTATGAACTTAACGTGACTCAGGAGAGGTTGGGTAGAACTGGTCAAGAGAAATGGTCAGATAATAGTTGCTAGTGGAGATAAAACAAAACCAAGTCTTCTTCAAGGGTCTGGTGATGACTAATTTTTGAACTCGAGCCTTCAGCACTTTTGAAAATGTATCCCCTCTGTCAGTGTTTTCATAGCAGAAGGAAATGCTGGATTAGAGTATTAATTGTAAGGTTTAGCTCCTCTTTAAAGAATATAATGTTTATTTGGAGAAGAATTTTCAAAATGCTGCATTAGTGACAGCTAAACTTTTGCCACTGACTTTGTTAAGATGTAGGCCTGAAAGATTTCCTGAGAAATTTTTGTCAAATCTTTTGCATATAACAAAAATCCTAAATACAGCCCCAGAAGCAAAGAACATTTACTTGGGATAGTTAACTTTCTGCTATCTGTTTGCCAGTCCCTGCCATCTTCAGAAGATTTTTCCAGAGCAGAGCTTAAATCAGCAAGGGAAGGAAAGATCTTTAAATTGCTTAAGTCACTTTAACATTGCATGTGAATAAACACTTTTAATTTTCAAATGATGATTCATATTCAAGGTCTTCTCCAGGTCTCTAAGCCCAGTTCACTAAGGGCATCCTAAGTTTTAAGAAATATTTCAGTTCCTTCAGCCTTGTTGATAAAATGTGTGCTGTATCATATGACATCAGTTCTCTTTTTCCTTTCTTAAGCTTCTCACATGGATGATGACAGGAATAGGAGTAGGATTGTAGTCAAGTAACTCTATCAATTTCACAGAGAGTGATAGCATTGATTTGCAAAGAAGAGGTAGCAGAATAGTATTATAACTAAAGACTTTTAAAATTTGTTAGTGTTAGTTACCAGAATGTCAAAGCTACAGTTATACCCACCAAAAGAGTATTTAGTAAGGGATTACATCCTGACCTCTTTTCTTTCATGTGAGAAAAACTTCCCTGGCTTTTAGTGGAGATTTCTGGTAAATTTCTAAGTGCTAGCAATCACTTCAGGAAGAAAGTACAGCTGTTGAAATGCATGAAATGGTCCAGTACAAAGCAGTATCTGAAAAGAGAAGTCTATTATTTAGCTGTCTTAGACATGGTGAGATGATAATATGGATTCATTTATTTGTCTTTCCACCTCAGGGAAATGCATTTTTTACATGCATTTCGTGTTGTGTGGAAAATATCAGGTAGGGAAGTGTGCATAGGACATTTGTGTAGCAGCATTTATTATTTTATTCCTGCCATCGTTGGTTGCACTCATCTCCAAAGCCTTATTGTGTTGTGTTCAGGAATGGCCTCAGACCACTTGTTAAAAACAGCACAAGCTTTACCACCACTTGTTGTCAAAAGCTTCCTAGCACATTATACCATTTGATAAGGCCATTTGAGCACAGTCAAGACAAAACAAACAAAGCCAGACAGAACTTTCAGTTCATCATTTACAGTGTGCAGGAGTTTTCTAACTCTGGGCATTTGTCACATGTATTTGGATGTCAAAGGGGGCATAAGGCAATGTACTTGCAGTGCAGGAAAATTGGATTCAGGGGATGAAGCTTTCTTGAGCATTCCACTTTTACCTCCTATAAATAGTACAGAATTTATTTACATATTTCAAATTCTGAGGATTTCCCTATCTAGTTAAATTTCCATGTATATTTGAGAGAGAAGGAAACTACCCAGGAAAGGTCAGTTCCTTTTACCAATCTCTGACAAGTGTAGGAGACAGTTCCTGCAACCTTAATCATATTAAAAACAGCGTGTATCAACCCAAAGGGAAATATTTGCTGTCAATCAGGATTTCAAAGAGATAATGTGAGTTCTGTCAGCATTACAGTTAACAGGGAATGCAGAGTCTTACAGTCACTCTGTATTCAGCTTGTGGTATTTCCAATTTCTAAATCACCTATTACAAAGTCTATATTCACAAGCATAATGCCATATCCTAATGATATTACAGCAATCTATGATATTTAATCAGCCTCTGTTGGACCATGCAACTCAGCTTCAAAATCTATCCATTATCAGTTCTACCTTATCCTAGCTGGTGATCCATGACAGGCTCACCCACAGTGGAATTATCTAACACCTTCCAAGATTTTGTCTTTGCCTCTCTCTACCCTTTCACCTCTCTGCAGCAACTTTTGCTCCTGGGTGCTGTGTTACCACACATGCTTCAGTTGCACTAAAACACTACATACTGCAAGGCAAGCAGCCTAATGATGTTTTGCTCTGCCCATGCTGCCTGTATCCCTTTTGGTTTCCACATTTCAAAGAGCGAGCCCCTAAACAATACTACAAAGCCTGAACTGGGAATTTTCTGGGGGACAGGCTTCCTCCATTCTCTAACATACGTGAAAAATGGTTGATTTGGACCAGGTTTGATGGCTTATCATGATTATTTTGACTGCTGTGGAAATATGGTTTGAACCAGAGCTGTCGTGCTTTTATGGGACTGACAGGACTGCTACTTATCTGTCACGAGAAGCAAGAGATTCTCCTTGGCTTATATGCTTGAAATAAGCTTACTATATTCCAAAGAATGTTGTTCTTTTTTTATCCCCCATCTTATTTTCAAGTCCAAGAAATTCCAAGTGTATTGAAGTGCTTAGATGTTCACAGTACAATTATGTTATATAGACACTGTGTGCAGGGTTTATACCTCCCTGTCTGTATGGGGTACATATGTCTATCTTTGTAGATCTACAAAAGGTGCAGATATATATGTAAGGTATGTGTATGTACAGTATACCTCATATTGCTTAATTGTACTTAGAACACCTAAATATCTCAAAATATATATAACAAGTGTATGTATATGTGTATATATATACATATATGGAGGATATAAGATCGAAAACAAGCATTTCAAAATTACTTAAGCTGTAAATTCTGAGTCCAAATTTCACAAATTTGCCAAATCTGACTTTCAGTACTTTTTTTAACAATCCTGATTTTTTTTTTTGGAAGAGAGGTTTTAACAAAAACTTTCAATAGGTTCATTAAAAGGGCTGGTGCTACTGAAATACTTGTATAAGGTTGAGGAACTAAGATAGAAAATTTGGACTGAATCATGCATCTAATCTACTAGATAAGAGGAACTTAACCTAATGTAAAACTGTGCAGTACTATAAATAAAAATCAATTGGATTGACTTTTGAAGAACTTGTTGTACTGCTGCCATTTCAAAGCTCAATTAAACACTGTGTTTAGTGATAAGGTCATTAACTGATCAATAGTTTCACCCAAAATATAAAATTTAAATATTTTTGCGGTGCATTTTGCGAATTTGAAAATTGTAATGCCTTTGGTGTTATGTATCCACAATATGCAAATGTGCATTATGAACCATTGCACAAAAGAATCTTGCTCCATCACAGCTGTCTGAAAAATTTACCTGGATAACTTCCATGAGGGCTAATGGAACCACGCTTCCATAATATTTACTGTAACATAATATTACTGTAACAGAGGTGTGGCACAACAACTGGGAAAGAGCCAGTTTATGTGGCATATTTGGTTTAATTGGCAAGGTTTTTGTGTGTTGGAGGGTTGCTGCAGGGTTGGCCTCCAGGAGAGGACACCAGTGCCATCATTATCTTTGTCTAATTGACAAGAAATTGAAATTGAAAAGAAATTGAAATATATTCCTCTAGTTGAGTCTGTTTCTCCCATTATGATAACTGCTGAATGAGTTCCCTGTCCTGATCCTAACCCATGACCTTTTTGTTATATTTCTTCCTCTTCTCCTATTGACCAGGGAAAGTGATAGAGCAGCTTGGTGAGCAGCTGGTGCCCAACATGGGAATTTTTAAGGAATTCCAGATAAGAACAGTAATTTGTAGAGTTAACAGGCAAAACATGGGTTGAACTTTGCTGGAGAGAATAATTATTGGGGGGAATTCCTGTTGTGATTGTGGTGAAGGGGTGAGGGGTAGTATGTACAAATTGCAGCTGGGCTTCTGGCAGGAAATTCAGCCTGGGGAGAACCCACACTTGAGTAGACTGTTCCTGAAGGATTGTTCCTCTCATCATGGATCCCATCCTGGAGCTGGGGAAAAGTGTAAGAAGGAAGAAGCAGCAGAGAGGACCTGTTAGAGACTGAGCAGATCCACTCCCCACCCCTCCCCACCCCTGAGCAGGGCAGGTTGGAGAACTGGGAACAGAGGCACAAAGTTGAGCCTCAGGCTGGGATAAAGCTGCTTTAGTTTTTCCTCTTTGCTCCTCACCACTCTACTCTAATTGCTAATTTATTTCCCCAGCTCAAGTCTGTTTTGCCTGTGACTGATTTCCTTATCTCCTCCTCAACCCTTAAGCTTTTCTGTCTTGTTTCCTCCTCCAGTCCCATTGGGGGGGTGGAGGAAGGGAGTGTTTTGGCAGCCCTTTGGCAGCCAACCCAGGCCAACCTGCCACACGTGGCATGGAGCCACCTCGTTACTCCAGACTTACGAAGTCGACTTCCTTTCCCTGAAATTACTATTTTAAGAACAGTGCCAGGCTGAAATAGAGGCAGAAATCCCCAAGGATCTGTAGGCTGTCTAAGGATATCTCTTGGAATTGATTTCACACGTGGTATCCCAGAATGATGATGTTATATGGGCTTATCTACCCAATCAAACACAGGGTAGACAACATGGAACCACACCTATGCCAACCTTTCCAGGTGGTCTGATACTGCTGTGTCTGAGGTAGAGGAGAGAAAGTGAGTGGTGAACAGAGAGCAAGAAATCAGTGGAGCTGTGCTGTCAGCCAACCTGACAGCTCAGGTTTAAAGTAAAGGCTCCTCCTCAAAAATCCCTCAGAAAAGTGAACTAGGGAGAACTAGTTGGGAAGATGATGGCACTGTGGAAAAAGCCACTGTGCTATAAATGCTCCAGCTTTGAACCTGAGGGCTGGAACATTCACTTGCAATGGTGTCTGCAGGGAAAAATCCGGCAGTGTTAATAAAATATTGTCCAAGTGTATTTCCGAGAGACGGAATTTCCCTTTAAATGCAGGAGCTGAAGATGGGTTTTGAGAGTCCATATCACGTTGAAGAAGAAAACAATCATTACTCCTATCTTTTGTGTGCTTCTTCCACAAAAATAAAAAAAAATAGAACTTTATCCCTCTCATGGGGTTTTCAAATGTGCTGATATGATATTTCTATTTAGAAGTGAGCTCTAGATTGTGGATGAGAGTATTTTTTAATATTAAGAGGATGTGTGAGTTCAGATACACCTTCCCTTAGATAGGCTTTTTAAATTATTTTTCAAGGAGCTTCCATCTTTTTAGCAGAGTACAGGAACTGAAGTGCTCAGCTGTGTTTTGAGATTCAAATTTTCAAGTTTTCCTACTTGATTTCTCAGTAATCTGCTCTCTTCTTAAGACTTCACATACCCAGATGAAAAGTAACTGATTTCATCTCTAGTTGAAGCATCTAGGATTCAATACAAGTATTGCTTTCTGACATTCCTTCCTACCTTTTCTCCTTTGGCCTCACGCTATATGATATCTCATGAATACTATTATTTTCTCTCACACATTTCAAGAATAGCTTGCATAATTTTTGTAGCATTCATCTCCTCTTTTATCTGGCAGCATTATTTTTGTTATCATTACCGCTGAATTTTCCTGAACTATTTCCTTGGACTGCATTTTCAGAAAGGCTCTTGCTGTTAAATGTTATAACATGGGGCCCCACTTTCCTCCAGTTCTGCTCCTAAATGCTGTGTGGCTGTCTGATTAAACTGTCTCCTAGAATTTCTGTAGTCAGACCCCATTTTTTTTTCATTTTCCGTGTAATTTTATCACCTGTACTTGATGCAGTTTTGTTGTTGGGATTGAATGTTCTTTGGAGTTCTTTTTCCTCCCTTTTTGAATGTGAACTTTATCCTGCTGAGGTATGTTTCCAGGTTTTTTCAGTGAATTCAGAATTACCTGAGATGTCAGCCAAAGCTGAATTGATCCAGAGGTGATTTCTAGGTTGAGTGGTAGTTTGCTTCCTCCTTGCCAAGTATTATCATTAAAAGATGAAGCAAAATTCCAACGAGACAAGTTTATTCACATACTTTATCTTAAGTAGAATGTAGTTCTTAAGTATTGTGTATTAGCAATAGAAATTAAGCTTTACTTTGTACAGATATTGCCAGGGCTGAATACCACTGTCCTATTCTGAGTGATGTCTATGAAAACAGCATCAGCCTTAACTGCAGATATGTCAGCTACAGGCTGATTATTTTGTCTCGTTGTAACAAGCTTGATCTCCTTTACCAGGCTTTTCCTGTCTCAAACTTTATGTCTTTAATCTCAGATCTATTCCCCCACAAATGAGAATATAATCACCTGTTTTAGTTGAATTGAGGGACCCAAAAATTGCAGCACTTCACTGGAATTATATGCAATGTATAGTGTTGTATTTACTTATAGAACAAGATACTCCTTTGCTTTGGGGGTTTAGCTGTTCTGTTATGTTCTTTGATTTCTTTATAGCCAAAACCTCTGAATTAGTTGGTGCTTAAAGTTATACTCTTAGCCCTTTGCCAAGTGAAGGAAAGCATGAATTCTTAGGAAGAATAAATATTGAAATTAACCTCCCTTCCATCCTCCTTGCACTCAACTATCTTATCAGGAATCCCAGGACAAATAAAGCAAATTGACACAAGTATCAATAGTTACCTGGATAAGTTCACCATATTTTTATTTTACATTTAAAGATCTATTCTCATTTGCAATGCATGCCCCAATTTGCTGAAGTAGAGACATATTACAGGGAAATTAAATATGTGATCACGAAGGAGAGAAGTTTGTTAAGCAAATATATATGACTGTGTATAAAACTGTGCCAGTGTTGTAAACTGGCCTGAACATCACCTGGCTGCCACCTTGGGTATAAAAATCTCTCTAGTCAAGGTATGGGGGTTTCCTACTTCCACAGAAAGTGCAATTAAAACTGATTACATTAACGGAGGGAAAAAAGGTGCTCTGAGCAACAGAGAGATTTTTATTCTGAGATATTAGACATAATATGCATTTTTAGTTTATTTCACATTATTAATGAATAAATAAAGTGGCACCTTTCTCATATTTCTGTATGTTGTATTCTATAAGAAAAGAAACTCTTAAGTAATTAAGAGACCCCACTTTCATCTGCCTGTAAGTTGGAGGTAAAAAGAGCCTTCTGGAACAAAGGGAAAGGGAAGAATAAAATCCAGATGTTTCCAATGTTATTACAATGGATGAGAAGCAAAACTTCAATTCAGATGGTGTTCAAAATGCCTCAAAAATTGAATATTAATGCTTGTGCAACAACCTCAAGCATTGAAAAGAAATTTTTGATCCTTCTATTTTGGAAATCCGGCTTAGATACCAAAATTAAATTTTTAAAATATATTTGAAAAGTGTTCACCAAAAGTCAAAATGGTCAATTGTAATAATATTTCAAATTGAGGTGACAATATCCAGTGTGAATGTTGAAAATATGGTGTTGATGTGGCAATTTCAAGTGATGAGGTAAGAAAGAACAAACATTATTAAGCATTCTGTTTCCAGAAGGTTCTATTTCAGAGTCAGGTCTTGTTTCTTTTTCAAAGTTGTAATTTTCTTTTTGGGGTCTTTGCAGCAGCTGCTTCCTGAAACATATCTAATCATATATGACCTAGATTTCTGCTAAAATAAGAAGATATGACTTAATCAGGAAAGGATTTTCATTCTTTTCCCTGCACCTTTAGTATTGCACTGAATCAGTCAATTTAAAGTGTTTAATAATTTGATTTTTTTTTTTTTTAATCTGTGATTCAGAATGTGTCTACAGAGTCACTGCATAAGAAGAGAAAGGAAATGTTGGTTAGGTTGAACAGATGCGGGCAGTGAACTTAAATAATTCAATTCCTTATAAACAGGAGCTCTGGAAAACTGAGGATAGTATTTTTCACAAGAGACAACAGCTATCAAACATTGTTCCCATCTCCAGTGTCTGAGCATGCGAATGAAAAATAATTAAAAACCAGTTATCGATAAATCAACTTTGTTTTATTTTGGTGATTCTTTTGTACTAATCTTATTTCAGTCACAACAAGGAGAAATATTTTTATAGCATTTTCCCAGACTGAGCTTTACAATCTATTTGTGTCAGCAGGGATCCATTTTGAATGAAATAACTCACTGATGTTTATCTAGAAAGAAGTTTTAGCCCTGGAGTATCTATTAATTTCTTGAAAATCCTTGGGTGAAGCACATCACTTTCAGAGGTACTTTGTGACACAATTTGTGATATTTTAAAACATATCTGCATGAATTTATTTGCAGATGTTTCAAAAAGATAATTAATCTTATTATGATGTCATTAAGCTACAGTTTCTCTGTAGGCTGTAATATGAATTGCTAAAAGTAACATTTTAAAGCCATTAAAATGAAAAGAGCTTGCCCAAAGCTAAAAATCTGTGTGTTCTTTAATGATATCTAGTTTTTAATCTATGTATAAGTAGCTGATTTCTAAAAATTAATGCAGCATCCAATTGACACTAGCTAAGGTACATTATTAACATGAAGATAATGAGATGGAATATTTTCTCATACATTTGCATAGTATTATGCTTCAACAATTAACTGATTTTGTCAGATATTTCCTGATTAAGTAATCTAACAGATCTTTCAAATATTGATATATATGTTTTATAAAATCCAGCATCAGTATTTTTGGAACAAAATTCTTTTCTTGGGGAGGTATTCATAATTTAAGAATAGTTCTGTTCATATTGGTGCACTTCTGCCTTTTGCTGACGAGGAATGACAAAAGTAATCCTTTTCTAATGTTAATTTAATTAAGAAATATTCTGTTGCTGACATGGAAGAAATCACCAAGGAAACCAGGCACTGTATTTCCTGCTGCACAGCAGTGTAGTCCTAGCTGTATTCAATTTATGCTGCTTTCTAAGTAATAATGATTAGTGGGGTAAGCCACATATTTCACACCACACCAGAGTGACATCATGTACAAAGCTAAAGGGAACTGAGTTATATGACCAAGGAGTAAGGATGCACCTGTCTTTTTGCTTTTATTTTATTACAAGTGATATTCTGATCTTCCTTTTATCTTCTTCCCTTTGCCCATCAATTCTGCAGAAGACACAAATTTAAATAAATCTAACCAACTCCTTCACAGCCCGACAGAGGAAGTGTCTGACTTAATTTTCCTAGGGCTTGAGTCCTGCCTGGAGGTGATTTCTTTTTCTTTTTTTTTTTTTTTTGTCTTTAAGCATGCACCATTGATACCAGCTGAAGTAGCAAGTTTAAAAAAAAACAAAACACTGCTGTTGAGAGAGCACTTTGGGAGGCAGGGAGGAAGGAGGTGCTTGTCATGCTGCTGCTGAACCTTTCTCCCTGTCTGTGCAGCCTGTTTCAATACTGTGTTAACCTCAAAGTAAAGAAGGTTTTCCACGTATCCAGCTGGAACTTCCTGTCTTTCAATCTGTGGTCACTGTCCTTTGTTTTGTTGCAGGGCACCACTGAAAAGTTTGGCCCTTCACACCTGCCTCTGAAGCTGTTTGTATGCATTAGAATCACAAAATCATAGAATTACTGAGGTTGTCAAAGACCTTTATAATAATTTTGGAGTCAAACCACTAACCAAGCACTGACAAGTTCACCACTAAACCATGTCCCCAAGTGCCACATCTACAAGTCTTTTAAACCACTGCAGGCATGATGCTGGCTCGTGTTCAGCTGCTGTCACCCAGCACAGCGGGGTCCTTTGCTGCCAGGCAGCTTTCCATCCTCTCTCTTCCCAAGTCTGTAGTTTGCTTCCCCATGACATGGAGGCGGATTTTGCCTTGGATTTTTCCAAATGGAGCAACTGTACTCTCTTTCTTCTCTGTTCCTCTTTGATTGTGGCAGCTAATTTCTATTTTCTTAGATTACCTTTCACACTAAAGGATCTTGTAGTGTTGCAGTTCAGATTCAGTGTTGCTATCTGGAAAGAATTCAACAACCTTTAGGCTTTAAACTGTGATGGAAAACACCATTACTGAATGATTTAAAATCAATGATGTTTACTGCAGAGCTTTACCTTTGGTAGTACAAACAACAGGTTATATGAGGAGTCTTTTCAAGAGAAATTGTAATATTAACTTCCTCACTATGGTAATGACTGGAAAACTTGTATTATCAAGGAAAATCTAATCTATTTTAATTCATAAGTATATATAAAGCTTTGAAAAATAGCTTGTTTTGGTTTTTAATGTCTGAATGCTGATAAACCATAACTGGAAAGAAGAAGTTCCTTTCCAAGTCACCAGTGTAGCAGTACATTTCTTTAAGACCTGTTACACTTTTATTTCCACCAATGAAGTAGAATTTTAGTAAAAGGCTAAAAGTACTGTATTGTTGGAGGTGACACCAAGCAATACAGTTTTAAAGGATTGTTCTTTCAGTGCTGATCAACAACACATTGATCTGCTGACGAAAGTCCAGGAGGAGATCAACAGCAGTTAGGGATCTAATTCCAGAAGAGTGAATTAATTGAAGATTTTCAGTTTGAAACAGAAGCAATTGAAGACAGCCCTGATAAGAGTCTTAAAAATTATAAAAGCATTCTTCAGAGAGAGAGAAAATAATCAGTTCTCCATGTCCAGTGTAGATAAAATAAGAAGTAATTGGCTTGAATTTCAGCAAGGGGGATTTTAGGTTAGATATTAGGAAAAATGTACTAATAGACAGGACTGCTAGGCATTGCAATAGTTTACCTGTGGGTGCTATTGAATCTTCACTGCTGAAAGTTTTTCAGGAGGGGATAGATAGCTTGTCATGAATGACACTGGTCTTTTGCTGTCCTTGTTCTGTGTCAAGAGCACTGGCTAAATCACATTTCAAAGTTCTTTTCTGCTCTTTGACTTTAATACTGCAGCTGATATAAGCTTCTGACTTTGAGCTGAAAGCTACAAAGTGTTAGCAGGGAAAATCCTTATCATAATTAGAGCTTTTCTTGATCCAATCTAAACCTGCAACAGTAAGAACCAAGTGACTGGACAGTATATTGGGTTAAAAGACTTAGTGGTTAAAATCAGTGATTACAGAGTAGGAAAAAATGGGTAGGCTTATTATTAAGGAAGGAAAACATGTTTTTGGGAAAAGAAATTATGTTAGTTTTTGAAAGGCATGAATGGCTCTGAAGGGAGTGTAATGCTACATTCACTTTTTGACTTTCAAATTGATAACATAAACAACATTAATGCAAATTTTCTTAAGGTTGGACTGCTAAGGAATTTGCTTTAATGATCTACTCTCCCTCTCCGCCCCCACTTAGAAGTTCTGAAATTGCTGTTTCAAGAAAACAGAAGGAGGAGGAGAGAGAGAGGCAGAATGTTTTCTGACAAGACATTTATCCTGACCGTTTTGGTCACCAAATAAAATTCTTATTTTTTTTTTTTTTTTAAATCATAACTTTACCACATGTCAGGATCACACTCTCCATCCACTAATTGCAAACCAGCCTTGCAGTGCTCTATCCACTAATTCCACAGCAGCTTTAGCCTGTTCTGCTCCTCTGGGCTTTGATGTTAAGTCTCCAGCTCTGCCAGCATTAACCAGTTTGTGCCAACATCGTGTGTAATCACAGCTAAACCACTGCTGAGGGCTTGAATTGCGCTAGGCTCAAGCAGCATGCGGTGCACCAGTGTAATATTAGCAGCTGGATTTACTATCAGAGCTCTGCAGTGTCACCACAGCTCATTTCAGTTTTGTTATAGAACCATTTTGTTTTCTGCCATTCCAGTGACAGGCGTCAGATGCACAAATTTTGAAGCTGGGTAGTCCTTTCCCTGTTTTCCTGAGGTGTGGACGTTGTGGAGGCAAAAAGGAATGGAAAGGCAGTCTCAACACTGTTCTCTAAACAGGTATAATCACACTCAGTAAGACTCAAACATACACTGAATTCTTCAAACACCCCCGGTGTCCTAGCAAGGTGTAGGAAATGGAGGTGGAGGAGGTGGGCAAAAATTATGAATCACTAATTATTTCTTTGTCGTTAGCCCTACTGTATGAATGGCTACATGCCGTGACTGACTTAGAAATACTTACAAAAGTTCAGCCTTATATAAGTTTCTCAGGATTTAGAAAAACAAACAGGTGTGTATGGGGTGGGACTCCTTTGTTTGTTGGGTGAGTCTCAATTTTTTTGGGGGGTAAGAAAAGGGCAAATTGCTTCTTTTTTTCTTCTTCGTCCCCCCTATCCCCTCCGATAAAATCTCTAGTAAAAACTGGTAATATTTTCCTGTGTAAATATTAGTTAGGATGGCATAGTTTGGCCCTTTTTATGGCAGTTACTGATTTTAGAAAATTTAAGAAATTACCGTTTGTTCGCTTTTATTTCTTACGCTTTATTTTACACACCAAATGTTTTGTTTTCCTTTGTCTCTTATTGCTACTGATGAAAAAAGGACCTGAGAGGAGAACATTGCTGTGCCTGCAAACAAGAAGGGTAGAGGAGAAGAAAGGTTTTGTTTCAGATTGATTGCAGTGACTCACTCAGAGCTTGGGTGTTGCTCTTTGAGGTTCAAGGGAGAAACTTCCAGCAAAAAAGGAAGCACAAGTGTTGATCTAGGTACAATTTTTGAATGGCTTACACGCTGCTGTGTTGCTTAAAGAATAGCTAGATTTTTTTTTTTTTTTGGTTCAATTCTAACCTCTGATGCAACTCCTCATACTTAATGTAGTCCATACCGTCTTTCTAGACTGGCAACTGAAAACCATAATGGAAAAATGAAGGCCATGAGATCCTTGTTTCCAAGTAAGCTGAGGATATAAAAAATTTTAGAATAATGTTTTTAAATTTATAAGTCTGCTTTATAAATCTTAAACATCAATTGAAAATGAGAGATTTTATGGTTTGTTTTTTTTTTTTTTCCGACTGCCCCCCAAAAGCAACAAGACAACTTTTATTACTGGTGCTTTGTAAGTCAGTAGCACAAGCAAAACTGTAAGAACTCTTTTAATAAGCAATGAAGAAAACTGCATGACTCTCTGATGGAAAAAAAAAAAAGCACTTCAATTAATATAAGCTTATACTGAATAATGTATTTCTACAGATTCTTTAAAACCCACAAATTAATCAGAATATGTTGCATAATCAGAATTAGTTATTTACATTTTTCCATAAATATCTATTATTTTTATTGCCTTGAATGGGGTCTATAATCACCCTCCAGTCAGCTTCAGTGTTTATTTAACAGAAGAGCTGTGATCTGTAGAACTAATATTGTAAGTACTAAAAGACTTCCCTACTGATCAATGTTTCCTTTGGTAAAATGTTCTTTCGGTATTGGGGTTATTTGTCTCTTAGAGGTTTCCTTTCACATAAGCTCTTGCTGTGGTTCAAGACAATCAAAATACTGTAGCTCTTGATTCTTTACTTATTACCACTACTGCTTAGTTGTTATTTTCAGTTGAGCTTCTTTTCTCCCCTAATTGCTGATTGTGTTTACTGATTCTGCCTAATACTTGATGAAGCATAAGCTATTCCAAGATTGCCACTGAGCTCAAACAAAACAAAAGAAGATATCTAAATATTTATGTCTCATGGTAGTAGGGGCTTTCATATCTCTTCTGCCAGCTTTTCAATGTTAGACTTCCAGCACTTGAGCTACAAAGAGCTATGGACAGACAATTGAGGGGTTGGAACCAGAAGATTTTATGGTCCCTTCAAGCCCAAACCATTCTATGACATCTTTTCCAATGTCAATGCAGTGAAAATTTCTCCTTTCTTGAAAAAGCTTTTGATTTCAATTAATCAGCATTTCCTGACAGAAAACTGTTTAATTGGAAAACCCCTGGCAGATCCAATTATTGTTTTAATAATTAGTATCCAAAAAGAGGTCAGGTGAGAGATTAATTTAGAATGATGATAACATGATTATCGTGTTCTTCACTTTGTGGTGGGCTACCTGTCAATATTCCACTCAAACATCTCTAAGTAAGTTTTTTAAATAGCACCTGATGATAATTATCTAGATGCTGCTGTGTTTGTCAAATGCTTAATTTGGTAGGAAATTGTTCCTGAGCTTGCAATGAGCTGTTGTGAAAGATTCTTTTTGAGTTTGCATTGTGTCACACAGTTGCTAGAAAAAAACATATCATGAATATCAAGGTGCACTAAAAACTGCAAAATAAGAATGATTTTACACCCTGTTTTCTGGTGAAAGATTTATGGTTTTACAGATCACAAAGCGCATAAAAACTTAAGAGTGCAGAACAAAGTGAAAGTTACAGAATTACATAATTTTCCGTAAAATTTAAAAGGTAAAAGTTACCTGAAATTATTTGTGAAGAAGAATAAGGTTAATTTTTAAACTTGTTATTTTTCAGTGAGTGATCCAAAAGCTATGTAGACTTATTTATCATTTAGAAGCATTTTTTTCAGTTCAAATTGTTCACAAGCTTTGGTCTGGCAGCATTTTTTTTTTTTTTTTACCAACCATTAGTAAAATTTTACTGGTCACCTCTTAGTAGTAAACACTAGTAAATCTTCTAACCACTTTTGTAGGATAAACTTGGTTTCACTTCTAAAAATGCTTTTCAGGACGTAGTTCTTCTTCTACCATTTAAATAAATTATTTCCTTGAAACAGCTGAAAATATAAATGCTGAAAGAAAAGACATTAACTAAGAGGATAAAGGCTTTAGGTGCCATAGATACTACTTCAATTGTACCTTCATATCTAAATATATTGTAAGATAACACAGAATTATTTTCCTTGAAGAATCACTGTCAAGGCCCATAACAATAAATTTACTGTAAACCTGTAATTTTTATTTAACACAGGTTTCAAGTTAAGTCTGTTATGAAATATAAGAAGCAGAGAGCACACACTGTATTAATTGGTGAAATATCAGTTCCTAGCAGCTGTAAATACTACATAGCACAATTTTTATATTAAAAAAATGAAGCAATTGAGAGTCTTTCCATCTAGTTCTGTTAGTCCAACAAAGAAGATAACAAAGCAACCCCAGTTTTTCACACTTCCTACTGCTACTTAAGTATTCAATGGGGGAAATTGATGGAGATTCCAGGTTTTTTTGTTCAGCACAAACCTCCATTTCTAGCTCTTGCATTTGTTATTGCCTTAGAACTGTGTCAGGGTGAACCGGAAAAGACTGTAGGTTTCCCATGTAGTTTTTTAATATCCACAGTCTCCTCTGTAAATTGTTTGGGAATACTTATAGTCTATATTGCAGACTGGGGCAGTGTTTAAACCTTCCACAGACTCCCACCTTTATGGGCTGTGTACTCAACAGATCTATTGTCATTTACACATTTAAGCAGAGAAGGAAAATCGTGTGGGATTGAAGCCTAGGCTATGATTACCTGAGTCAAAATAAATGGTTTGGATACTTTGCTCTGTGATCTGAGAGGCAGAACTCTGAATCTCAAAATAGGTCAAACAAACCATTCTTACCAGTAGTGATAGTGTCTCTTTAATTTTAACACCTGAAAGACAAGATATCTGAATAGCTCATTTGATGAGGTGAAATTGTGTAATTATATAATTGTGGGAGATAGCAATGTATTTCTTTATAATATGCAGGAAACTTACTACAGAATATTTTTACTCCTCAGCTGTACATGTACAACAGAGGTTTTATATTAGCATGTAGCAGCAAGAGTCCATTTAACACAATCATGGCTTGCATTATTGCTTTTTTATACTTTTGACTAATATTTTACCTTGTTTTGAAGACAGACAGCACTTCCCACAACAATGATTGCTGTTTCTGTTGGCCCTTTTCTGAAAATAATTCTGATTTTCCCTGGCAAAGTGCAAACAATAGCTGGACACAACATCTAACCAGCCTGAGGATTTCCCATTCCTATGACTAATTCAGTGCAGAACATGTCAGAAATTTTATTCAAATATGACCAAGAACTTGGAATCATATATTTCTCTTGGTTCTTTGTCTTTATAAACCATTAAATATTCATACTTTTCCCTTATTATTCAATTTCCTGATAATTTATTAATTATAATATATAATTTATTAATATTCCTGACTTCTTATGAAACTTCCTTCGTTGGCATACCTGTCTGAACAAAAACAAGGCTAAATAATTAACTAAATGTGTGACAAATATTAAATAATACATATTAATGTAATAGTTGTTTCATTATATATTTAAAATACCTCCTTTTTTATTTAATTTTAGTTTCAGTTGACTTCTCTCACTGTTGTTGTCATATTTCAGAGAGGTTTCATATGCAAAATACTTTGCAACTGCAGAATTCAGCAAAAAGTATTCTTTCTCTCTTCTCTCTTTAGCGCTTCAGAAACTTCACAAGGAACAGAGTGGTGGAATTTATTCAAATAATTCCCATATAGTCTTATATCGATGTGCTGGGAATGAAGAACAGGCCCTGAGCCAGAGCTGGCCTAGAGATGAACCTTCCAACCCGGTATTATATTTAGTCTGGTATTGTATTTAGCCAAGATTCTATTCAACCCTTAGTAATGCTTTAAGGGTAAACATTTATGCTTGTTAGTAAGACATGATGTTGGTAATCAGTAAGATTTGTATGTGTTATGAATGTGTCTTTCTTTTCAGCCTGGGCTGTGGGAGCAGCAGGCATCATATATAAGAGTAGGTGGTTCAAATTTGAGTGTGACTGGTGATGTATCTCTCTCTTCATCACTAGAGACACTCTTTGTAGTAAAGATTATGTACATTGCTGGGTTTATCCATCTATAATTCACTGCTTCTTTTGTAATTCTTTGCTGTTTTGCTCCATTTATACCCTTTTTCTTTAGATTTGATGTCTGTGTTTCTTAAGCCCATCCTCGTCCCCGGTGGCAAAACAATTCAGCAAAACGCACTGAAACCCTCTGTGTCCCATTTAAAGGTTGCATAATGTGATACAAATGAATTTAGAAATATTAAATAATTTACTGCGGTTAATTTTTGAGGAAACCACTTGTGGCAGGCACAACTTTAAGTCATTTTTAACATTTCAACTAAAAACACTGACCTATATCGTTCATGATTTGATTATTGAGAGTTGACTGGTAATGTCAAGTTAATAGACAGAGGCACCATCAGCCTTTGCATCCACTTGAAAAGTAAAAGTCCATTGAAAAGAAAGAATTAAGTCATCCTATGAACATCTAAGAAGAAGGATGGTCTCCCAAATAGAATAATACCTCCAGATATCCAGGTATCTGTCATTTCAGCAAGACACATAAATAAGAAAGGAGAAATCTGTAACTTCAATATATTATGTATAATCAGGGTAAATAAAACAATTTTTATGAACCTCCATGTGAGTTAGTGATTCTAAGACTGAGAAGAAAGAAGAATTTGAAAAGTGTATTAAACTTTAAGTTCTAGAAAGAGAAAAGCAATTCCTTTCCAGAAGACATCATCCATTTTCCTACATCAATTTTAAAGGCTGTAAAACTATTGTTAATCATTTTTTTAAAGAAAAAGCCTTTTCTAAATCTATTTTTTCAGTCATCTTCTTGCTTTTAGAAAAATGAAGAACCAAATATTTTTTAGGGAACTCAATAAGAAGACTTGACGACCAGTTTTTAAAACTGCTCTTTTCATACATTTACCTCCTAAATTTTTATTGGGAGATTCACAAGGATGTCTTTATCTATTAACAAGGAAGTGCCTATTATAAAAAAAGTTGTAATTAAGGCTGGTGACTTATTCCTACAAAGATGTAAGTAGGTATAAAATGAGCTCAAAGAAGAAGCCTCCTATATAGATATGAAATTTAATACTTCAGGAAGACTTCTATAAATAAGCAGAATACTGGTATCCATTGAAATTTGAAAATAATTCACAAAAATAAAAAAAATTGTTAAGAATTTAAAGAAAAAAGCGGGAAATAGCAGTGAAGTGTAATACATTAGTATTTATAATTATTATTTATATTATAGGATAATTATTATATTCTTTGAATGACATATGTGTACTTTTTTTTCTCCTTCAAAAATCTCACTGATAGTATTTCTTGGACATTAAAAATACAATTTATATGGAACTTTCATTTTCACTTCTGTGCAATGAAACACCAGGCTACAGAAATTTTTAGTATTTAGAAAATTAATGACTTATTGAACTAATAAGTCTGTAGGGTTTTATTGCATTTACCAATGTAAAAACATATTTTGTGTTTATAAAATAAATGTTCTAAGCTAACAGTGAATGCGAAATCTAAAAGCACACTGAAGATGTGCTAGAAAAAGTTGTATGTCAAGTTATTAACTATCATTTTGGCCTTGTGATTTTAGTTTATTTTTTCTAATTCTTGCTGGAAAATTTATTAAAGTAATGGATTTATTAAAACTGGACGACTGATTTGCTATTTCAATCCAAACTGCTGCAACCTCTTCAAACCTTAAAGTAAATATTTTAAAACTATTTTAAATGGTCATCTTTATTTTTTTTGTAGTATTAATTTTAATTTTTATCTTTTCTGTAAATATTTCTTTTTTAATTATCCAAAGGCTTGGTTTAAAAAGGAGACAAAAAGCCCAGACAAACGAGAAAAATAAAGAATTACTGATGTCATAAATGAGCCCTTTTAAGGGGCTTTGCTGTCAGAGAAAGGTCAACTAAAAACTCAATTTCTGTACATAAAAAAAGGCAAATATTAAGACTGGTGGAAAGCAATTTCCTGAAAGTGTTATTCAAAGAGGAAAAAACCCCCAGCTTTTATATATAAAAGAAAAAAAATTATATATTGACATTTTTACAGAAAAAAATTAGAAGAGACACTAGAGATAGAAACAGTCGTCTGAATTGAAAATAGTTATAAAATCTTGTCTAACATGTTCAAAACCCAACAGCTAGAAGGCCAGATACAGAAAACACAGGGAATAATGTGTGCTCCCAATAACAAACTCCATCCTTGGAAAGGTCAGTGGCGATGCTACAGTGATGGGATGATGATGGCTGATGAAAATGCACATAAATTTATTCCAGCAATTTTCTTTTTTGGTAAACACTCTTTTTTTTTTTTTTTCCAGGTAAGCCATATGCATTCTTATTGTTCTCCAAAGTTTAGTTCTATCTCTTCAGTGATATAATTGCATTCTCTTTGGAGATACAAATGGACTTGTAGGCAATAAAGGCCTCTTTCAAACAATACTGTTTTTATGGCTTTGTTTTTTTCTCATTTTATTATTTTAGTATTTAATTCAGTCCTTCAATTATTTGTTATTCCTTTATTTTCTTCCCATTTTTGTTCATTTGTTGCGCTTTTGTTTTCTTCGTTTGTTTTCTTCTCATAACTCTTCAAATACATTTTTCTTTCTATTAATTCTTTTTTACCAAATTATTGTTAATTTGAGATAGGAAATGGAGAGAGGGAATGCATAGATTAAAAAAAAAAAAAACAAACCAAAACCAGTTGTTTTCTCCCTTTTAGCCCAAAATAAAAAATCCCCCCTAGGGATAATATCCCTTCAAAGAGTTAACAATGCTACACAATGCCCTGTAACATAGATTATGTAGATGCCTTTGTAGTTAAAGGTACTGAGGGAATTTTTCCTTGTCTATAATTTCTGGTGCAGTTTCTTGTATTTTAATTCAAGTGTCTCCTGGATAGAACTGGATTTAAAGCACTGTTGTCTGAGATTAGGTGAATAAGGATAAATTCTGCTGCTAAGCTGCAAGCTCTCTGTAAAACAGATTTTTAAGATGCAGTGCACAATTAATTTGAATTAGAATTGTAGAACCAAACTCATGTTTGTGATTTCTCTTCCATAAATTACTTGATTTCATTTCTATTTGAGGCTGCCACGGGAATGATTCATCTGTGGTAAGTGAAAGGTAATGCACATACAAAGGAAAACATTGAAGTGAAACCTGGAGTGAGGAGAAAATATTGTAAACACTTAACCTGTGTTTTTCCTTATCCTGTATTTAATGTTTCTCTAGTTATGTGACATGTTGCTGGTACCTGCTTTGCTGTGAAGAACTGGTCTGTGTTTCACAGAAGCACATAATTATTTTGAAGAGGGACTACTGCTTCTTCAGTGCAATGAATCCTGGTGTCAGTGAGCTTTGAATGAAGTGGCCAGTGAAGCATCACAATACCTGCAGCTCAGCCCCATCTAATTAGAAATCGCTGCAGCCTCGTTTAAGCTTTGCACAATGATTGCTTCAAAATGAGGAGCTACAGGACCATGTCTATGCTATTCATAACCTCCCTTCATCCGTGGGCCCAGGCACACCAATGGAATTGCTGAGATTTGTAAAGCGTTTTTAGCGCCCACTTACAAAGGATGTTTGTACTGTTTAAAGCTTTGAGGTGTACTGCTGGGTTCTGTGACATGACTTGAATAAATGTGAGTGGTAAGGAGCTCATTTTAATTGCAAGCATTGCCATTATTGAATGAGCTGATCAGTGCAGTCTTGATCCCATCTAATACGTGTCATAAATCCCCTGATAAAAAATAATTAGTCTGTGAAAATCTCAGAGCCTTTCACCTTGGTTATCTTGAGAAATTACACATCTTTGAACCTTAAGAGGATTATCAAATGTAAAAATGAACAGGGTTTTTTGCTTTGGTTTTGTTTGGTTTGGTTGGTTTGGTTTTGTTTGGTTTTGTGGTTTCATTTTTTTCTTTATTATTAACTTGACTTTTCTCAGTCTTTCAGTGGTTGGATATGCAGATGTAATTAAGTGAACACATTGTCAGATGTCCTCAGCTGGCAGGGGAAATAATGAGTTTCTAGGAAAGGTGGTTAACTTCTAGATATTAGGGCCAAGACTACAAAAGGTTTGCCCTGAGCACAATTTTAGAACACATTTAACTTGAATGATTTAATTTGGATGCGACGAAAAAACCGTCAACAATCAAACAAACTCGTGACCAAAGGTTTGAAGCAACTTTAAAATCCTCTTTCTAACTTCTGGTGCCGTTTACCAGATTTAAAGCAAATCTTCTGGACTTGGGGCTACTCATACAAATTTTAAAGTAGAGGAAGAAACCAATTGGTTCTGCAGAAAATTATGACATTGCTTCTATGCCATGAACAATGTCATTGGCATATGTGCTGTTAACTGTGGATCTGATAAAACACTTTGTCTTCCTTTATAGCCCAAAACTCATTGCTTTGCAATGCAAACGGAACACACGGTGAGCACCCGATATTGTAATTTTTAAATGCTGCAATAAGAAATGGAATTGCTTAAAACAGAAGCATTGGAATTTGTTGCAATGTTGGAAGAACGTACAAACATGAACTCCTCTAAATTAATTGGCTCTGAATTTCTGGTGAACTACATTTCATAAAAGAAACAGTCATATGTATGGAAATGGCCTACTTAATTCCTTTGTTGTTTGCCTGATTAGGAATAAGTTAGTAGGGGGTACTATTTATTTTAAATGAGAAACAACATTTCCTGGGCCCCCCACAGGACAGTATAATTTAGAGAAATTCTTCACAGGCTTTTATCGGTCCCAGCTGTGAATGAAAACACTAGTTATATGTTTCCAATATTATTTCAGCAGTTCAGCACAAAAGGAGATTTCCAACTTCAGCATCATTTCTTTACTCTCCTGTTGTCCCACCTAACATTAACTCTGTGCCACACTGTAACCACAAAGCACAAGGCAGTGCTCTTATTAAATAAATTAAATTAAATATTGCACTGGAACAAAAATCCTAAAATGATAGGGCTGCTGATCCTTAATGTGTCAGTGTCAGTCAAAGGCCATTATCATGCAGTCCTGCCTACAGGAGAGGAGATCAGGTACTATCTTCTAGAATGGCTGTAAATCCAGACTAAAATCTTGGAAAAACTAGAGGAGAAACCTTTATAGAAACCATTCTATATAAGCACTTTTACTGTTGATTTTAACACTATGTCAGTTAACAGAATTCTTTCACCACTTTTTTTTTTTTTTGGTTACTCTATAAATATCCACAGTTACTCCTTACAGGGTAAGTACCAGGTCGCTCATTTACCTGTAACACCAGACACAACCATTGACCAGATAAATGTTCAACTTACTTTTAAGAAGGTTGCAGCTTTTATAAAATAAATTATTAAAAAACTTTTCGAACTCGCTGTTTAAGGGCGCCAGTGACAGAATCCATAACATCTCAATACACGTGTGTACCACAAAAGCAGTTTAATTTCACCTGCAGAAATCCAGATGTAAAATTAATTTATGTTTCTCCTCAACCTTTATGGAAGTAATACTTCTGCCTAGTAACCATAAATAGTCTCCACACTGCAGCCTATCGAATGCCCATGCTGCTTCAGGGGGATGTGCCTGAAAGGACTTCAGGCCACAGAAAGCCCTCACTGGAGCAAAGGAAAAGGGTGGGGTGTGCAGTGTCATAATGGGAGAGAGGTGGGAGTGTTTGGAGAGGCAGAATGACAGTGAGCCTGGGAAAGGAGAGAGGAAATGCCCATTTTTTGCTTTCTGCTACCAGATCTATTTCAACCGATGGTATTTTTCCCCAGGTTGAGTTGGTTTTACCTTTAACAGTAATTGGCAAACAATCTTCCTGGCTTTATCTTGGTGGATGTTCTCACTGTGTTTTTTCCTATTTCAGTCCCCATCCCAGTGTGTGTATGTGTGTTTGTGTGTCTCTTTGTCTCTGTATGTAGATAAAACTACCACAATAACTGTATATAGGGAAAAAAACCAAACAACAAAAAAACTCCCACCAACACGCATTTATATTTTAAACCAGAAAAGATAAGTATTTTTTCTTAGTGGTATCTTCTTAATTAACATTCGAGAACAGATTTCGTCCCCCATCTCAGAGAATTTAAATTAAAGATTTTGTGTTACATCAGAGGTTTTAGTAAAAGGACAAGGGATCAGTGGGCCATCATTATGCAGATCAGTTTGAATGATCATCAGGACTGGATATGAGCACTTCCCATCCATTGGCTATGAGTGGCTTGCTCAAGTGTGTAAGAAACAAGTTCAAATGTTTCTAGCTATGGATAATCTACAGTGCTCTAGTTTATAGTTAAATTTGACCAGGTTTGGTTTAACTGTGAATGATAAAAGAGTGGCATAGATATATATTGAGAGAAATAATGGGCATAAAATTAACTGAGTTCCTCAGTAGAATCAAAATTAATAAAGTGTTCATCAGATACTATTGAGATGCACAGAGTTTCATTAATCTCACAGCACAATACATCTGTTGCAGAATTTATTTTTAATTTAGCAATATATCATGCACATAATTAAATATTAATTTACCTCCATTTTATATTTTACTACTTCGGTCCTCTACATCCCAAATGTCTCTGAGTTTCTTACAACCATATAGACAACTTGTCTTTTGCAACATTTCCCTCTTCAGACTGCTTCCACTGCAATATTAAGGGCTCTTGATGATGCAAGGATTTTTTTGCAGCTGAGATGAAGTTCTGTCAAGAGCCACAAACAAGCCTGATTTTTTTTTTGTGTGTGTACTAGAAATTTTTCTGTGTTTTTTATAGTAAGTCATCCTTCCTTTGGAAAGGAAACAATAACCATTCTTTTGGACTGCTCTCTGAGGAAATATTCCTTTGCTGCAAGGACTTTGTTTATTGTGCTATGGGAGTTAATTTATCGACGGTTTTAATGGACAGTGATGTGTATTTCTAATACTAATATTTATTCCTTGTACAGTACTTCTAATCCACATATTAAAGTATTTTTCCTGTCCTTTATATGGGTTAATCTGAGCCCTTGTATGGGTACATTTACTATAGTCTTGTTGCTAAGTGGTTTATCAAGTCCTAATAATTTCAAGCATTAGAGTATGAATACTCTGCTGCTGGCTTTGGCTTTCCTTTTTCAGACAATGCTTTCCTCCACTGCGCCTAAAAAGCAGACAGAAGTTTGAAACCCATTAAAGTTTTTGTAAAACTGCTTTAGAAAAATTTCCTCTCGAGTTCCTGGCTGGAAATTGCCTGAATTATGTCTGTATTACTCAGAAGAGTTTGGTGGTGGAGGTCTCTAGATAGAAGTACAAGGCCATGGTTTAGACATCCTGGCTCAGTGCAGACACACAGTCAGCTTTCATAACAATGAAATTTAGGAGTGGGATATAGTCCCACTGTGATACAGCTGTGTTGGTCTTGATTCAGTGCCAGGAGTGTTTCTTATTAAATAACTCTGTACCATGTCCCTTTCCCAGACTAGCTATGTCTCGAATATTTTCTTTTCAAAAAGACATGATTTTCAAAGGTTTTTGAGGCTAATAAAGGTATAAATAGCTCCATCTAGGACTTACAGTAGAGAACTGACCGGAATAAAAGCCTTATTATTAGAGTGGATCTAAAAGGAGTTTTATTTAGAGACATTTTCAGCTTTTCAGTGGAATATTATTTCTGGTTTTGTTTTTTTTTTAACTTATGCACTAATTTATTGCTGTAACTTTTTAAAAAAAGAATAAACAGGAAAAAATGCATAAAACTTTTGACTGGAAAGTTTAAATGCAAAAATATTATTGTTTTGTTTTAAACTTACTGAGTTTTTTTTTTCATACCCTTCTCCATCTTAAGATGAAAAAACATTTGTAGAATATGAATAAATGTACTGTAAGGCTAATTTTCATTGCAGCCCTGGTGCTATCTCATGATAACATGACATATATCTCATTGACATAAGGGAAAGCACAATTTACAGGGTACATTTTAACGAGTAGCATATGTGTTTGAACACTGTATATATGAGACTATATCATATGTGTGGGGAACAGAAACTGTAGGAAAAGGCAAGGGGTTAAATATTTGTATTTTCAACTGACTTTTATGCAGTATGTCTCAAACAAAACATAACCTGTTTGCACTGAAAGGTCCCTAACAGGTCCCCTCTACTGCCTGTAATTGAGGACTTTGGTATATAACGTAAAGCACAGATTTAATTTGATTTGTATTTTTAACAACCCTACGGAGAATTAAAAACAGTTGATGTTATCATCCACAGTAGTAGAAAAAAATGGAAATTTCAAATATTTCCTTGTCTTTCCTTGATTGTAAATGCTGACTAGGACATGAGTAGAAAATAAGGTTCATTGGAATAACATGATAATTATGGAATAGGTGGCAGTGAGATGTATACATAGTCTACAATGCCTTAGAAATGTACTGTTGGGACATGCTTAATATCTGTTAGACAATCTCTGTTCTGCCTTTCTCAGTCTGTTGTGGGATGCAGTAGAAGCAAAGAAGGAATCTATTTTCATTTGCAAGTTGTACACAATTTGTGACGAGTTAAAGCAATGATCCTTGAATCTGCTGCCCCTGATAGTGGCTCCAAAACAATACCCTCTGTGCAGCATGAAGAGGCAGCTTCACAGTGCATTTCTTTGATAGTAGGGTAGCAATGAAGTTTTATGTCAATTGTGCATGTTATATTATTCATTCATGTGCTCTTGCTTTCTTGCCTTCCTCATGGATTTGGAGTCATACGTATGACTGTGAGTTTAATCAGCCTTACAAGCAGATACAGGGTTTTTTTGCCCCCTCCTGGATAATCCCTTCTGCTTGCATTTCCACAGCCTTTTTATCCCTTCTTCAAAGGTTTATATTCAAGCTACTGTCCTTGTGGGCAACAGTGTCTGGGTAGTGGTGTTTTTAATCAGTCTGTCAGACCCACTCTGCAATCAGTCTGAGACATACTTATTGATCAGTTGATCTTTCCTCCCTTCAGGAAGCTTCCTACTTCTTCAGTACTATGAACATGCATAAAATAACTTAGTGTGTGTTACAGCTGATAAGATTATTTTGTTAGTCATTCTTTCTGGTGCTCCTAGCAGTGTGAAAACCCCCTTTTCTGCCTGCTGAGTATCCAGTGCAGTTATCACACACCTACAATATCTCTAGTCTGGCTGTTATTCTGCTTTCTGGACTCCATAGCTGTCTTTTGACCTGATATAAATCACTTTTATAAACTGATCTTTGTGCATTATCTCTTCAACCTCCTTTGGTTTTGTTAATGGTTTTATAGTGTGTATAATTTTAAGATGCACTGTAATGGCTTGATATGATGCATGATAGTTTGATGAGACTCATTTTGTGACTGAGTGGGAAGGCTCTTTGCAGCATAGAAAATGAGTATCCCAAACATAGATGATGCTTTATTTATTCTCACTCTCAGCTCTCTTACATTTTTTTATTTCTTTACCTGTCTCTGCAGTCAAATGCAGAGTTTCAACTGGAACAAAAAAAAAAAACAACCAAAAACAGGCATCACCATTCTAACTTTGCTCATATCAGAGGAGATAACTTTTTCCAATTCCTGCAGTAATCAGAAAGGTTTCTTTTGGAAAGGGGAAAGATTTTTTTCTGCTTCTCTGAATGAAAGGTTTTATCGACTGTTGACACCAAGCTGCTCTTTTGAAAGGATGTCTTCGCTTGGCCCTCTGCCAGTGACCCTTTGTTCTCCTACGTGAAAGAAGAAAAAGCACCAGTATAACCTCAGTTCTTTCATCTTGTCTCTCTGAGTAACCTGGCTGATGTTCCAGAACTTGAACTGCTTCGAGGATTAAGACCTATCACAGCAGATGCAGCCAAATTTCCTTGTGTGATTCCCTCTTCTTTCGTTATGCGTCACGCAGAGCTTTGTTCCAGTCCAGTAGACTGTGATAATGGGCTGGAAAGTGAGACTGAGGCTGGTGGAAAGCAGAGAACAAAATGAAAATGCATGAAAAGCTGCTGACAAAAGTAAGGGGAAGTTTATGGGTGCCAATGTCAGAGCTGCTTAAAAAATGCAGTGAGTACTGATGCATATTTGAGGCTACAGTGGTTACATACGCCTGCAAACATCGGATATGCTCAATACTTTTTCGTGCTCTGCCTGCACCGAGTTGTTTAAGAGCAACTGCAGAGCCCTGTGAACGATCAGGATTTGGAGAAGGTTGCCAAAATTTAGGCCATCATGGTGTTCAGTTCTCGTCCCATGTCTCCACTTATTTGGTGAGATTTTAAACAGGCTTAAAACAGAAGAAGATAAAAAAAGAGTTCCCACAGGACTAAACTTCACGAGTTCAAAATTCACCAGGTAAGCTCATCCTTCCTAAGCCAAGAAAAGTGAAAAACAAATGAAAAAATGTTAAAATAAATCAAAACAAAAAATCAAATAACAGTCCATTCATTGGATAAAAAAATGTACCACTAACAAAGCATTTCATTACCTTTTTTTTTTTTTTTTTTTTTTTTTTTGGTTATGTTTACAAAATTCTTTTTGCAGGTACAGAAACTTTGAAAATGAAATTTAAATGTCTCTCATAATCATCCAACTAAAACCAGCCCAACAAAAGCAATAAAACCCCTAATATTTTTAAAACAATAGAGCTGGTGCCATGGAAAAAAACCCAAAAAAACCAACAAACCAAAAACAAGCAAGAAAAAATCCGACCCAAAACCCACATAAAAGGTTTAACTATAACACCAAGGACTGTAGTGTAACAGACTGAAAAGATTACCTTTCAAGGCCATTTAATGTGGAATTAGTTTCTTTAAACAACCAGCAATTGCTCATCTACAAAAAAATACAAAAAAATTGCGAATTTATATATATTTAGGAGTGTTAAACGTTCAGAACTATTGAGAGCATGGACAAAGACTCAGGTCTTTTGTCTGATATACACGTGTACCTTCACAAAACGTGATGCCATGTCAGTCACGCGATGCTGCTACAAGGTTTGGTGGAATTCACAGCACGAAGAGATAAAATTGGGCAGTGTTACCCACTGATTGCAATAATACAGCAGTATAAAAGGAGGACCTGAAAGCCTTGTGTTTGTGTACTACTTTCTCCTATCAGAGAACAAAGGCTGATTAAGTAATAGTTTTGTCTGATTTTTCTTCCTGCTCCTCTCCTCGCCTCTGGTCAGCACTAACAAAATACCTTCTGGGGAAGAAGTGATCCTACTTCCAGCAGCATATATATTTTTGAAAATTATAAAAGCCTCTCAAAGTAATTTCTGATCAAACTTTAATGCATTTTGAGTTTCTAATCCCCCCCCTTGAATATTTCAGGAATATATATTATGTGCTTATTGTCTTACTGCAACAGTTCAGATATTCAAGAATGAAAGGGTACAGATCCAGTGTAAGAACACTTTGCTTTCATAAGTAAAATGTCACATCACCCTCCTCTTTCTCCTAATCTGATGAAAAGTTGTTGATTATTTAAAAACATGAAGTGTCAATTCATATTAATTTCATCTGATGCTTTCAGCATCTCAAGGAAGGATGGCAATGTTAGCTCTTACTCCTTTGTTCTTGGTAATATGTTGGGTACCCACATGAATCTCTGCAGTAAAGCAAATCTCTGCTCATTCAGTCTGTGTTTGGTTTCCAGGTGTTACCTGTTACCTGGTTTGGAATCAATAATTTAGAATATATCAAGTTAATTTTATTAATATGTCTGTGTAAGAAGAACTGGATGACAAATTTTGCTGAAGAAAAGAATGTGTGTCAAAATGAAGCAGGTTTTTTTTTGTGTGCAGAATAATGTAGATAACTAATTTTAATCAAGACTTATTTAAATATAAAAAAAAATATTTCAAATTACTTTTTTTTCTCAGTGTGGATTTTTCAGTGGACTATTATGTGTTATGTGCAATGAGTATGTGGTGTTTCTGCTCATTCATTTTGGATTCTTGATCTCTTAATTAATGCCTGAAGGTGTGTTTTTTGTCTGTTGGCAGAGGAAAGAAGCCACATCTCCTGGCACTGGAAATAGTTCTGAAAGGTCCTACATTTTACAATATAGCTTTTTGTTTGAACTTTGCTCTACAGTGATTCTACACAATGAGAAGCAGTAATTGATTTTTTTTTCCTAGCCTTAAAGGCCTTTTTACTTTTTCTTTCTTTCTTTCCTTCCTCTGTTTTTTCAAGATGAAAAAAAATGCAATGGAAAATGGTTTGTTTGGGTTTTTTTGTTGGTTTGTTTGGGTGTTTTTTTGTTTTAAATATTCTAACATCTTTGGCAGTTCTGGCAGTAAAATTTTGCCATCAATTCCTACAGACCATCCCAATATTGATGTCAGAATACAGCTGGTTTGAGCCACTATTCTTTCTTGAAGCATTTCAAGAAGTGTGTTTAAAACCTATGACAAAGTATCAGTTAATGGATTTTTTTTTTTTTTGCAGAAGTTTTAGGCAGCTGGAAGACATTGCATACAATAATTTTAATATATTCAAAAAAAGTTAAAGTAAATAAATAAAAAACGTTGAATATCCCACACCTCTGAAACAAAATCAATAGTCTCATTACTTGCCCTGCCTTGGAGAAAAACACTGGGAGAAGAAACATCATGATTATTTTTACTGTTTAAGATAAAATGGAGACTTTCCAGTTCCATTTTGCATTTGAAAAGGATTTATTTGTTTAATTACCCCTTGAAAAAAATTGTTGTCCTTCAAAAGTCACTGCCACTTAAATTGCTTATTACAGTAAATCAGTGATTTTTATTCATAAACACAAGATGGGTCATGTGTGTTTGTTATTGCTACAATAAGCTTCTACTGTGTCTTTGAGTTTCCTCTATCTTACTCTGGCATCCTTCACACCAGAAACTTTGATACTGTGACTTACAGGAATTTTCAGTGTTTGAACTGAAAAACTCTCATAAAATCTGTTGTATAAAATAGAGGACATCCTATTAGTGTTTCTAAAAGTTTAATTTATATACTTAGAAGCTCCTTTCAAGTGTTCTTGTACACCGTCCTGTCTCTATACAATAGAAAACCAACAATAATCACGTGAATGACAACGTTAGAAATGAGACGTGCTAAGGAAAGTGGAATTTACTTTTCATATTTCCAATCTTTAAGGAACTTAGTTCTCATAAAGCTTTATAACCATGACGAGAAAGATGGTGTATTGTTTAAACACTTCGATCATTCCAGAGGATTTCATACATTAGTACTTTTTTGATAGTTAATAAAAAATTGCAGACGTATCTGAAAATTATTTAGCCTTTTTTGAATGTTTAAGTTGCTTCACCCACACACTGCAATATTTTGTCAAACTAACAGGTTATCTTTTTTTGTTTCCTGTGTACAGACAAGCACTGTTTGCATGAAAATCTACTGGCCAGGGATTCATTGTGAATACCTGATATGAATAGCTCTTGACTTGTGATAATGATGATTGTCTTAAAACGCGTCAAAGAGCTGCTGTAGTTCGTTAAGCATTCATTATTTCATTTTTCATGATGACCTTCTGTGAAGACTCAAGATATGACTACAAATATAAATTCAGAAAACTTTTATTATGTTAAGGTCACTGCTATAGCACATTTAGGGCCAAATTTCAAACAGCTCTGCAGAAAATGTGATGGTTTATTTTCAAGGTGCTTGTGAAGAACTCCTACATACTGTGGAATCTGAGAGGTGTGGTGAAATGAAAGGTGAAAAAACAAAAAGCTTTTCAAATCAGTTTCTCTTTTGGAGTTGTATTGTGGGTGAGTGATTTCAAATTGTATTGATGGGTACTTCTAAAAGTTTCCCATAGTGAAAAAACATAATCATTTGGGCTTCAAAAAGGAAGAATTTATAATTTCTCCCAGCTTGTGTAAGACATCAGCCATGGAGTGACAAGCTCAAACAGGAGCTTTGCTTTTAAAGATGTACAATACTCCAAAAGTTTTCCCACTGAACTTTTTCAGAGCCTTCGGTTCTTTGATACTTTGGAACAGTATAAAGAGAGAACACTGCACAGATGTCCTTAGGAGATACTTTTACTGATGAAATATGGCAGAAAATGAGGATCTTGGCAAAATTATTGCCATTTTAACAGGTGCATTGGATATAAATGATAGTAGCATCAATGGAAAAATTAATCATAATTAGCACTTGGTTAAAAAGATCTTTTGTCGTCAAAGACATAGATGTTATAATGAGAGGTCCTAGTTTTGGATGGGGAAGGATATTTATAGGCAAATGTCTGATGCTTTGGAGAGAAAAACACTGAGAAATGTGTTTTATATAGCAAAATTTACTAATAATATTACAATTACAGTTAAAACACTGCCAAAGATGGAAATTAAAAACTTACTTGTCCATTTGGCTTTAATTCAGCTTCTTATTTCCTATTTAATAAAAAAAATTCTTGCAATGTAATGTAAACCGAATAGTTTGTTTCATGCAGTGGTAGCACAAGTGAATCAAATCCTGCAGGGTCAGTGAAAGAACAAGCAAGAAATAACACAACTGAATAGCTCAGTTATGCCCTGGTAAGGGTTATTATGCCCACAGGTTTTTAGCTATTAAAGAATAAATTGCTAAAACACAAAACCAGGGTTAGAATCTTAAAAGGAAAGATTTGGTTGATCGGTTGAGGGGGTTTTTGTTGTTCGTTTGGGTTTTTTTTTTCCTTAATTAGCTCTTTATTTAATGTACAGACTCTTACTGTATTCAGTGGGTCAATCTGAATTAGTTCATTTTTAACAAAAATGACTGTCATACTGGTCTCACAACAGAAAAAAAATCATGAGCTCAGTATAGAGAATAGAATTACAAATAACTGTGTTCATCTGTAACTATATACATGAGTTAGGTGACCAGATAGCAAACCACTTTGTGTATAATCCCTCAAAGCTGATCCAGAGGCTACAGCACAATCAATAAGGAGCAGCAGATCTCAGTTTTATGTTTATTAAAAAAAAAAAACCCAACCCAAACCAAACCAAACCAAACAAAACAACAAAACCGAACTAATCCTAGTATGTGGATGACTTAAAGTTATTTCTGCAGCAAATTCCTTTAGGCAGAACATTCTCAGTGGGAAACTTCTGTCTGCAACTTCTCTAATAACCAGATGAAGTGAATTCCATGCCAAACCATTCTCAGGGAGTGCTGTAAATCTCAAATTTTTACAGAAGTTTCTCTCCAAATAACAACAAAAAAAATCCTTTATGAGCAACACTGACATTTTCAGTTATTGTGAGTCAACGGGAATGAAAAGAAGAAAAATGTAGACAGGAAGAGGAAACAGCAATTATATAAACTATTGTCTATATAAAATTTATATTCACATTAGATGTGGATTAAACAATAAGGCATGGTGCATTAGTACTTTAAGCTTCACTTCCATTAATAGGAAAAAAAAGAAATGTGGCATACCAAATGTATATGACACCATTTTATTTGCAAACAAGAATGAAATTATTCTTATGACTAAAATTCTTTGCTAGTATTGTTACAGTTCTACCATCCAAATTGTGAATGAGTTTTCTGTTCAAAACAGAGTTTCAAGTGAGTGAGTGGAATTTCAGAATATTCATTTCAGGCTGTCTGGGTACCAGCTACTGTCACAAACTCTTCACTGATTAGTGGTTGCTATTCCCTTATATATACAGTAATAGTTGGTTCTGAATGCTTTGTGAACACACAGTCCTTAACCATCTCTCACAAGCAGACTTTTCCCAGTGCATTAGGACTATTTTTTATTTGTTTTCCATTTTATCAAATCAGCTAATCTGCTGTATTTGAAGATATTATAAATAAATCCAGTATGTACTACAGGTAATGATTAGAAGTTGTTTTTCAGAAATTTAAATAAATCTGAAAAATTAAATATTGCTTTTTTTTTTTCAATCAAGCAAAAAATGATTTATTTTTGTACTCCTGATTAAAGTTCCCTGAATTGTGTCCCTTCTTCCCAAACACAGAGGTTTTATAAATGCAAAGTACCTGCTGAAGATTAACCCACTGATGGAAATTGAACCCTGTCTTTATTCCTTGTCTCTGTTTATCCCTCCAGTCACTATTATTTCATGTCCCTCAGATGTTCCCAGCCTGTGTTCTCCACAGATTCCCACTAGTTTGGAGTTCTGCAATCAATTATTTTTTCATCCCATTTACATAATTCACTCTCATGACAGGAAATCAGAAGGGAAGTGAGTCAGTTTTCTCTGAAAGAAGTTTTAAGGGTGAACAGATGAGATTCTCAGATGGACTTTGAAATATTTTAATGAAGCAATTAAAATAAAACCTGGTGGAGGCAGGTTGTTAAAAGCAAAGATTATTGTAAAGCTGCTTAGTGATTTAAAGAAAAGCAGGCAGGATTTACTCCCTCTGCCCTGCAGTTTTATGGCTGGGAGCAGCAAACCCATGCAGTCAAATCTTACAGGCAGTGTTTGCACTGATTTTTTTAAACCTAGGCATAAAAGTGAAACTTGCTTATGGACTCAAAAGAAAGATTGTAGAATATCACTTAGCTATAAATCTGGTGTGTAGGGGAAGACTGAAGTTTAAATGTGGTTTATCTTGCAACGTTTGAAAAGGACAGTACTTGCTGAAAATGCATTTCCAATTTAATCCCAAGAACCTTCTCTGAAATGCCTGCTTAAGAAAACAAGCCAAAGATAGATACTGCTACATCAGGGGGAAACACCAGGAGGTGTTGCTTGGAGGAATTTGAGCTGTGATACGACTGTCCATTCATGAGCACAAGTTACAGACACAAAGCATTTGCCTGGACCCTGTATTATAATCAGCTGGTAATGTGACCTGATCATACCCTTCCTAAAAGATTTTTACTGCAATGAAGGGAAAAGGTAATTTTAGATAAATAACCACAAAGTGAAGAGAATTTACAAATTATTCTATAGCTAATATCTTTTATTCTTATATTATGATGTCACATCTTTTTATTTCCTTGAGCACATGAGGCAATGTTGCCTATTTTAAAACGTAGGGTTCATTTAGGTGTATCTGTTGGGCCTGGTAGGGTAATTTCCTTCATAGCAGCTTGTATCATGCTGTATTTTTTAGATTTTCTTTCAAAACAGTGTTTACACAGCAACAAGGCTTCCTTGATGTCTCACTCTCTCTCCCTGCAGTGACTAGATTGGGAGCGGAGAGGGTGTGTAGGATGGAGACACAACAGGGCAGATTACCTGAAATAAAAACAAAGAAAAATTTCATGATATATAATATCATGTTCAACATTAAAAGGAAAAAAAGGGGTACTTACCCACATTTTTCTGGGAACTGGTTTAACATTGCTCTGACCAATGGGGGTTGTGAGAGATTGCTTTCGCATCACTTGTTTAGTTTTTATTCCTTCTTCTTCCACTTACCATTCACTTATTAAATGCTGTCTGTTTGATTTTTTTGTTTTAACTTGACCCCCAAATTTTCATGGTTTTATTCTTCCCTTTGTCTTCCTCCACTCTACTGGTGGGTGTGTGATGCCTATCTGCAACAGGGCTAAGCCACAATCATGTAAGATGGAGATGCACATGTTTTAGAACAAGAATGTTCAAGTGTCAGTCAGACATGAATTCATCAGCTAGTGGTTCCACCAAACCCATTTTTGGGTTACTCTGTGGTATATGAGCACAAGGTAGTAAGTGATGGAGAGTTTAAACAGCAGTACCTACACAAAACTCGGGGACTCGGGTCACACGCAGAGAATCAGCTTGCACGTCCCAGAAACATCCTGAAAGGCTTCTGAGCTCTGGATTTAGCCCAGTTGAATTGTTAACATGTAAAAAAATAAAGGACTGTGTTATAATACTGACTAAATGTCCACAAATTTCTGTAGTCAGTCTTGCATGGTTTGCTGGTCTGTGTTCCCATACCCCCTTCTGTGCATTGGCACTTCTCTAACCCCTTTTGTCAATAGGGGAAGTTCTCCACTGATTTAATTCTCTGGAAAAAGATCATAATTTCACCTTAGGGATGTTATGCATTTGTACCTTACGTTTCAGTGTGGGGTGGCAACTTGAAGAACAGTCAACCAGAGTTATAGTAAAGAATTTTTCCCAAATGAACAAAGTTATTAGGGGAGAAATGCATTTAGGTTCACACATGGAAACAAATCTTCCAAACGACAAATAAGTCTCTAAGAATGTAAATTTGCTATCAAAGTGTTTAAAATGCTGTTCTTAGTTATGGGTTAAGTATATTAAATAAAGGGAATGAGAATGGTATCAGGTGACATCTGATCACGAGATACTAATGACTTCATAATTAAAGAAGTTTTTTTTTTGAGTAGTATTTGACAAACATTGATTTTAGTGGAGAAGAGCTTTAACTACCAAAATGATACCTTATAATACAGGCACTGTTCTGTTACCTTGAATACAACTGTAAAATTCACATTGGAAAAGACTGGATATAACTAGCTTGGGTAGCAGGAGCAATTCAGGAAACAGATGGGTTTTCTCATAGTTTAAATTGGTTGCGTTTGTTTCACTTGTGCCTGCAAGCTTTTTGAAGAAGTAAATCCTACACAAAACATCAAACATAATTTCTGTCAATTTGACATTGGTTTAGCCAAATCAGTGTAAAATCACAACTTTAATTTGGGGCAATTCAGTGAGTTGGTTCGGCCCAAATGTAACATAATAAAATAGTTTTACTATGCAGATACCAGGATTGGCAATGTCTCCTTACAGAATATTGCGAAATTCTGCGAGTGTTCCACTGATTTGGGACCACACCTGGCAGGACTGACCGAGCATAGGTTGCTGTGATTTGCTGTTTCTGGGGAGGCAGAACATACATCCCCTTTGCAATTTTCTTTCAACACGTTCTTTTGGTCAAATTTTGTGTTTTTAAGTCAAACAGATTGTGCCATGGGAGGTGATGGCTGTCTGTCATTTTCTCATCTGTTGTTTCTTTTTTACTTCCCATGCACCTCAATACACTTGTTAATCTTGAACATAGTGGAGATTAACTGTTTTGCATGTATATTCTCATGTCCTCTCCATCATTCCTCAGAGACTGTGCTTAATACTTATTTAATTTGGATGAGAGATGTGGTAAATAACCAGTTTCTTTATCTTGGACATTTACATGTAGGAAAAAAAAAGAAAAAAAATTACTTGTCTGGGACATGATGTTGAATTAATGTTTTTGACACTGCTGAAAGCAAACCTCCATAAGCTTGTGTGTAATTATCACTGTTAATCACTGCTCTTACATTTCTGTGTGGTTTCCTTCAGTGTTTGACATTTTGGACCTCTACTTCTCCTTTCACTGGTATTATTTCTCTTGCTGTAATTGTCATTCCAAGCTTAATAGTATAAGGACTTCAGGTAACGTGCTTCTTTCGCACACCAGGTAACACAGATACTCGTATTTTTTTTTTTACTCTTCTGCCTTGCCCTTCAGGCAGTTTTCATTTCAGAGAAGAAAACCACACGTCCAGATGACTCCAACTTACTCTTTGAAGCCAGATTTCCTCAGGCCCCGTATCAAATGCTTTTCTGAGCTCCTCTTGTACTACATATGGCATATTCCCATTTGTCCATGGGCTCCTTTACGTTCTTTCCTCCTGTGGTGAGGGTCAATGGAGTGAGCAGAAACTGAAACATGCTGCCACAAAGAGTAGGTTTTCAGACTCCTTCTGCTGAAGTTTGTTCTCTAGAGTTTCCTTGCTCTTTCTTCCACCTCCTTATACTTTCCTTGTAGCAAAAGAGATGATACTTCCTCTAAGAAATCCTTTTTTGTTTAATGTTTTTTCAGCTTATATTCTCTGTGGTTGAATAACACTAATTTGTATTTTTCCTTATGTTCCCAGTAGATGTTCAGGGCTCAATTATTCAGTTCTGTTCAAAGGGTTTTTGTGTGATCTGTATGTGTTAGTTGAGTGTGCCATTAGTAAATATGCTGATGATACTAAATTGGAAGGTGATGTTGACTCTCTCAAGGAACCACGAGAGGGTGGTCAGAGATTCAAGGCATAGGTTTCATAGAGAGGTGGTCAATGACTCATGTCTGCCAGTGCCTCAAAAGGAGGCATTTGGACAATGCCTGTTCATAATATGCTTCAACTTCTGGTCAGTCCTGAGTTGCTCAGGCAGTAGGACTTGAGCATCATTGTGTCCCTTCCAAAAGAAGTTTCTATTCTATTCTATTCTATTCTATTCTATTCTATTCTATTCTATTCTATTCTATTCTATTCTATTCTATTCTA
>JAWWLV010000100.1:33517881-33528203 GCA_035041135.1 Platyrinchus mystaceus | reverse complement strand
CTATTCTATTCCATTCCATTCCATTCCATTCCATTCCATTCCATTCCATTCCATTTTCCATTCCATTCCATTTTCCATTCAACTCCATTTCATTCTATCCCATTGTATTTCAGCCCTTCTGGAATCCAGCATACCAGCTCAGAAGAGAGGCACAGTTCAGCTTGGCATGGGACTGACATATAAAAAAACCTCTCCCTCATTTGTTTCTTCTTGCCTTGCAGTAGCTTTTCTCACTAGTGCCTGTAATTTGGCACTTTTCAGTCTCAACATTCACAACTACTCCAAAGAAAAGTGTGCATGACCAATATGTTGGCATGGTGTAGTATGTAAGTAAAGTCTTTTCTGACAATTCTTTTTACCATTGCTAGAGTCTTCTATTATTTTTTTTTTGCTTCATAAATGCTGCAGCCAATATTCACCCTGTTAGTTTCTCCTGTCAATACTTATCTCTGTGATGTATTCACTTCAGCTTATATGTTTTACCTTGAGCTCACCGGTTTTGAGTCCCTCCAGCTTCTGTACAAAGAAATTGATCTGTCTTATTCTTTGTGCAACTTTCTTTTTCATGAAGGTATGGGAGTACTGAGCTGTATATCTTTCATACCAGTTATTCTATTGGGAAACATTGTGGGCCATCTAGCGAAGGAATAATTTTTAAATGTGCAACATAAAAGTAATTTTTGTTCATTTTTAACCCTCTAGAGTAAACAGATTCAAATGAACAGCTGTCATGTAATATAGCGAGCCAGTAGGAATTTATTCATGCATTTAAATTCCATTTAATTTTAAGCACACAGCACAAATTAAAACATTTTTTACAAAATACATATTTCATATTTGGATCCCTGAAGGTTTAAACTTGAGTTATTGTGACTGTCTAATACAGTATGGTCCATTTCCAAGGGACTCAAAAAAACCACATCAGGTTTTGGAGACAAAATGTGGATTCAAGTTCCACTAACAAGACAAGTTAAAGCATTTTTCCTTTGGGGGTAAATGTGCTGTTGCTGAAAATAACTGGTCTTAGGTCTGCAAATTATTCATAAGTGCTTCAAATTTCCATAAAGATGTGCTTGAATGTTTTAATTCATAATCTGATGGAAACATCAGTGTTTGCAAGTTCTGGAGTTTGCCACATTGTCTGCAGTCTGATCTCTGTCCCAGACACATTGTGCAGTCACGTTTTTAAAAAGAAGAAATAAATGCAGGTATTTATGTCCTGTTAAGGGCTTCTGGCCTCAAGAATGTCTGAGCTGACATTTCTCATGGGTTTTGCAGTTCAGGTTGTTCTTTCTCTGAACTCCCTCAGCAATTAACGTATTTTTTCCACTGCTTACTGAGTTCACTGGGAATAGAAGTCACAATGCATATCAAATACTGTCATTTGGGATTCCTTAGTTGTTTTATATATATATATATAATTATCAAGCCCCCCATAGCTATCAAACACCTTTTTGACTCCAGTGCATTTATACAGAAGGGAAAGCTGTTTCCTGTTTTCTCCTGAAGTGTCCTTGGAATAGAATGTTTTACAGTTTGATAGAAGGCTATTCAGTCTTGCACTGCTCCATTCTTTCAGTTGCCATCCCTCAGTGCCAAGACATAAATCCCTTGGAGTCTTCCACTCAGGTGCCTTAAGAACAACGACCTGATTCAATGAATTGTTTGAGCCTGGCAGGACAACCAAGTCTGTTGAAGTAGCCTGGGCACAAGATTACATTTAAAGAGTGCTGAGTGTGACCTTAAAACTGTTATAAAATAAGCTTTGTGTAGGCATCATGCAGCTTACCAACAGCTCTTAAACAATGGTGTTTGATCATGTTGTTAAATGTTGTTGAACACACCCCTGTGTGCAGTTAGAATTGTGTTTATTTCTGCTGGTACTGAACCTGAAGTGTTCCTGAAAAGAGTGCAATTATAAATGTAATATGTGCTTTTTTGAAAAAAAAAACCCTTTAAAACTATTTAAATTATATTGTATGTATCTATTTCCTTTACATAGAAAGTCATGCAGTCCCTTGTCCTCCTAGCTAATTGTTCTATGAACAAACCTTAACCTGGTTAGTAAGAAACTTCTCTTAGCACATTCTAAAACTATAGAACTGGCTTTGAAATGAAGTTCTTCCAGCAGTTTGATCATTTCAAAGCAAATAATAAAAAAATCTAGGAAGGTAACCAGGAGTTTTCTAGAAGAAATAATTTTTCTTTCAAGGGAAAGATGACCTAAGAGCCCTTTTGAGTTTCCCATTTTCTTGCCTAAGACAGGCACTGAACCTCTGCTTTTAAAAGAGAGAAATTTAAGTTATCATGTAAAAAAAGAATGTATTGGTCTCACTTTTATAGGATGTAATTATTATAGAAAAGTATTATTCTGAAAGCTTTTTCTCATATAACGTACAGTGGAAAAAGGATTTGCTGCAAAAAAAAGAAGAGAGGATAACATTGTGATTCTTATTTTTTATCCTGCTCCAAAAGTGCAGTGAGCCTTTTAAAGGTTTCATACATATTCACATATATGCTGGTCATGAATACCTAAAGAAATAAAAATAATGTGTTTTTGAACACCTAAGAACAAAACCAGCTTTAGCAGCAGACAAAAAGCAATAAAAAAAAATTGGTTTATTTTCTCAACCACCTCGTCTTCACTATAGCCTCAAACCAGCAATAGAATAATAAAATCATAGAATGGTTTGGGTAGTTGTCAAGAAACATGGTCCTGTTGGAGTCCAGAGGAGGACCACAGCAATGACCTGAGGGCTGGAGCTCCTCTCCTGTGTTGAGAGCGTTTGTTCGTTCAGCCTGGAGAAGAGAAGGCTCTGGGGAGACCTTAGAGCAGCTTTCCAGTACCTAAAGGGGGCTTTAAGAAAGACAAACTTTATGGCAGGGCACGTAGAGATGGGCATAATGGTTTTAAGCTAAAAGACAGTAGATTCAGGCTAGATATGAAGAGAAAAAAAAAATTGTTAAGAGGGTGGTGAAATGCTGGCACAGGTTGCCCGGAGAGATGGATGATCCATCACTGCAAACAATCAAGGTCAGGCTGGAACAGGCTCTGAGCAACCTGACCTAGGTGAAGATGTCCCTGCCCTTGGCAGGGGTGTTGGACCAGATGACCTTTAAAGGTCACTTCCAACCCAAACTATTCTATAATTACATGATTTTATGTAGCTGAACTCAGGCTATTACTACATGACAAACTTTTCCAGGATCTACTCACAACTAGTTTTGAGGGTTTTTTTGCAGAAAAGTCTGTGTTTTATTTCAGGAGGAAAATTCTAAGCAGTTATTTTATAGTGTGAACAAATACGGAGCTTGGGGGTGGGAAGAGGGATAGGAACTGTCTAATGGCACAGGCTCTATTGATAATAATAAAAATGAATCAAATTTTCTGTGTTTTTATACCCCACATATGAACAAAAGCAGTGATCTGTAATACTGTGAAATGTATTACCATGGCCAGACTGAACATAATACCTTCAAATAAATAATTTTTCTCTTTGTTTTTGTTTGTTTGTTTGTTTGTTTTGGGGTTTTTGTGTGTGGGGTTTTTTTTGTTTGTTTGGTTTGCTTTGTTTGTTTTTTAGTTAAGCTTATTCTTTTTTCTCTATTGGCAAAATATAGGCTAGAAGCTTTTTGGTTTTTAAACATTTACTACCTAAGGTTAGATTTCCAAATGAGGGTTTTTTTATTTTTTTATTACTACTATTTTTCTAGGTCTCTTGTGTATGCAATTTTTTTTAAGTGTTAGCAGGATCTCAGCTTCTGTTTGGAATAGGCAACCTGGAGCCCAAATCTCTTATTTAGAGGTCTGTTAAACATAAATGCAGTTCATAGAATGCTGGGGGACAATGGCTGCTTCATTCAGATTTCTGGAGTTTGAAAAGGCTGAATTAAAGATCTTCTTCACAAGAGATAGAAAAGAAATTAATTTACCCTCAGGCAAATATCTTATGATGACCTAAATTTTGATTATTGAGAATAAAAATAATGAACAGGGAAATAGTGTAAAGCACTCTGGTGGGTTGTCAAAAGACTATTTTGGGGATATGCTTGCTCTGTCATTTGTTATAGATTAAATAGTGATGCTCGAGATAGCCAAATTATAATTAAAGAATACATTTATTAGTAAATAATAGAAAACAGAATAGTATGACATGTTGGATGTTCGCCGGGGACTTACAAGTCCCACAAGCAGAGTATCTACCTAAATTAAAATGTCCCTTGTAGTATCTTACCAAAATTTATGTGTCCAATTGTCCTTTTTATTCTGCAGCCGTCTGTCTCAGTCTTCTGTCACGGCCGCTCTGAACAGAAGATCGGTTCCCAGAACTGCCAAAATTTTAGCAGGATGCATCCTTCTGGTATGCAGAATCTCCAATTCAGAGCCACCAGATGGAAATCCTGGACGAAGTTCTCAAATTGCTAGAAGAAATGAATTTTTCTTTTAGATTTTGGAGACGGCAAAAAATACCTGCAGAATAAAGAAAGGTTATAAGAGATATTATTACAATGCTGGGTGCTGCTTCTTTTGTTGATTGCAACATATCTTCCCTGATGTTGCATCACTCTTTGTGTCAGGGGTGTAGGGGTTTTGTTTTGTGTATTCACGTGGCTGGCAGGATATATTTTTATTTATAATTTATTTCTAGCTCCCGGCCGCAAAAGTTCCCTGGTTTAAATCCAAACAGGATTTTCACCTTACAGTCTCTACGGTACGCTTATAAAAAATAGTTTTGCTAGTATTCTTCTTAGCTCTTGTTAGTTTCTTCTTCTGTTATCAGTCAGTGTCTGCTTCTCCTGGCTCCTCATTCAAAAGGATGTTGATTGTCCTGCAGACAGTCTCTTTGAGAGATTAAATCTGTTACAGAGATGTCTCTTTGAAAGGTTAAGCTGTTTAAGGGAATAGCTATTATGCAACTACAACCTATTACATCATTGTCTGTGTTTTTGTTTTTAGGATCCTTTTTAAATTTTTCCAGCAAATGTTATTACCAGTGATAGCTTAAAACAGGATGAATCAAATTTGTAATAAGCACATGGCAAAATAAAACCTCTTCCAAAGAATAAATTTACTGTTGGGAAAGATTTAAGGTGCAAAAGATCTCAGAATCTTAAAGAATTTCATAGAAGAAACATTAGCTTTAGGGATAACAACTCTGTTTTAAAGAAATTTAAATAAATATATTTTAAAGAAAGAAATTTTGACTATTCCACGAGGCATATATCAAGAAATATTAGCAGGAAATAAAAATGGCATTGATTTATTTTTTTAAAATATGCTAACTTAGAATAAGTAGAATTATTATATCTAAGAATTTTCCACACACTTTTTGTTGATGCTGAAAAAGGCATTTAGACTTTTCTTAGACCATGATTCATGTTACCTTGTGTAGTTTTTAGTTTCACTATTACAGTAAGTTAAGCTATCCCCGTGTATAAATTTATTGAGGTTCCAAGCAGAGAGAAAACTATTAGGACAATTCTGAACGTGAGATAGCTGGGTTTCAGTTATGTATTTCAATAAGTCATACTTTCTGTACTTTCAGAAGTTGAAAGGGGAATATTTTGCCATTAAAAAATAAGGAAAAAAGTAAGAAATTTTCACAAATGCTGTTAGCTATGTCTTCACAATTTCAGTTTGTGTGTTATAGGCTAATTTCATTTTTCTATTGGTAGTTAATTACTGTGATTTCAAGTGATGAGAATTATTTTAGCAACTTTTCATAGTACAGTGCACACTGTTTTACAAGTTTTTAAATATTTTCTTACTGGAAAGGAGAATTTCTCTCATTTAAAAATAAGAGCTAAAAACCTAAACAAAACAAATACTTCAACCATGTTAGTTCAGTCCAAACCTGCATAAGGACTGTAATACATTAGATAATGTAACAAATCAATAAATACCTGAAGCACTGGGAAGAAAACCAACAAGCAAACCATCCTTCTCAAAATCTCCTTTCTACTGTAGGCCCAACAGAAATACAGAGAAATTTGAATGTTGTGTTTAAGATCAGAAACCAAGTAACTCAAGATCTGATTCCTGCACTGGAACATCTTTCTGCTGTCTCTTGTTCACAGACTTAAGGGAAATCATATTCAGATATTGCAATCAGTGTTACATGGATTATTGGTGTAATTATTTTGAACATTAAAATATGAGACTTAGGGAAAGACTGTTGTTAACAAACCCACTCCCAAGTTACAAAATTAAACCCATCTGGATTAATTAAAAAAAATGATTAGAGAAATATAAGAAAGAAGCACTCTTCTGGGTTTGGAGAGGAAAACAACTGGTCAAGGCATTTACATATAATTCTTAAAATCTGAGAAAATAGAAGACAGGAAATTAAAGCCTGATTGTCTCTCTGTAGAGTGTCAATAAGCTTCCTGCTTGTATTTTTATGCAATGGTAAACATATTTTTTTCTCTCAAATATTCATTCTAGCATGCATTTTAACAAAGCAACTGAGGCAAGCTCCAAAATAAGTCATGCACGCCAGGTCTACCTTATAAATTTATTGCAGAATCTTCCCTTTATGTAGAATATTTAAAACAAGTGAATCCTAAATATCTTAGAAAGAAGACAAGATAGACCTTAACAGAACAGTGTATCCATTTCCATTCAGAAATTCCTGCTCCAGAAAGCACTGTCTGGTTATTAGCTGGATATACTGTACCTGCTGCAAAACACCGAGATGCTCTTGTGCCAGGAGGAATGTTATTTCTCCTCCTCAAATACTTGCTGAACTCCAGCAGGCTATAAACAAACTTTCATTCACAATCTCTGTACAGGGTTTTATATGAAGGGACTATCCTGCACTCCTAATAACAATGTGGTAGAAATAAATATTTCAGTGGAAGAAGGAGGGTTTTTTAAGACAAATTCCAAGCATGCAATTCAACAGTAACTACAGCGCTCAAAGCCTTCTCAAAGGAATATAAACTCAAGGTAAGGTGGATTAATCCTTTTAAAACATAGTTTTCTCTCAAGAGAATTCAGAAACTGAAGACAAATAAGATTTTTTTTTCCTGTTCATTCATACGATCACTTTGTGTATTAGGAATTTTTATTAAAGAGGTTAATGTAATGTAAATAATTATAAAGATGAGTTATGGAAAACCCTATGAAGCTTATTTCTTATTTCATATGAAAATATCTTAAAGAGTCAATCTTTAAATTGGAAATATTTTCATTTAATTATTGTACAAAGAAACACCACTTTGACACATTTTCATTTATTTCACATGGGAAAAAAACTCAAATAGATTACATTGTATTTTTCTTCTACTCTTTTGAGTTTTGTCATGCTGAAAAGTGTTTAAGACTCCATTAATCAGTATGAGTTAAAATTTAATTAATTGCACATATACTAATAAATCCTCATAAATTAACATAACAAAATGTTGTCCCTTAGCAAAATTGCATTCTCTCCATAAATAAAATGCTACCTTAACTCTTACAAAATCTTTCTTTTACTGTAAGGGTGTGATGCAACTTCCATCACTCTTTTTTACAGATAGAATTCAGTCTTAATACGTCTACTTCTCATATATTTCCTTTAAAGTGTAAGAAAGTAGGTTGATGTCTTTCTCTGATTTCTGAACTGCAGTCACTCCTTTGTTTCCCACCCTCTCTGTTTTGTTCTGAGAAATGAACAGATGTGCAATGCTGTCAAAATGCACAGTTGGATCCAGCTGTAGATTCACTAACCCCTGCATTTCTGTAGTGCATCACTCCCTGACGTGTTGGCCCATAATTAAACAGCGAAATGGTAAAATTTCAGAATGATTCTGTAATTTGTCCTCTTTAATTTGGAGGTTAGGTAAAGGCCAGATACTTTGATGAGGTTGTTTCTTCACACTGATCAGGCATGAAGGGTGTTGAAGAGCAGATCTGGAGAATGCTGAGTCAGACTGCAGGCCATGAGTTTTGCTCTCTCACATTTTTTAAAGCTAGCCTATCATTTCTGTAGCTTAAATTGAGATGCTCTGATATCCTGAGAGCTGCTTGTGCCTTTGTAAAGGACTGTGTGGCTTTGAGTTTGTAAATATTGTGCTTAAATTCTGCCATTTTTATCCATAAATTCATTGTATCTCTATGTATAAAAGGATTACTCACTATAAGCTACCAGAAAACTGATTTGGTTTCCTAGCCTTTGTTTAGAGTGTCCTGTGGGAAGGGATTACCAGTCAGGCAAATTAAGTGGAATTACATTTAATAGTTTTGTAATAAGGAACAGTTTTCATTACATGAGTTGAAATAATGAGCCTATTTTAATCTAATATTAATTCTATCATCATAGAGATAAATCTCATTGTGATCTTTAAATCAGAGGATGTTTTGTCTTTATATTAAAAGTTATTATAGTTTCTAGTGAAGTGCCGCCTGTTCACACTAGATTTGTAAGTACTCTAATTATCTCTTCCTATCAAGTTCAAACAGTGTGAACTTATTTTTTTCAAAAGTTATTTTAAGCACAGTTCTGGTTTAGTTTATAGTTATAATTATTAAATATGTGTTTATACTTTCAAACATGAAGAAATAACGTTTTACCGAGGGTCATGCAGTAACATACTCCTTATCATTCCCCTGTTGCTTACTTTCCCCAAATTGTCTCATCGCAATGTTTGATTTAAGCTCCGAGCCTGTCAAAGCTGATGCACACCTGCACAGCTTTGGCTGAAAGTTTCCGAGAATTCCCTGTGGAATTGCTCAAACAGAAATTTTCTAATTAAATAGGAAACTCAGTGTGGTGATGGAGGAACAGAACCATCTGGCCCACTGCAGCGAGTTGCTCAGTTCTTTGGCAATTGATGTATCAGATCAATTTCTTCCCATTTACCTCTAACTCCCTAAGACGAGAGCAAACTGACAGATCTGTCTCCGTAGGCTCAGGGGATGTTCTTCGCAGGCAGACTGGAAAGAGGGAGTTCCCAGCACAGTCCTTTGGTGTCCACAGAAGAACTTGTCCACAGCCCTGTGAGCTGCTCCTCTGTTCCAGCAGACACTCTGGAGGCAGAGCAACACTTTGAGGCACCAGATTTTGGCTGTCAACTCCAGGTGCTGGTGCCAGGTTATCCTACAGCACAAGAAGTGGTGCTAACAGACTACTGACTTACCTCGAATGGTGTTCATTTAAACAATTAACAGACTGAGAAACAAGGAAACAACGACTTTGGATAAGGTTTTCAACCATGAAGATGCTTGGATATCTGTGAGTTGTGTAATTTCTGTCTCCTCAGTTCTGGTTATCTCCACCAGTCCACAGTTTTCCATTGTAATAAAATACATTCAGTTATATTTATTTATATAAACGTACAAACAATCCAACAATTTATTGAGGGAAAATATTTCAAATTAAATACATACCCAACTAATCTGCTGAAAAGTGACCATAATTTCCAGCTGCCTGACAATCAGAATGACATTGGTGTTTGGAAAGAGGTCATCTCAAAATCAAAAACCAAAATAGACAGATCCACCTTCTTCCTCCCTTTGCTTCTCAGAGAAATAATTTTTTACACTGTAGAAAAATAAGTAGATATAATAAGGAAGAAATAGCCACAGCAGCACTGAAATCCTAAGTCCAGGAAGACCCCCCTTTTTATTTTTTTTTAAGTTTTTAAATTTTTATCTCAAAATATATGGTTTATAGATTCACAAACATGATTTCATCACTGACTTCAAGGTGGCATGTGTTTCATCATGGGATTTTTTTGACAATGCATGCCAGACTTTGAATGTAACTATTTCAAAAGCAGGCTAAGTATGTTACTCATGGTTCTCTGCCACGACCTTTGGATTGCAGTAGAAGAAGTTTACCACTATTAATACAACTTTTGTCCCCACTTTGTTCCAAGCTTTTTGTGTATTAGAAATGTATTCATGTTTTAAATGGCTTACACATTTGGGAGACATGTAAATGAAAAAAGCTGCATTTTGCCTATCTGTGTGTTCAGAGTTTGCAGACCATGAAGTTGCATTATTAGCATTGTTATACTTGCATACAAACATTTTACCATTAATTTGACAAATATATGAAGCAATTGAAATATCTCAGCTTCCCTCCTTACATGTCTTCCCTCATGTAATATATTTCTAAGGATGCATAGGAATATGATAATTAATATGATGCATGTGTTGTACAGGCTAGCAATGTGGCACTTAAACACCCATCATTTGAACTCTACTTTTCTAATACAGTGATAAACTGGAAAACATTCTTGTCTAGGCTTGATTTTTCACCCCCTGGTTTCATTTTCCAGGCAGTGGATCTCATTGTGTCCTTTTCTCCTAGATTAAAAAGCTGTTAGAAGTTTGC
>JAWWLV010000100.1:33481128-33498140 GCA_035041135.1 Platyrinchus mystaceus | reverse complement strand
TACAAGGCCATTGTACTGTCCACTCTTCTGTACGGATCTGAATCATGGGTCATTTACCGCCACCACTTGCGTCTCTTGGAACGCTTCCATCAACGCTGCCTCCGTACAATACTAAACATTTTCATCCCTCCAAAGCACTGATAGCGTAAACAATATTTCACAACACTAAGGCACAGCGTGAGTTTCATTTATACACTTGAGTAAATGTTTACTTAAACTGAAAAACAAGAGAAAATTGCAAAGGTTCTCTGAGGTGTCTGGTGACCCTGGAAAACAATAGAAATAAATATCAGTCTTACTTTAGGTACAATCATGATGTATTCATACTTTTTCCAAACTATATGTACATACCCATTATGTCAGTCCTTTTTCTGCTGTACTCGTCAAATTGTCTTTAACAACCTTTAATTTTCAAACTTAGCATCCCACCGTGTTCAGGTCACAATTTCGTAAGAAAATCAAAGTGTTACAAACCATTCTTGTTTTATGCACAACAAATCTCTTTAATCACTCCATACATCAGTAAAGCCTAGATAGCCCAAATGGTACACACATCAGAGCTGGAGAACTGCTGTCACCACAGATGCTAAGATATAGCTTTCAGACTCCCATTTTTCTCTGCTTGTTTATTTAGACACCATATTTCAAAAAAAAAAAGGAAAAGCTTTTTTTTTTTTCTTCCACTCTTTGTTTGATTACTCCCTGGATGAATGTACTTGTAAACATGCCATTTGCTGTGTTTTCCTGCATTTGATCACCACCTTCTGAAAAGGAAAAAGTAAAAGGCATAGAAATCTGTTAGAAGTTTCAGATGCTTTTGAATATCTTCATGCAGAAAACTTGCAGACTGTGTTTGTGGCCAAATAAAAAAAAAATAAATAAAAAAGAAGAAGTCTTGGGAAATTTCAGTTTCCAGATTACATGTACTGAAGATGCTCTTATCTGAAAAAAGGATCAGTGAAGGAAAACAGGAGAGCTGCCTGTTGATATGTAGCTCATACAGAATATAAATGAAAGCATTTTAAATAAGCTAGGAAAATCAATGCTAAAATTGGTGGGTAATAAAGATGAGGAAATTAAGGTAATGATAATCTTTAATAACATAATTCTTATTTAGCTGTTGAGAATAAATAATTTTTAAGTGATTATGAACTTGTATGACCTGCAGCAGAAGGTAGAAGAAAAAAACCCCATGAAGTTAATTAATCATGTTTAGAGGCTACTCTGGAATTTTTAAGGTTTTTTTTTTTAACAAACATATATGTCACACTTGCCAATTTTCCTCCAGTTAGACTTTTTTTTTCTTCAACTTAGTATATGGAGGTCCTAATAGAAATACTTATTAGAAGTATTATTACTGTTCAGTAGAATTTTGCTATGAAGTAATACCCTGAGACGACTTGAATAAAAGTTCAAAATTGTGTATAAAATAGTTTGCAGATAATATAGTGGTTTTGTGTTGACAGAGTGCTGTACAAGATTGGATTTTTAAAAATGTAGTCATAGATGTGCAAAAGAAAATAAATATATGCTAGTACTTAACAAAAAACGAAAAAAAGAGATTTTTTCTTGCAAATTCTAGAGGATTAGATTCTAGACTGCAGAAAGCTGACAATTTCTCACTTTAATTCATAGATATTTATAGTCTTCATAATTTTAATATGGCCCACATAATGCAATAAGATCCAGGCAGACAGTTCCTTCAGTTTTGACATTGGTCTACCAAAAATTTGGAATGGTTTGAAAGCTTCAAGGTCCTTTAAGGTATCATTTAACAGGCATGTATTGCCCTTCTATCCAAAATTCGTGGCAATTAGCATCTTGGGGGATAATGGAGTTAAAGGTACTGTGTCCATATTTCTTCATGTGTATCCTAGGAAGATGTAGTGTAAATTATTAAATTAAATTAATTGACTTTTGTAGTCTGCTGCCTTCAGTTCCATTTAAAGAATAAACAGTTTTGCAATATATGACATCAATTCACACAATAGCATGAATGTTTTCTTTTTCATTATAGACCTGCAAAGAAGATAGTTAATGAATTAGTATTTATTAATGATTTTTTGAAAGGTTAACAAATGTGTTAACCTTCCAAAATAAGAAAAAATTTACTACTGATAAGGCAAAAACCATTTAAACAAAGGGCAGCTTGTGTGTAAGTTGTACAAAGAAGTCATTCTGAGCTGATGTTTTATCTCTTGTCCATATATATTTTTAAATTATTGATACTTCCTTGAAAAACTGAAAAACTAGATATAAATTTTTTCATATTTGGTTCTGCAGAAGCCATATTAAACTAGTGAGTTAATGAGAAGGGGGTATTGAAATAAATGTTTCACTTGCAAAAAAAAGTCATCAAGAAAGCAACTTAACCATATTTTCAGTGTAGAAATAAGTGGACTTTTGACATATTTATTTTAGATGACATAGTATGATAAGAGTAGGAAGTTTGAAGAATGGTTTTCTAAAAGCAAAGAGCTGGTTTGATTGATCTCTGAGTCAAAGCACTGAAAAAACAAAGGACCTATTGATCTTTTTATAAAATACATTTTCTTTACTGATACTGATGGTGAGCAACTTTTTTTTGCTTTGACTGTTAAATAGAAAGTGGCCTTTTTGTATGTACTTTGCAGGGTGTAGCTGAGTTGGATTACATCAGAAGTACAGTCAGAACAGGTAAAGTTACATTTCCATTTATTAACTGGTATAAACCAAAGGATCTAGATCTGCAAAGATTCCTAAGAAACTCAAGCAGTCCTTTATTTCCTTTGCTTGGCCCCCAAAAAAACTGCTTTTATATGAGGATTTGATTTTTGTTAAAAATAGTTGCCACTCCCTTAGCATTGTGGCAAAGAGGCCTTGTATACATTCTTAAAGCAAAAAGAAAGTAGAAAGGAACCTTAAAAATATTTTTTTCCAGTATTTTTCAAAATTTCATGGAATTTTAAACTCATCACATATTTTTGGTACTGCAGCTTACACTTTTAAAACAGGGTTGTGAAGCAAACTGCCTTCTGGACTCAAACTGCAAAGATGCCTCTGGGTGTGAGAAATGGATTCTGTTTGGATGAAGCCAAGCTATAAATTCAAAAAACCCAGTGTTTTACTAAAAGAAAATGATTCTATATGTATGTTCTCTGGAAGGATCATGTATTTGGACTATTTTTGCTTGTCTTCTACTTGTCGGGTGACCCTTGACAATATGGGCAAAACACCAAAAAACCAAAGACTTCTTTTTACACTTATTCGTCTGGAAATTGCCTTTACAGAAAATGATGAAAGATATTAAAGTTCAGAATTTTTGCTGTTCTGTCAGTAGAGGTGGGAGAGTGTAAAGAAGGGCAAGAGATAACATTTCTGAGCTAGAAGTAAAGAACTTTCACATTCAGAATAGTAACAGAGATTATATTTCTCTGCAAGTTTTTTTTTTTTAAAAAATCATTAGAAAGTAAGTGGTTGAAATAAAAGTAATACCTTTTTTAGAATAGCCCTCTTTATCCAGAATTAAAAGCACAATTTTTTCCCAACAGAAAATTTCCTTCCAAAACAATGAGAAATGTGAGTGAAGCAAACTCTTTCCTGCTCCTATTGCATATGCAACTATATGAGCACTAACCAATGGGCCATGAAGATAATTTTTTCTAGTAGTTTTATGCTTAATGGGATGAAGATGCAGTGATAAATTGAAATACATCACAAAATCTAAGATAGTACTGAGAGAAACTGTTAAATTAAGTCCTTACCTTTGTGAAAAAGAGAGAAACACAGAAGCTCTTGTATCTTAATCTCATGTACATCTGGGTTTTTATGAGCACTACAGAGGAGGAGATGTGCTTTGCTCTTGAAAGACATACAGTTGGACATGAGGTACATCACAACAGGGAACTGCTCAACCACACTGAACAGAAGGAAACTTCATAATATGGAATGATGGAGAAATTTGTCAGCCTGAGCTAAAAATTCTTAAGGTTAATCAAAAATCTCCCCGAAGGATGTTGTAAATTCAGTGGTGTGTTTTTTTTGTTTGCTTTTTTTTTAGTTCTCTTTTAAGAAAAATGGACACAGGAAAAAAAAATGCCATTAAATGCTATATTGATTCAGACTTGAGTATGGTTAGTGTCTTCTATTTTTGACATGCTAAACAGGAATATATTTGGAGCCACCCACTTTTTCATTTGTAACTAATGCAAACCAAAATTAAGGAGCAGAGTTGCTTCTGGCAGTTCAGAGTGGTTTCTCAAGTGTTATGCAGCAGCAAGTCTTTCTCAAAGTAAATGTAAGAAATCAATTATAGAGTAAATTATTAGTGTAAAATACTTGGCTTTGCTAAGTTAAGACTGTCTGAGTCTACTTGAGGCAAGGCAAATACAGCTCTGTAAACTGTATAAAGAAAAAAAAACCCACATTATATCAGGATTTAATTTATACCAGAGTTTAATATTGATGAAGTTGAATTATATGTCCATTACACTAAAATGAACTGGTGACATCACGAGTCAGTACCTAAAACATGCCTCTTGCCAAGGCCATGATAAAACATTCTGCATTTATATGTGTATACATATATATGTATTTATTAATCTATTCTATATTTATGTGTATTTTGACCAGAGTGGTCAAATGTTGCTCTGCTGTTCCTCTGTGACAGGTTTAGGAGCTGTGGAGAGTGGAGCATGCAGCAGAGCAGTGTGAGTAGCCATTAGGGTTGCCAGTCCTCTTCTGGGACCAACACTGATGCTACAGTGGTCACAGAATTTTCACCTGTGAAAGTGCAGCATAAACCAAGTTAATTTCTGAGGCAGAGCACTGAGACGTAAGAGTTGGAATCTGAAAATTATTGTACTTGAATAAAATCACTTCAGCCCAGCTGAGAACATTACAGTTTAAGTGCTGATCTGGAATTGCTATTATAAGCATTTGGGCACTCTTTCTCCCAAGTAGAGGCTGAAAAATTTACTTAAAAGTAATTAAAATTTTTACACCATGAAATAAGGGTGGAAAAAAATCCGAGTTACCCAAAGAAAATTATTAAACAAGAGGAAGTTTAGCTGATATATTTTCATGTGAATGTTTAAAATTATGTGTATTTAGGCTGTCTTAGTTTAAATGGATCTTCTCTGTTCAAATTTTTAGGTTCTCTGATTTAGATAACTTATGGATATCTTATGACAATGTGTAGAAATGCAGACATCAAAATCTTGATCTCAACATGGAACATAAACTGTTCTTTTTGACAAGAGTAAATGGACATTACTCCTGTTTTATTATGAAGGTCTGATTTTCTCGTGTTTTTACCATCCATGTTTGTTTTCTGTATAAAGAAAAAAAACACATTATACCAGCATTTAATTTACATTACAGTTTAATATTGATATATTACTATATTACTATATGTATATAGTAATAACATATAATATATAATATAATAGTATATTAATATATACTTTTTAAATGTGGACATAATAAGTGTCTCAAAGGGGGTCTGGTTTCCTATGGTAAATAAAAGATCTATTACATAGTTCCTTATAGCAACTGCTTTGCATCAGTTGCACTGACTTACAGCACTATCTACTTAAAAAGAAACAATCTGTATGGTTAAGTTCCAACATAGTTAGAATGAACTTATTTAGGCTTATTTAAAATTTATTTTAACATAGTTTATAACATAGTTATCATAAAATACACAAGTCTGGATAAAGAAAAGACTTAATCTTAAATATTGATCAGGGAGCAGAGAGGAGGCAGTACAAAAGGCTGATGATTTCTCTAATAATTTTCTGGACTGTGATGACATTCTCTGTTCAAAATATTTGTCTTAGATTTATTGTAGCCAATGACCGGATTGTAATTGCCATGAGCCATCTGACAAGGGAGCACTTGGAGGGAATTTTGATGATTGATGTTGGAGTGAATTTTGCTCCCAGGTTCATTCTTGGCAAATTAATATATCTTGATTGTTTGAAGCCTGTTACATGCTCCATGGTTTCAGAAGTTTGGCTGTGCCTATAAAGAATATAAAGAAAGGCTTAGAGCATCCAGCACCCTCTGGCATTGTTTAAAAAGCTTTCTTTTTTTATTCTCATGTGTAGTTCAATCCTTCACTCTTGAAGGGTTAGATAGATACATTATTTATCTGTCATTGGTTTTCTAAATTATATATAAATAGAAGATATATCATGGCAGAGAATGCAATTACATTGGTGGCAAGCAGTAATAGCATAGTTACCATACGAGTTATCACACTCAATTTCACAATAACTCCTGATAACACCATTTTCACTGTTCCATAAAAAGGAGTTAAAAGTAGAATATTTGTGTTGGGGAGAGAAAAAGAAGGCTGTTTCTGGTGTTCCTTCCATACTTCATTTCCACTGCATCCTATTTATCTCTAAATAAAACCAATTATATTAGTACAAAAAAAAAAAAAGGAAGCTGACAGGAAAAATTATGTAACCTTTATGCACACACTTATTTTGTGGTAATTTATATGAGATCAATAAAATGTGCACCCTGGTACAGTATCTTTTATCATTAGTTTGGTTAGGTTAAAAAGGTTGCAGTCACTGTGTTTCTCATGGAGCCTGCAGAGGGGGAGAGACACTGGCACACAGGAGGCAAGCCCTATTGTCAGCTTATGAAGAAGCCCAGTAAGAGACTTGTATTTAAGTTAATTAGATAAGGCTAGTTGAATACTCTAAAGTTGAAAACAAAGGGTTTAGCCAGGTTTCTTCAAATACTTTGATACAGAAAAGGTCACGTTAAGTTCCTACCATATATTCTTTTTTCCCCCCTCTGGCTGCATGTCCTTTGATTTTGTTCGTACACAGAGCAGACAGAAAAGTCTTTCCCATCAGGACGATCTGTGTGGCACAATGGGCTTCCAGTGAAATGCTGCCTCCAGTTTGGTACCAGACATAATCCTTCTGAGGCCTCGTGTGCTGCAGCAGAGAGATCTTCAGAGCCAGTGCTGCTTCAGCTGATTCTGGCACAGCCTCCCTAGCCCACACCAGCCTCCAAAACACCCACCAGCAGTTCAGCTGACAATGATGCAGCTGAAGTGGTGATAAGACCAATGGGAATTTCAGTTCTAGATGTCTAACATGTAGAAAGTTTAGGCTGTCTCAGAGATGAAAATGAGTGCAGTGTTAACAGCGCTGACATGGGAATCAGGGACTTTGGTTTTTTTTGCCCCAAAGCAATAGAACTATATTAAGAATGATGGGATTAGTGTTTTCTTTGGGGAAACTTCAGACCCCAGTCAAAAAAGGCTCACAGACAAGCTGAACTTGTGTCTGACTGGGAGAGAAAAGCCACTGAGTCTAACTGTGGAATTAAGAATGATGTTGCAATGAATCCCCAAGTAAGTAATAAAACAGGCTTAAAGTGATTGTTAATTTGTTATGTACTATTGATCTGTGTCCAGAAAAAAAATATGCATTAAGTCATACCAATATTGATATTAGGGGATTTTCTAATACTTAGTTTTAATTATGCCTAGTGGTGGGCTATAATCAGAAAATATTTTAATGAGTTATTTAAGCCCCATGTGTTTTACTTTGTTAAAATCTCTTCTTTTTCTGCCATGCTTATTAGAGAAGGATTATAAAGCTCAGATAAAGCATGCTGTTACAGGCACAGCAAGTATACACAGCTGGTATAGAATTGGTTTTTTTAAATTCAATATGTATAGTGGCCAGTAGGATAAAAGAGCCATTTCAGGCTGACACTGTTACCCACACTAATGCAGAACAGAAAAAGGAGGACCAGAATTGCCTCAGGTGAAAGAAATGGGTACATCACAACTCAATATTTTGGTAGACAGTAGTAAATAACAATAACAGTGATGGTGAAAGCCTGGAGAGAAATTTGGAAATATACACAATAAAATAGATTTTAAAAGGAAAAATATCTTTCATTTTTTAAAAAAAAGCAAAAATTTTACCGTTTGTACCTCAAAGTAGCAGATTTTCTTAATTTTTTTTTTTTTTTCCATTGTGGGGGCTGCAGAGGGTGTTAGGTTTAGCTCTATCCATATTTTGTATTCACAGCCCAGTAGATCTGGGATAACATATGCTACGTTCTTTCCCTTGGTAGTATAGTAACTAAACTGATTTGCTCTCCTTGAAACATAGAACTGATTTGATTCAGAATATAACCTGAAGCAATTCCTGGGAACAGTACAATTTCATGTTGCCCTGTACTATGGGTTTGCAGCTTCATTGAATATAATTTTTCACTTTTGCACATTGCATTTACCAGGAAATAGAAGTACAGAAAATTATTAGTGACTACCTTTTATTTCTTTTTTGGGGGTTGTTCCTATCTCCTGTGCTGTCTTCAACCACTAATGCAAACAATTCATACAAAAGCTGCATTTACTTTTACCAGTTGTATGCACTTCTGAGCATGCTAATCTTTTCTTTACAGCCACCAGAGCAAGCCAGCAACAGATAAATTAAAACTAGCAAGACAAAATTGTGAATGTAACCTGCAATTTAACCTCAGAATGCTCCTTCAGGAGAGGGTTTACCATTAATCTCTGCAGGTAAAACTGTGGGGTTCTTTTAAATGAAATTTTAGAGGGTTTACATGGCCTTTGCATCCATGACAATTAGTGCACAGTCCAAATCCTGGAACAGGTAATCCTAGCAGTTTGCCTTCTTCAGAAGGAAAAAGTTGATGATAATGAATTACTTTTTATCATTATTCATTTAACTTTTTATTACTTTATCTTGGCAAGAAAATTCTTGCCAAGTGACAAGAGTTTTAAAAGGCACAGAGAGGACAAGCAGCTTTTACCATGCAGCTCAACAGTGTAGTTGTAGCAGCATTGTTTCAGTCCAAAGAGATGGTGCAGAATAAATCTCTATATTTTTGACACAAAGATGAAAGATACAATTATAATGACAGTAAATTCTGGACTCTACGTCAGTAGTTTAGGAAGGATGTCATATTAACTCTAGAAAACTAATAGCTGTAACCATTGGGATAGGTTTTCCTGTACTGCTTTTAGTCTTTTTGGTTGAAATGTTAGCTGGTTGGTTAGGAAGGCCAGGGTTGTTTAGAAGAGAAGAAAAACTTGTATCTACCAAACGGAGTGAATTCAATCTTTGTTCTGCGTTTTTTTCTCCATTTCCAAAAGGCACATATTTTCTCCAGTAGTTGAAGTGTTGCAAGTGGGTATATGTTGTGAATCTATACAGATATTTGTGTGTATTCATGCATGTATATATCAGAGATCATTAATAAAAGGTGTGCTAAGAAGACTGAAATATTTGAGACTTTAAAACAAAGCTTTCTTCAGTTAATGCTCTGTAAGAATACCTTGATGTTAATGGTTCATTCTTACCTCAGCTCTCACTGTATACACAAAACCATTAGTCCTTAATGGTTATGACCTAAATTAGTGAGTGTACACCACCACAAAATACATTTATGAAAGACTAGAGATGCATTCAGTGGCATGGACTGTGACCTAGGGTTCTGCTCCAGCTGCCTATTCTGAGCCCCTCACTGGCCTCCCACACCCTGGTCGTTCCTAGAGGACAGTTTTTCGGACACACTCTGTTCCTATCCCAGTGACTGAGCCGAGATCTCCCTTGCTCCAGGAGCTGACAGGCCAGGCACACCTTCACACCAGTCCAACCCCAGTTCTTGAGGGCAAATCTACTCATGCAGCTGTGGCCACTTGGTCCTGGGAGCACACACAGGCACAGAAAAGAGAGTGAGATTATGAAGAGATGCAGCTGAAAAAGGATTTAGTAAGAGATAAGATAGGCTGCAGTGATCCAACAGAGATGTTGGGCAGAAGAGCATCCTGACAAACCCATTTTACACTTAATCGTCCCTTTTATATCAGTTTTTGCCAACCTTTCCTTTGTTTCTCCCCAGGCCTCTTTTGCTGCACAGTCCATCACTTTGCACAGTCCTGCTGGCCCATCAACCTCCTGGATCCTCAGGTTTGCATCCCTGTCAGCTGCAAAGCCCCTCTTTGCAGCTCCTTGGTAGCCCATCAGTGGGTGTGACTGACCAGGTTTGCTTCTTGCCCTTGTCTTCATTGTCTCTGCCTGTCACTGTTGTGTCTCTGTATGTTTTGCTCATGGCTTCTCCCTTTTCCTTGCCACCCCCCTGGACCATGTCCTCAGTCAGGTAATCATCCTGAAATGAACACTCCCATGTTCTGGTGACCTTACCAATGATCACAAGTGAACAGATTTGGTTCTCATTAAAGTCTCCTTTATCATTTGCTGGTCTCATTTGTGTCTCTGTATCACAGAGTCACAGAATATTCTGAGTTGGATGGGACCCACAAGGATCTTCAAGTCCAAACCTTCAGTGAAGGGCCCATCAAGGGACTGAGACCACAACACTGGCATTACCAGTCTCTAACCAGGGGAGCTAATCTCAGTGTTATGTTCCTGTTTATGCCTTCCTCCTTTACTTATTCTCCCTTTTGCATTGAAAATGTCCATGATCTGATACCTTTAGGGAGGCAGACACCTTTGTTTCCACATACACTTAAAGTATTTAAAAGCCAACTAGCCCAATACACACACAACCCTGAGATCAGCAGGCAATGAAATGGAACTTGTCTTTATGGTACAGTTTTTTCAGGAGATGAAAACACCTATTTCTATTCCAGTGGTAATGATTTTACTTAGAACCACTCTGACAGCAAAAGGGATTTTAAGAATAGTTGAGGTCTGATGTTTGGGATAGCTTTTGCATATCAGAAAGCAAGGTTTACAATAATGGTATGATTTGGGGATAATTTTAATTTCAAATGTTCTAAACCAGTGCAATGGTGGTTGGTTATTGTTTGCTTTTCATTTTTGTGCAGTTTTCCCTTTGTTTATAAAATCAGAAACTTTGAGTTAAATATTTGCTTTCTCCTAGTAAAGAGCAGAACAATTTCTTAGTTCTCTAGAATTTTAACAGGAAGGGAATGCTATTTTCTGATCATTTCTAATCATCCCTACTCAAATGCATGTTGCTGTAACAGCTGGTCCCCAGAACTGTTTGTACCACATGGGTCTGGGGATTTAAACACAAATGAAAAAATCATTAGAAACCTGGCAATAGGAACTGAATATTTAAAGTCTGGAATACAAAGTTCACCAAGGCAGCCACTTTAATATGTAGTTTGGGTGGGTTTTTTTGCTACATGCTTCATAGGTTTTTTCCTTACAATGGAGTAGTTGTTGCATTCTGATCACTTTACAGTGGGAGGATAAGTAGAAACAGGGAGGAAGTGTTTTGTCTGGAGAAGTTTTAATTAGGAAGAAGGTCAGTGGTATTAACACATATAAGCAAGACTTTTAATGTTAACAAGAAATGCCAAACTGCATCATGGATGATTGAGGAAGTGACCAATTGCTGACCTTCCAGAGGTCTTTGAGTGAAAAGATGTTCTTTTAGTAAGGTTTCCTGGCTGCCATCTTCTGTCAGACTAATTGATTGACCCTTTCTTTCCAGAAGGTGGTGTAGAGCCTGAAGTATAAAGGTGATAATTATTCTATAAACCTTTTAGCTTTCTCTGATTTTCTAAATATCACAGAATGATTTGGTCACCACTGTTCAGTTGAAACATATACTCTGTCAAGCAAGATGCCCAGAAAGCTTACAACTGTTAATTTGGCACCTTGAGCTTGAGACAAAACAGATACAATGGCAATATTTTAAGCATATAATCACTCTTTCTGAAAAAATCTGACTTCTGTTCTTTTTATCACTAACATTTGATAAGCAATGAATGTCCCCAGGCCTGAAAACTCTGCTTATCAATTTAATGTGTAAAATTTACACATCTTATGGAATCAGAGAATAGTTTTGTTTGGAAGGAACCTCCAGAGGTCACACAGTCCCACCTCCTGTGCAGAGTAAATTGGAGATGCACAGAGCCCTAACCAGTCCAGTACTGAGCATTTTTCAGGGAAGGAGATTCCAGAGCCTCTGTATTTGAACACCTTGGAATGTGAGATGCGGCACTATTACATTTCATATAAAATGTAGGGTGTTTGTCCTTCATTTACCTTAAAATGTGCATTTTGAAATGCAGAAGAAGACAATGACTGAAGAAATATCTTAAAGTTTAATCTAGATATTAAGGACAGACTTTATTTAAGTTTTTTTTTTCTGCTGTTAGCTGAGATGAGGGTAAATCATTTTATGTGTTCATAATGAATATAAAGACATTTCCATTAAAAAAACCACCCCCCTCCCCACCAAAAAAAAAAGCTCCATAAGCATTTAATAACCAATGCAGTGTAAAAATACCCCATCCTGAACACCACTCTAAAAAACAGGGAGTACTGGAAGTTTTATTTTTAAGTGTCTTGTCTCTGTCTCCTTATCTCCAAACCCTCTCTGACATTACATTGTAAATTAAGTACCCAGGTACATACATGAGAGGAGCTTAATACCAAAGAAAAACACTCACAGGCTTCAGCAAATCACTGGCTATTTTCTACACTAGCAAATCTGGTTATAAGCTCTTGAAGTGGGGATGCAGGAATTGCTTTTTTTGAGATGTGATTGCATTTTAGGTGTGTTTTTCACGTTGCTTTCTGTGACTCTCCAACTACAAGAACTTCTGGCTTCTGTTGGATCTCTCTGAGGGATGTTATGCCTGGCCACCTAAACAACAGGATTGCTGAGGAGTGCACTGTACAAATAGAGAATCATAGTATATATCTATTGATTTATTCCAAACAGGGGGTGGAAAGGTCTCTGAAAGAGCTCAAAATTACTCTAAGTATGACATCAGTGACACAAAAAAGTCAGGGGGTAATCTTGCATAAAAATAGCATTCTTCAGGAGATTCAAATGCAATGTACAGCCCTGTAAAGGTAAAGTTAATTTACACAAACATTACTGAATATTCAATGAAATTATATGGTTTTTTTGAAGGCTATTTACCAGATATCATGTTTCACAGAATCGCCATTTTTTTCATACTCTGTGAAATGAAAATGAGAAAAATGTATTTCCTTTAATTTACTTACATCACTTAATCACTTAGGGGATGGGAATAGGGCAATAAACTAGGAAAAGTAGGATTATCTGTGGTTTTTTTTAACAGAATATGTATTAAAAGGAAAATAATCATTGTTTTAAAGAATATAGGTTGTTCACCATTCTTCTTCCCTATTTCTTCTCTTCTTTTCCAATTATAATCACTGTAAGAACTTGAAATAAAACATAAGTAGTTCAACATTGTTATATTTGCCATAAGGTGGCACCATGCAGTAAGTCAGTGACATGGCTTAGAAAATTCAATTTAATAGTTTTCTACTAGCCTTTTGTTGTATTTTAAGTCATAAAGTTCCATGGAGGACATGTCTCAGGTATGCAAAATATATAATCTACGTGGATTTAAGAATTGTAAAGATTCTTACATTAAAATAAAGACTCAGAAAAGACAAATTGCAATTTATGCTAACAGGTTAAAGCTAATTAGCATTTTCTTAATATTGCCATCTAGAGAAGCTTTTCCCTCTCTGAAGATACAAGAGAATATACTATAAAAGTGGGTGTACAGTGCTGAGGACAGTGTATAACATCACTGTCCAATAGATTTAAGACAATTCTAAACTTCCATTCATGCTGGAGGAAAGAATTCACAGTACATACAGTTTGACCAAAAAAGGACTTCAGCAAAACCATCTGCTGTTCATACAAAGAATCACTTGGTGTTAACCAGTTCCTGATATGGGCAGATAAGTCATCCACAGAATGGCTGAGGTTGGAAGGCACCTCTAAATCCTCTCCAACACTCTTGTTTAAAGCCAGAGCTGTGTTTGGCTGGACTCTGTGTGTCTCCAAGGATGGGGACTCCACAGCCCACATGGCAGCCTCTCCCAGTGTTTGATCACACTCACCATAAAGAATCTCTGCTTAAATGGAACCATCTGCATTTCAGTTTGTGTCCATTGCCTCTTGCCCTGGCACCAGGCAACACTGAGGAGATCTGCCCCTGTCTTCTCAACCCAATATATTTCCTAATATAATCCGTGAGGCTGCTGTCCTTTTATGACCCAAAGGTATATTCCTAGCTCATGGCCAGCTAGGTGTCCATGAAGATCTCCATGTCCTTCTCTGACAAGCTGCTTGTTTTCTGCTAAGCCCCCAGACTGTATTTGTGCCTGAGGTTATTTTTTTTTCCCATGAGCAAGGCATGGTCTTTTCCTTTGTTGAACTCAGTGAATTATTTCTGTCATTATGCATGGTGCATCAAGCACTCCTTCACCTTCGATACCATCTGGAAATTTTCTGAGGATGTGCTTTCTCCTACTATGCAAGTCATTATTGAAATTGTTAAACAGTTACTGTCCACAGTATTAACTCTGAGTACACTGTTGGTTACTGTCCATTTGCTGGTCTCTGTGCTGCTGATCCACAACACTTTGAATTGGCAGCCAGCTAATTTTTGGCTCACATCCCTGTCCATTTATCCAGTCCATTCTTCATCAGGTGTTGTGGGTAATAGTGTAAAAAGCCTTACTAATATCAAGATAAAACATGTCCAGGCTCCTCCCTTGTCCACTGAGTCCATGTTCTCCCTGCAGAATGTTATCAGATTTGTCAGGAATGATTTTCCCTACAATGTTCATGCTGACTACTCATCATCACCTTGTTCTTATACATTTGTAAGTTATTTCAGGGATTACTTGCTCCATGACATTCCAATAATCCTGGTGGGGGTCATGGGCTGTAGCTCCCTGGATATTCCTTCTGGTCCTTCGTAAAGGCAGTTATGACATTTCCTATATTCAGGTTCTTAGAAATCCCCCCCTAACCACCACAATGTTTCAGAGATAATTCTCAGTAGCCTCACAATGACCTTGGACAGTTCCCTGGCACTTGCAGGTATTTCTCATTGGGTCCAAAGGACTTGCATTAATCACAATTTGTTCCACTGTTCTCTGATTCAATCCTTCTCTACTGAGGGTCTTCTATCCAGGACTATATTGCATGGGACTCTTATAAGCAGGCCCCTAAAGGAAGCCAAAGTCCTCTCACCTGAAATCCATGGCTGAGATCCCACTCTTGATCTTACCTTCCCTCAGTATCTCAAACTCCAACACCTTGTGGTTCTGCAGCCAAAACTGATGTGACTTTCATATGCCTGACCAATTATTTCTTATTTGTAAGTAAGAGGCATAGCAGAGCAACTCATTATCTCCCTGACCACCTCTGTCAAGTGTTCCTAATGTTAAATTTACTATTGCCATAATGGGTAATTTGTTATTTGATCTAAATTTAATGTAATTTTTTCTCCACTTTCTCATACTCTGGGTTGTTTGGTCCAACACACCATAGAAATTGCTATAAGTAGGTACAGGAACTCATTAAATGAGCTGTTCAGTAATTTTTACTTGCAAGTGTCCTGAACCATATGCAGATTGGATAAGCTGTGCTGATGCTTGTTTAGTCTAGACTTGCCTTTGCTTCTTTGGCTCTCTCCAGGACTGGAGTACTGGTGCAAGTACCACAGGTGATCTGTCTGAACCTGCTTGTGACCACAAATTTCCTTTGTCACTCTTAATGCTGAGTTTGACACGATGTAATCCCACCTTCCCTAAAAAGCTGTAAATAATTCTTTGCTTCCCTTCAAAATTTCTCAAAATTACTACCTTAGCATGTCAGATTTTTCAACAGAGGGGTCAGATTGACGTGGTTTGTTGATACACTTGTTGACAAAAGTCATATAATGATAGGTTGTGATGCTTTCACTAATGGTGACACAAGACAGATATTTTTAGGATTGTTTCAGTTAGTCTTGAAACCAGTAGCAGGAGAACATAACTACAAGAGTATAAACAGGTGGTTCTCATAAATGAAAACATTGTTTACTCCATCTATAGTGTATGATAGACTATAACAGAATAGATTTCCATAAAGATAAGTTAAGCTTCACTGGTTATAATGAACCCTACTAAAAGACGATTCTAAGATTTATAATTGGGATTGAAAACTTCATGTGGTATCACAGATTCCTCAAATTTTCAAAGTAAGGTCACAAATAATCTAACTTCTTGTTTCCCATTTATATGCAGCTGGCATTTTAAGTTTCTCAACACAACAGCCTCGAATTTGCTTTAGTAAAGAAATTTAAAAGAAAAATTATTCTACAGGTTCTCTTGAAGCTTTTTAAACTTTTTATTTAATCCTCTCCTCTTCCTTGTCTCTTTTTTGTCTTTGCATTTTGACACTCATAATGATTTTTGAAAACATATTTGATGTACTCTGAGACAGAAATCTAATTTAGCAACACTGATATTACACGGATCAAACAGTTTCAAATGGTCATTATTATTCTGCTAGAACAATTAATGTACTGAATATATTACATTTTTAAAGTTTACTTCCCTCGATAAAACATACTAGCTCAATTTATTTAATTGCAGTTTTAATTAAGAGTTTGCCAGAACCTGGCCTGGGGAAAAAATCAAAAGTTTGACCTACAAAGTTTTTAATGAGTGAAATGTAGGGGCTTTACAAAATCCCTTGGGAGCAAACAAGCAGAAATAACTCAGACTCCTTACCTTAGTTAAAGCTAAAATTGGTGAATAGGGAAGAAAGTCAGGAAATGAAACTGCATGAATTATAGTCTGGGGGATCAACAGATCAAGAGCAGCCCTGCCAAGAAGCACTTGGGGGTGAAGGAGGGGTTGGACATGAGCTGGCAATGTGCACTTGCAGCCCCAGAGAACCGGGATTGTTCAGCCTGCAGAAGAGAAGGTGATACCAAATTTTGCCCCAAAAGGCACAGAAGGACTGCTTAGAGACAAAGGTTTTCTCTCATAAGCAGGAGGTATTTTATTAAGCAACACGTTGGGGAACTCTCCAGGCCGCCCTGGGCAAAGAGTTCCAACGAGCTAACACTCAGTGTAGCTATTTATACAATTTTGGTCGTGGATTACATCATTTTTGACATGCATATTCATATATTACAATATCTTATTATAATATTTATGCTAGGCGGAGTCTGGGCGGAGTCTGGGAGGAGT
>JAWWLV010000100.1:33465330-33478123 GCA_035041135.1 Platyrinchus mystaceus | reverse complement strand
TTTAGACAATTTATTACCTCCGCTGTTTCCTAACACAAAAGTTTCTCATAGTGCCTGTATTTTGTGGTTTTAACTCCCTAGTTCTCGAACACTGTTCTCTCTTGAGTGGCTTCAAAGGCTTTGGGGTGACTTAGTCACAGCCTTTCAGTACCTGAGGGCAGCTACAGGAAAGATGGAGAGGGATTATTTACAAGAAGTGTGACAGGACAAGGTGGAATGGCTTAAAACTGAGAGTAGGTTTAGGTTAGATATTAGGAAGAAATTCTTCCCTGTGAGGGTGGTGAGGCACTGGAACAGGTTGCCCGGAGAAGCTGTGGATGCCCCATCCCTGGAAGAGTCCAAGGCCAAAAGTTCATGGGGCTCTGAGCAACCTGATCTAGTTAAAGGTGTCTCTATCCATGGCAGGGGGCTTGGAAATTGATGATCTTTAAGGTGCCTTCCAACCCAAAGCATTTTATGTTTCTATGACTTAATTTGTCTGTGTAAAAATAATCCTCCTTCAAAAATGTCACATTATTCTGTCCTTTTCTCCCTTGGAAATGGATAAGGAGGCATGGATAGGGGTGGGAGTGTCAGGTGTGGAGTAGGGCATCTTCTTCTCACCTACTTTATATGCGTGTTTTACATACATTTTTTATATATGTTTTATATACGTTTCATTGAATCAAGTATGAAGTTCATGTTATAGTGTCATGTTTACAGACAGCAAAGAAGGGCCTTTCATGCCCTTTGCCTACAATTTGCCTCTACTTCTCTGCCTAAATGCAAAGTCTTAGTCATTCAGCTAGTGCAGCCATGGAAAAAACTCTCTAGGAAAAACTTCTTGTGAGGAATTCATCATTAGTTGACATAATTCCTGTAGTAGACTCTATTAGAGAAGTAATTTTTGACCTTTTGAAGGCCAGAGTCAGAACTAAAATCTGATTTGAATTGATGCTTATTTCAGCAGGTTTTGTATAGTATTTTGTCAGACACACTGTGTGTGGAACAACTCTTTCCCTTTCTGGTATACCTGTTATGAAAAATAGCTAGCTTTTGGGCACAAAGGTGATTAAAAGAGAGGGTACATTTTTCCTTATACAGTGGAATTTCATGGAGAAAGGTAAGAAAATATATGGAAGTGCTAACCAAAACATTAATATAATTGCTTTTTGCTGATCTTGGTTGATCCAGGTGAACATCTACTATCAGCCAAAGTACATTTGATATATCTATGTACTTAAAGGAGCATTAATTGGAGATTGGATACTTGCAAAAAATAAATACTTACATACATACATATCAACCATCTGTGCAGTTCAATGCATGACCTCGTTTTGCATTAATCTTTGAATGTCTGGTATTGACTAGTTACAGGAATAGTGAAGAATACAGTACATCCTTGAATGCAAATTAATGTACTTGCATAGACTTTACTGCAAGAAAGGATTTCACCCTACATGAAAATAAAATTAAAAAAAAAATAAATTCTGGATACTGTAAGTATAAAGGACAGAGAGGAACCAGGACAATAACTTGTTTTGTCTCCTTTCATAATATAGAACTGTACTCAATAACCCAAAATGGAAGTATGTTTGCAGCTGAATACTCAGAAGATTAAGACCATCATTCTTCATGAAGAAAGTCGATTTATGTTCCCTATGTTGAACAAAATAGCATCTGAAAAGATGAAGGAACTGCATTTTTAACCAAAGCAGTACCTGGGTTCTAACTAGATTAATCACCCTGAAGGATGTCAGTTTTATTTCCTACAAATCAAAGTTTTGCAGTTGCCATAGAGAAAACAATGAAGAAATGGGACCTTTAGGTCATTGCCACAGACAACAGATTATGAGGCACCCTGAAGCATGAGATAGCACAGCTGATTCTAAAATCATTACGTATGCTTAACTTTTGTGACCTTGATAAATTATCTCATCATTTCCAGCTTCCTTACATGCAAAACCCTCTGTGAGAATGCTGATTTGTGTCATTGCTGTGTGTCACCTGTCAGCCATTCCAGCCTATATTTGTGTTGCAAGAGGCAAGTACCTGCAAAGAGGAAAGGATTCTTGCACCTTAGACAAAAGGTATTAAGCTTGGGGCAGGATTCTCATAAGGAAACTTCCCTGTCTGATCACCCAGCAGTCACTCTATCAGCCACACTCCCAACACATTTTGCATGTGCACTAAACTCGTTTCACATTTAGCTCAAAGGGCTTCATGATCTTCAGAGGTCAATTTTTTCATTTCTACAAGAGTTATGAAATTTATTTACTTTATCATAAAAATATTTAAATTGTCTGCATATAAATGTAACTCCTGTTGTAGTGTTCTGAAACTGACAGTAAGAAAAATGAACAATGTGAATATCTGTCAGCACATAATGATTTGTTAAAAATTGCATGAAATGAATACAAGGACATAAACCTGACTAAAATTTATATACTTAACATTGCACGATGGCATAGGAGTTACTGAAATACTGGCATTTGTTCTCAAGTTTTTGGTTATCTTATTCTACAAGCTTATTCCACCTTCCAAGGTCTGGAAGCTTTTGGACTTACATGAAAAACCTCTGTGGCTACTGCATTTTTCATGGCCAGAAGGAATACAACCAAAATAGTATTTGAACTGGTACCTTGAAATGAGGTAAGAGCCCTACTGACAACACTTTTCCTGACACAAACTGCTTCCTCCTCTTCTCTGCAGTGGCAACCTGACATATGAGGATCAAGTTCCCACAGAGTCTGTTGAGCTGGACAAGAGGGGTTTGGTTCCATTGTTAACCAGCAACACACACCTGATAAAAACACACAAACTAGTTTGAAGAAAAACAAAATCTGAAGTAAAACTTAATTAATGCAATTAATGCAATAGACTGGACTAATACCCTCAAGTTTACTATTTCTTACAGCAATGTCTATTCTTTAATAATCCTTTATGATTAATGAACTTCAATGTTTTGATTGGTTTTAATCATCTCTCCTTATTTTTCCTCAGTGGTCTAAGGATTGATTTGGCAAAATCAATCAAGAGTTTCCCTACTCCAATTACTCTCTTTCTTTCTGCCTGTTACACTCCTGTATTGGATTTCTCTGTGGTCAACTGCAGTTCCTCAAGCCATGAAATCCAGAGGTGTGACTGCAAGACATGTATTGATACCTGATCTGGCTTTAACCTCATTAGTTTGTTTAATGATAGGAATGAAATCACAGGCTGAGCATTCAATAGGGGATGTCCTTGAAACAGCAGTTCCCCTTCTATGAGTAATTAGATAGATTACAGCTGCTCTGAGCATAATCTGCCTATGCTGCAATCACAACAGCAGAGGTATGTCAATAGTTTATAAAGACATAACTCAACAAATAGACAATTCATAAGGTATAAAAAACTTCAGAAGTTAATTCTGAAATATTTTTTAATCTGCACTGACGTGTAAGGGGAAGGATTTCTATATATGGAGAGGAACTCGGGTCAGTAATGCTATTCATTATTTTTATTGCAAAATAAAGGTCACATGTCCAAAAAATGCAGGCAAACATTGCTTAAGGTACTTTAATCAGCATGTGTGTGTGTGTATGTATTTACATATTACAGGCAAAGTTACTGTCCCAGGAAGATTTTGGTAGACTTTCAAACAGACTGAGCCCATACAAATTGGGGAAAACATCTTTATCTATGTGAAATTAAAGTGCAGGGACTCTTTAAGCAATCTATTGAACTGATTGTCCCTTTTCCACACTGAAATTTGTATTGTAGTCTAGTATTTTCCTCATTGTATCACTGATTGTGCATTGCTCAATATTTCTGTAAACAGTCATTCACTAAAATACATAAAATGTGATGGGAACTGGAATGCATAGTATATTCCTTTAATTTAGAGTCAAGATAATTCTGGAAAGAAAAAATCCTTGAACTTGACAGACAACATTTTAAAATTATCTTGATTATATCTACATATACAAATTGCTGTTGTTTTGATAGAAGGAAGACAAATATATAGATTTCTAATGTTTCTTGGACCCTTCTTTGAGAAGCTCCTGAAGTTTCCTTCTGAAGTGGCATAACAATTCCCAGCACTTATGGCCCAGAAATTGTTTCTACAGCAACTTCAACACTTATTTTTATGACTATCTGTACTGAGTAATAAAATATGCCTCATGAAACTGCTTCTGCACATCTGCTGAAATATATACATCCTGGAAAGTTCCCTATATAATTACCAGAGAGAACCCTTCTACAAGTTAAAATTCTCTTTGTCTGCACAAAACACAGACCTTCAAAGCCTGTTCCTTTGTTACATATACTAATGATCTTTAGATAGGTATGATGTCCTTTGTTTACTACACATGGAAAGTAGATTTAAGTTTTTAAGCTAAAAGTTACAAGTCGAATTTGCAACTTAAAGTGCTATAAAGTAAGAAGACACTTCTCATTTAATCCAAAATATTGAGGAATTCTACTGCATATTAAAGCATTCTATAATCTTTTTATATTTTTAGTCCTGCATATCTACTGAATCAAAAAGACACTGCTAATATCTTCCCACTGATTTTTGAGCTGCTCACAATTATTTATGTGTCTGGTTCTCCAAAGGTTTAACAAGTGTAAGTTTCAGAGATCTCAAGGTTAGTAACAACCTCAAAAAAGCACAAAGAAATGGGACAGCTTTTCTTAGATGCCACTGATATGTATTTCTCAAATTGCTTCTAATTCAAAATTCGCAGTGTGAATAGTTTCTTAGAGTTTCTAAGAGTTTCTTAGCTGCTTTACTGAGAAAGCATGTTATTTAAAAATTTCTGTTTATAAATATTTTCTGTTTTCCAAATGCAACACTAATTGAGGCGCCATAATAATAGTGTGACAAAATGGCAGGAAGTATTTTTGAGTTCTTTTTAAAAATGCATTTAACACCAGGCAATATACAAATGAAATGAGAGGACATGCAATATATCCAACATAATGCACGAGATTTAAAACTGTCTTTATATAAGAAGCAGAAGTATCGTTATAATGATACGGATGTAGGTGAAAAGATCTGTAAAGTTTTATACTTGGAACTCGGTTGTGTTATGTGCAGAGCTGGAAATTTAGTCAGAAACTGTAGAGGACCTTCCTTAGGTCTTCATTCTGCATCGCTGACCTATTTTATATTTTCAAGTTATGACCATCGGGATTTAGATGTTTAAAGCATGATTTGAAGACGGTGAAAAGTATTAAAAGTTTTCAGCATCCAAACTAGTGCAGGCAGCAGAGTATTAAAGATTCAGCAGAAATTATGTTGAGACCAGCACTGAGGAACGTGCTACTGTCTAGTCGATGCATCTAATTCTTCTACAATACTCATCTGAAAAAAGATTAGCAAAATCAAGGAACTCTCTGATTGTTGTCAACAAAATTCAAGTAGTACTTCCTGTTACTTCAGTTATATCTTCCTGTACTTCAGTTATATCTTTGCAAAACTACTAATTATTCATAATTAATTTCCAGTGGTCATTATTTGCACTTTTGTTTAAATTCTAGGGGTAAATAATGTCTTTGTGCCTCTGGTTCCTGTATTTTCTGCTACAGAAGATAGCCTCTACTAAAGCAGAGTTTTATGACTAGTGATGTTAATCTAATCATCTAATCATAGTGAGTTTTGTCAAAGAGTTTTTCCATTGATATTGCTGATTTGAGATTCATTCAACTGTAGTTGTCTTCAGTAATTCAAAGAGCCAGTGGTAGTTACATCATTGCTTACAGAGGGAGACAACAATTCAGAGAAACCAAGACTGAGAAACTCAGAAGTGTGTTTAATCAAGAGTTCTATTTTCTGCTAACATAGTTCCTTAAGCACAAAACAAAACATCTCATTGATACTGAACTCAAATATTAGACCACACACACACTAGCCATGAGCACTATCAGGATGACAATCCTTCTGTACCACTCCAAAAGAGGTGTTAAACATTCTTTTTTATTAACAGTTAATCAAAACAGGAAGATGATGAGTGTGGCTGGATTCAGATACGTCTTTTCTAGGTGTTATATTATGATTTTCTTTTCCTTTCACAAATCTCAAATTATCTGCTTCAAGTAAGCTAGAAAACACCAATGACAATTTTTTTTAAATTTCTTTTGAATTTCTTTTGAATTACTCATTGTAATATAGCTAAGCTCACATGTGAGACTTGAATATCTGCTTTTTACCCCTGAATATAAACTTGTACTATTCTGATTTAAGGTACCAGCCAGCTCTTTAAGTGTGTAAATTCAGACCTGTGGTCAGTGCAGAGCTGAGAAAATGTCGGCCTAAACACGGCCCAGGACGTACAATCCACCAACTGGACATCTCTAATAAGATCAATAGAAATAAATTAATTTAATCTGCTGAACCTAAGGCCTGCTGACAAAATTAAAAGACAGATAGATATTTGGAAGATTTTTCATTTCGTGCATGTGGTTGAAAAGCAGAGCAAGAGACTGTGGGATAAACTCAGACCACAGATCTAACAAGTCTGAGCCACAAAAAAAGACTTTCATTTAAAAATTAAATTTCCCTTATAGTATCATAGATAAACTAGATATCACATATACTTATAAAAATTGTTAACTACCCATTTTGAGGTATTTTCTTTAGCTTTCTGATTTCCATACTCACAGAAATTATCAAAGAATACAGAAAAAGCATAGAGTGAATTTAAAAAATGAAACTGTGTTTTGCTTCAAATTTTTTGCTTTTGTTCTGGCCACATAGGTGAAGAATTCTTTATGAATGTAATTAGGAATAATGCATGTCATTTCTTTGTATAACCAAGCCCACAAACTAAAACAAATACACACATTCAGCCAATTGAATGCAAGGTATTTGCTAGGTGAGCATGTGTTGGTGTTGTTACTGCTTCCCTGTAGAAAAAAAAAATATCTTTACTAAATATGTTGTTATGCAAAAGTCTAACATCCAGCTGTGGATGCATCAAAATGAATTTTACTCAAATACATGTTTTTTTGCTGTCCTGTGTATGCACACACACGGATGAAGACTCCAAACATGCAAAGTGATATTTGCACACACTGCTAAGCTTTTTACCTTAAGAAATAGTAAATTTAAAGATTTCTTTTTTACCTCAAAGATGTCCTGTGAGTCACATTTAATTCAGAGAACTTGAATTTTGATATTTTCATATGTATAATCAACTACTGGCAATGTAATTTGGCAAATAAGTTTGGGTTAGATCCTGAGTTTAGTACTCCATAAAAATTTTGAAAATGGCCTTCGTGTAACCGTGTTTTCACATCTATTCTTAGTTGTATGCATGAAAATTAGAAAAAAAAGCTGTACTATAAATTTCTGTGGCTGAATATGTAATTCCAAGTAGCTCAATATCTGTTTATTGGAATTAAACATGCAGAGGAAAATACCAAAAAGGCAAATATGGTCCTGCAAGACACATTATTCTACATTGGCACTACACACATGGGAGCATGGCAAAATGAAACAGAAGTTAGCTGAGGATTTGTTGTTAAATTTTTTTTAAAAACTTTCTGAGGTGAAGTAAAAAGACAAAATATGCCCCAGAAGTGTTAGTCAGCCAAGATTATTTTTGTAAAATATATGGCTTTGTAACAAAGGTGGTGCTGTCCCCTTAAGATAAGGAATAAAATTTGTCTTTGCTGTCATGAAGCATTTTCCAGTATTCTTATAGAACTTATTTAGATGACTTTACAATGTACAACAGCAGAAATACAGGAAGCCTAATAAAAAATTTGAGAACAAGAATTATAACAGCTCATCTCTGCCTCAATGTCTAGTTTATTTTCTCCTGGGACTATTACTCTAATTCTTAAAGCCAGTAAGGCTGAAGTGTTGTGCACTAGTTTACAGCTGCATCCTGGAGAGCCTGGAGAATTGGAAGAGAAAGGAAAGACAGAAGAGCTACAGTAAAAAATTTAACATTTTTTTTCTGTGTCAGTCCCTGGATTACATTATTTTTTTATTATTCACATCATATGACTGTTGTGATGCTGTGTGGGTGGTTGCCCACCTTTCTTTGCTTCCTTTAAAATATTGCTGCTACACTTGGGTTTCTTAAACCTTTTTCCAAACATGTGCCACAAACAAAGTCTGGCTTTCTAAAGAAAACAGAAAGGATTCCTGGATAAACAGGACCAAAATTGCATGTCAGGGTTTAATTTCTTTAAGAGATTTCTGGGTGGTTGCATTAGTAATGAAATTTAGAAGACAAGCTCATATATGAAGTGGGTTTTATAGAGATAGATGGTCTAGAATCTTTGAAAAAAGTTTCTTACTGAAACAGTGAATGGTGCTTGAGTCCTGAGAACTGAAGTTTTTGCCTACTGTTTTTTGCTTTCTATGGGACAGAAGAATGAAGTTCACTTCATTGAGAAGTTTTAAATGGAGAAATGTGATGCACCAATTCAGAACTCATTAATTATTTGCTTAATTACTTGACTGGATTCTACATGATAATGTCAAATAATCCAGTAATTGTTGAGTAGCAAAAACCCGACCACTTAGCTGATTTATCTCTTGCACTTGATGACGGACCAGAGTTCAGTCCCAGCTCTAATTAGTGAAGTTTTTACTCTTAGTGCCCCACATTCATAAACTGTAGCAAGAGGAAGTCACCATTCCATTGTCTATAGAACAACTGTCACACAAATGGATTTAAAATATATATATAGTCAGTCTTGAATTAGGTATTTGTAGTTATAGGAGTCAAGTTTAAACTCATGCTTATTTTGAAGCAGTCTTTCTGGATAGCTTCTCAAATTAGATGTGGGGGACTTTTGACTTTTTTTTATTCCATTCTATAGGCACCCTTGACAAATGGAATTTTGAATTTCACTTTATATCAAAGAGGATTTTATGAGGAATACTGCAAGATCTAAAAGCCTCTGAATCAGTTTGCTGGAAGGAACAAACATTCATCCGAAGCTCCATCAGAATGCAATTTAATTATTTCCTTTATTTATTTGTTTATAACCTCAAATAGAGTTCAAGAAGTTCAAAAATTGCCATGTGCTGAAGGTTTACTCGACACATTCAAGAAGGAGAAAGTGGAAAAATTAACTACTTTGACTTTTGGAAAGAGAGGTCACCTAGCTTTGTATGTCCTGCTCATTTGATTCCCTAGCTGAAAAAATATCCTCAAGTTTGAAATATTGACAAAGGCTGAAAGCTAACAAACTCATTTTCAGCTATTTATGTTGTATATTCCTAAGGTGTCCAGCTTTATGGTGCCTAAAATTTATACTACACTTTAAGAAACACTAATAATATTTCAAGTAGATATAGAAATGACAGCTCTTGGTTTTTATAGACTTTTTTTTGCTTTGTTTGCTTTTCTATATATTGTGCAAGTTTGGCAGGCCACCTGAGGTACCTCAGAATGCTTTACTGTGAAACAAACAAAAGCTTACAAATTTGGCAAAGTACAGCTGTGAGTAAATACACTGTGAAATAAAGAGGTTGGAGCCCATTAATAAAGATTTTGTTTTGTCATTATGACACTGATGCTGAAGTAGTAGAGTTAACATTTGACTTCTATTAATGCAACAGGATAATGAATCAAGGCATTTTATGCTATACTATACTCTGCTAGTGGGTTTTAGCTTTTATACTAAGTAGTAAACAATGCTGATTAAGATCTTTGTTCATTTGTCATTCTTAATAATTTATTTTACGTAAAGATAAACCTGAGGGACAAAGTGGTTCAATCACACCTCTATAATTCTTTAAATTTAAATTGTTGACAAATTCTGAGGATATGATTGGATCCAAATTTCCTTTCTGAGAATGAGTTCAGAAAGAAAGAGGGGTTCCTTTCTGTATCTTGTGGCTCAATGACAGGTTTTTTAAATAAACTTTAATAAATTCCCCCTCATGACAGTTCAGGAGAAAAAAAAATGTAGAGGAAGTGCTCTTACCTTAATCCCTGTAAAGTATTCAGTTAATCACTGTTCAAAGGTTTTGTGGAGGTGGTCTCCCAAACAGTATTATTTCTGCATTGCTTTGTAGAGTTAATAAAACAAAAAGAAATAATTACTTAAAAATAAAAAAGTCTTTATTAAAAACACACAAAAAATATTTATGGACTATCTGGACAGATTAAGCCAACTTCATAAATATAAGCTTTTTAAAAATTATAATACTTTACAAGTGAATTCAGCTGAGTCTTTAAATAAAAGAGCAAGCAAAAAATAAAGACATAAATGTGTTTAGAAAATATAAAAGGACTTGCATGGTCATATCTTTTTTATTCAGTGTCCCAATATACCATATAAAGACTATATAACATATAAAGACTATATAACATACACAGACATATAAAGACATATAAGGACTATATAACATATACAACATATATAACATGCAAAGACTAAATATTTTACTTAAGATATGGTCACTCAGTGTGATACTGACATCAGAAATAACATCCATCAAATTTCATCCGAATTTTGAGGTGAAGGTTTAATAATTATTATTACACATCTGTTCTCACTGTTGTCCTCTCAGTTGTGGTTTATGTTGTTCAATAAAGTGAAATGCTTGTATCCAGTATGGATAAGTGAGGAAAATACTGTCAAAAAAGGATGTGTCGGGGGGCTGGAGGAAGAAATCCTGCACCAGCAGAAGCCTGACCTTGTTTCATCTCAAACAACTTGAGTTGTGGACAGCAGCAAGTTTGTGTAGGATTTCTTCCTCCAACCACAACTGGTCAGTCTAAAAGTGTCATAAAGTTTTAGTTTAGAATAAAAGTAAGTAGTCCTTTTTAAGGATCTGTTGTACAACACTTTTATTCTGAATCAATACAAAAATATTTTTAAACAAAACACTTAAAACTAGATGTTAAATGTATATATTTTTCTCTTTTTTTTTTTTTTTTTTGGACAGTGGAAAATGAGTCAGTGTAAGCTACACACAGGTGTTTAAATTCTTCTTTTAGTGATCAGATTTTAGTTTTAAAGATTGCTTTTCTACATGCATTCATACAGTGTCTAACCATTCAACAAAAGAAGCCCTTATCAGCAAATAAAAAAAGCCCTTATCAGCAAGTAAACTGAAGAAGCCCTTATCAGCACAGGAAAACAGAAGTTTTTCCAAGCACAAACACATTCCCAAATAAGGATATAAGGTAACTTAGCAAGCTGACCCTTATTCAAGTTTTATTTTGGCAATATGTCTTGCCTACTCACCTGCAGGGCTCTTTAGTCAGAGGAAAAGTCATCTTTGAGAGGTGACTGATGTATAGGTTGCTAAAATTAAAAGTGATGTTTGTAGAGCTATGCCATTAACTTCCACTGTCTGCCTTTCTTCGTTGTTCAATGTTCTCCCACCAAAAGCACAGTGGAAGATGTCCACCTTTTAATTACAGGATGGCTGTTCCATAAATATGTTAGCATGGATGAATCAACAGCTGTTGAAGTGAGATAAACTTTTATTTCATACACCAGGCAGTTGTCAAGAAATATTAATATTGAGTCAATAGAAGGGTGAAAAACAGCTGCTGAAAGGACTATGATAAACAGATGGCAAGAGCAATAGAGTCAAGCTGGTATTGACTTAACTCCCTTTATACTATTTCCCCAAGTTGAATCCCTTGGGAAGGACTTGCATTGGAAAATAAGTTCGTTTGAAAAAAATATGCTTTATCTGGTTTGGTGGTTTGTTGTTTTGTGGTTTTGGGGTTTTTTTTAATATTTTACAAAGTGTAAGCTACTGTATTTACATAGCATTATTGAAATCTATGTTGCAGTGTTAGAACCAGTCCTTTCCTGAACCCTGAGGGCTTGAAGCTCATATGTCTTAGAGGAGATCTTATTAGCATGCAACATTCGTTTCCCAAGGCTCATTGACCAGATTTCCTTTTCCATAAAAATATAATGCCAGATTCTACAGTAATTTTCATTTACTCCCCAGGTAAACTTTTGAATGATCTCTGTAAAACCAATTTGAATAACATCTGTTTCTTGTCCCAGTTTGGCTAGATGCTGACTGAAATACTGAAGAAATTTAAAGCAGGATGCAGATTTACATTTCCTAACAGTTGTGGGTGGTTGGTGATTTTTTTGTTGTTTTTGTTTTTGGTGGGTTTTTTTGTGTGTGTGTGTGTTTTTTTTTTTTAATGGAAACAGCAATCATGTTCTTTAGATCAAATGTAGACATAGAGATTCTACTGTTTATATTCCAGGAGAATATAAATTAGTGATGCCACTCTTTGTGAAAAATGTGTGCTACATATTCCAGCAGTAACAAAAGAATATCCTAAAAATTATCCTTTGGTTAGTTCTTGATTGCTTGCAGTTCCAAAAGTTAAATATGATACTTAAAGGAAGGAACTACTTTATTTCAGTATCATCATGAATTACTTCCTAGAAGACATTTAGCCATCATATTATGTTTCTATCAGACACTTTAATTATATTTTAAGCTTTTAAATTACAACTTCAAATTTTATTTTATTTATTTCAACTCATCATCATGGCCAGGCCTCACGAACGAAGATTTGAGAAGGGCTCTACCCACGCTTGCTGAAAGTGCACTGATGGCTAAAAGACCAATGCGAGATAGAGATTCAGACCGATGTAAAAGAGTGGACAGCACAATGGCCTTGTAAACACTGATCTTGGTACTTTTCTTCAGGTGTTTCTCCAAACTCTTTTATGGAGTTTACTGAAGGCTCTGTGTGCCTTTGCCAACCTGTTGTCTATTTCTTCATCAATCTTATCGTCCGAGGAGATGATGCTTCCCAGGTAATTAAATTGCTGTACTGATTTGAGCTCTGTTTCGCCAATGGTGATATGG
>JAWWLV010000100.1:33453068-33464945 GCA_035041135.1 Platyrinchus mystaceus | reverse complement strand
CCTACCTTTCCCCCGCAACCTCCTACATTCTAACCCAGGGACATTTCCTTGCCCTAAACACCCTTCCAAGACGCTATAATTCCAAAAAATCGACTCATTTAAATATCATTTAGTTAATACAATAAGCTCGCATTTGTCAATTTATAATTTGGATAGTAGAATTAAAAATAATCTAGCTAATTGGATATTCATGTTTGTGGAAAATATGTAAAATAAGATCACAGGGCTAAGATTCTTACACTGATTAGTATTTTAATCTCCTGGTAGCACAGCAAATAACAGCAGTGCTATCCAGCAGTTACAAATAAGAATCTATTCAGGATACATTACTGACAGGCAATTTACTTGTGTAAATATGTGCATGCAGCACTGCTTTAAATGTCCTAGGATATATGAAATTCTTTCACAGGATTTTAAGATATGATCTGAGTCTCTGGTGCTCTGAATCAGCAGAGGAGGGTGATCCTTATGTGCCTCAAATGCTTGGGAACTGAGTTCCACTGCAAAGTCTTTTATAAACTCTGGAAACAAAATGTCTCTATATTTTTAATATGAAACATTATTGTGCAAAAAAAGGAAAACAAAAACAACAACTAAGCAAAAAAAAATGCTTAGTATCTTTTGAAATCATCGTTAACATAATTTTGAAACTAGATGCTTACCTTTCAGGTGTAACTATCTCTAATATTTTAAAGGCTTGCGTTAGTGTTAAATCAATGTGTTGGTGTTATCTTGTAATAGGATATGGGATTTGCTTTCTGGAAACAAATCACTGACTTGGAAGTTGCCACATTAGCAGTGAATTTACTACTTTTAAAAAAATTCCTATGTAATTCAAGTTCCTTTCGTATAATTAAAAAGACACAGTATGCTAAGACAGCTTCTGCACTGTATTTTGAAATTGTTAATGTGATTATCTTAAAAATTTTGGTTCTTCTGACAGCCCTATACAACTGTGCATAACTTATTATTCATTCTGTAGCTTAAAAAGAGCAAAGATTTATGAATTTCTGAATAATAATAATAATCTGTTTTATTAAAGCATACATTGTCTCTCTAATAGCTAATATGGATGTTTGGGGTTTTTTTAATATCCATCAAGAGAAGCTGGTGTGGGTTAGAAAGGTAATAATTTTGATTTGCTTTTGATGATGAGTTCACTGGTCAAAGTCTGAGAACGAGAAAAGGTCCATAGTAGTCACATTACAAGAATTTTACTTTTTAATTTCCTTGGAATTTATTGCTTAATATTTTTTACCTTTCTATTAGAAGCAAGAGTCCCAGACGGATTTTTGTCTATTCTGTTACCTGTTCTATTTAATGGCCCCTGATCTTGTAGGGATGGCTCCCCAGTTCTAACATTTTACAAATAAAATACTCTCCTTCTCAGGCAAGATGTTGAAATATAAGACTGACTCAGAGAACTTTTTTCACATACCTAAGTCTGTCATTGTATCAGTAAAGGCAGATCTCTCTCTTTGATATTAATAACCCAGCATTGACATGATTGCCATCTTACTTAACTAAAGGAAGCAACAATTTAAAGCCATAACTGTTGTTTTGTTTTGTTTTTGTTTGGGATTTTGTTTGTTTGTCTAGGTTTTTGGTTTTGGTTTTGTTTTTGTTTTTTTTTTTTTACCGCCACAACCAATACCAGAGTTGTTCAAGTGTTTATTCAACATTTTGGGTCTGTGCATAATTCCTCTCTCTCAGCTTTGATAAATCTTTTATTTACTTGTGTGATGATGACACTGTCTCGTTGCTATCTGATAAGGGGACCAGCAAGATTAACACTATTCTTCATGCTGAGCTAACAGAAAGAAACCAAGTGATTTCATGAAAATGAAGCTAATACTCAATTTAGATAAGAGTTCTGGGGTATTGTTCACTCCTCGACCTCTGCCAAGGAGGAAGCTTTTCAGATTAATTTAGACAAGAACACACAGTAACACAATGGATATTACTAAACATCTTCCAGTATCATATCTGGCCTTTTTTTTTCTCCTTCTAACTTCAACTAATAGCAAGAGAGCAGAAAAGATGACAGTACATGCTATTTATGTGTTACCCATATAGAGTTAATCTCTCACAAGTTTGTTTGGGGTTTTTTTGTTTGCTTTTTTTTTTCCACTTCACTGGATTTAGGTTTCCCTTCCTTTCTACCAATGGATTTTAATCTCGTTTTTGAGTGATAGTTCCTAAGGCAGAGTTGGGATCAAATCTCTCTATATTTATTTCTTATGTACAGGTTTGCACTGCATAAAAAAGAGTTGTTTCTTCCAGGCAGAGAAAACATTGTTATGTAGAACTACCCGTGACTTATTATTTTTGTGTCTGAATCATGTGGATAAAAACTGTGTGGACTTACAGTAGATTTTTTAGGATATTAGTCCTATTAGAATTGTGGGTAGCCTTGAAATTCCATTTTTTTTTGAGGCTGAAATGATGGTAGTGCGCTAATGTGTGTGTAAAACCTGCAAGTTGTAAAGAATTCAGAAAAAATCTTACATCTTTTTAAGCCATTTGCCATACATGAAATAGTCAAGTCTGTATTTTAACTCGAATTCTTTCCAATATTTCCCAGATCTTATCAAACTGGAGTTTTTGGAACACAAGAATTGATCAAATTAACTGAGAAACTTGCTGAAAGGCAAGCTTAATTCTGAAAAGCTTGTGTTGTTTGAGAGGATACAGTTCTGGCTTTTTTTCCTGGAGTGTCACTCTTACCCAATTCTGTGAAAACAGCCTCCAGTAATCTTGAAAGAGAAAATAATAAATAACTGTCTGTTATTTATAATAACTGTCTGTTCATCACTGAGTCTAAGAAAAAAGCCCACCTGTTTTACATGTGAACTGACAGTAGTAAAATGGCAGGAGCCTGTTCCTAACCTCTAGGTGTTATTGGTCAGTCTAGTCCTTCCCCAGATTTTCACTGTATGTCACCTGGCAGGCATTAATCTGTGAGTGTATGTGGTTTTTTTTCTCTTCTTAACTCTGGTTTAAATGAGTGACTCAAAAATATCTGTGAACATCTGTTTTTATGGTGCAGATGAAGTACTGCAACACAAGTCACAATAAAAAACAAAATAAACCTGTTCTTGACTATGCAGTGTAACTCACTAAGAAGATCCAGAGATAGGAAAAAAACGTGAAATGACTGTAAAAATGTGGTGCTGGCTGTTTATTGCAGCTGTACAAAGCTGCATTCTGCCAGGTATACACATTATGTACACACATATGTACCAATATTATGTGTCACTTAAGCAGTGCAAGGATAGCATATTTCAGAAACAGCGTCCAGCTAAACAGGCTGCTATAGCAAACACATCAGGAGAACATGAAAGAAATGGTTAAATGTTTCAGAACTGCTGGAAAAACAACTCAAAGAAGACTAGTTACCAAATCAATATAATAGTTTACCCGTGGCAAATAAATGTTGCTGACGAGATGCATTCATTTTTACCCAACTAGAAAAATACTTAGGCTTGCCTCAAATAGAATGCACAATTCTTCGGTAAAAATGAGAAATTCATCTTGTTTTTTTCTTTCATTTTGTTGGTTTTTGGTTTTTCCCCCCCCCCTTTGGGGTGTGCCCTGTTGGGTTCAGGTGTGCTGCTCCGTCTGTGTACCCACTGGGCTGCCTGCACAGCCTAAATGCCCTGGCACCTCTCAGAGGCCATAAGCAAAAAGGAAGAACAGCTGCTGGCAGGCCTCTGTGAAATAACAAATCAGCAACAGGTCCTCCAGGCACCTTGTGCTGCAAGAGTGGAGATCAGTTTGCAAATGAAATACTTCTTAACAGCAGAAATAGGGCCAGATGTTTGTAAGGCAACATAAGGAAAATGAACTCTTGCTTTGGGCTCCTGCGAACCTAAAATTGGCAAAGAGATTAAAACCAACACAGCTAATGGGTAAAGTTGCAAGGATCCTAGCTAAAAAATAAATAAGTTAATAAATTGACTATCTTTATTGATCGGGACAGTGAAATAATTCACTTGCCCATGAAAACAACGAGGCATCCCTTGCATTTTCCAGCTAAGGGACAAAGAAATAGCTGCTGAAACTAAACCTACTTCACACTGTGGCATTTCTAATAAGTTTCAGAAAAGTCATATTATTTGGACCACATTAGAGTAGAGTATTAGAGTAGTGCTCTAGTTTTTGTTTCCTACTGTTTAGCTTCTTTCTCCTCAGACTAAAATCAAGGGTCATCAGTGTCTGCTGCTGCTATGTTTCTTCAGGATTTTCTGTTCTTCTGGTCTCTCCTGGCAATCTCTGTGCATGCAAAATGAGCCTGAAATCAAAGGAGAAAGGAGACAATGGATCTAACACAGTTTTAAGAACATTAGAACTGTGAAATTATTTTTTGATTAGATTTTTTTTTTTTCAGTTACTTCACCTTTCCTTATTACTTTTATTTCCTGTCCTACACCATAGAAAATGCAAGAAATTCACAGATATGAATCAGTGGTTTTCAGTTGATATTTACTGTCTTGGATTTAAAAACTGAATGTGTTGTTGAGAATAAGAACTAATTGTGTATTAAAAAAAAAAAGTTGAGAGATATAATGTGACAAATTGCTCTTATTATCCCTTGCAGCACTTTGGAAGATCTAACTGCATATCAAGACATGACTGTCAAATGTTGCACAAACACACTGAATTAAGTAGCAAACAACTTACAAAGTCTGAATGGAATAAATAGAATGTACAGATATAAACCAGAAGGACATGTATAAAGAAACAGTGCACATATATTGAAAAGTCTTGATACACCAGAAGCCCAAATAGTAAAAGCATCAGGGAAAGAGTAAACAGAAGCATTTGTATATATTTGTATATATTTTAATAGTGAGTTTCTTTAGAGGAGTAAGAGCAGTGCAATGAAAAATATGATTTTCAAACAGACAAAAATTTATTGGAAAAAACCCCCACAGGCAGAAGATCAGTGTCCTTGGTCACATGAAGAGAAATTAATGAGTTAACAGTATGTGAAGTATGTGTAGCAGGGACTCTGAAGGCTGGCTTTCTACAAAGAACTGAAAATGAACATAAGTGGCCTGTTTGCAAGTCATAGAAAAAGAAAAACAGCCATGGAATGGCAGAGGAAAGGAGACATGGCTGATATACAGATCTTTCCAGTACAGGACTTTGGAGTGTTAAACAGGGAACCTGTACAATAGTCACTCACATCAGCTTCAGAGGAATAGCGGTGGTGGTAAAGAAACAAAACAAAGTAAGAACTCCAGTCCCTTAGGCTTTCTCTCCCTACTTCCCCCAGATCTTGAAAGTCCTTTCAATGAGTTATTTGCTCCCCATAGCTGTTTAGCAACTTCCATTCAAGGCTCATGACCCAGGCATGACCCAAGCATTTAACATTTGCTCCAGAGTCATCAATAGTTATGCCTTTTTTTTTTTTTTTTGCAGTTATGCCTTTTCTAAAAAGCAGTAGCTAGTTGGGTTTTTAACATCTATTTCTACAGTATTTGTGTGTAACTCATATACACATCTATATACTTCCAGAAGCTAAAAGAAATTATTCCTTGAATATGTAATCTCTTACTTTGTTTACTTTCGTGGAAAAATACTTAATAATTTCTGCTAAATAATTTCTGATAAGCAGTAACAAAACAGGACTTCTGGTGTCTTTGTTTCAGCATCTATGATTTATCTAGGCGAGGAATCTTCTTTTAAATTGGGAAATATAGTATTCATTAAAAAAAGCAATTTCTTGTTTTACAATGTTATGAATAGAATATTAGTGTGTGCCCTCCAATGCCCCAGGACAGTATTAGAAATATATAAATAAGTTAGAGCCCAAGGCAACTCATAAGTGTTTAACATTGCTCCATACATCATTGACTAGCAGAAGTATTAGAATGAATTTCAGACTTTTTTTTAAGAAAATTTGTTGTACTTTATTAGCAGACTTACAATGCATATTTTAATTGTCTCAAGGAGAGTTAATAAATTTGAATTAATAGTGGGGCAGGAAGGGATACCTTTATGCCCCTCTACACACCTTTACAAGCATTTAACAACTTTTCTCCTTCTCTTTTCCCCTAGCTGCAATATCTGGTAAAAAGGATTTGCACCATAAAACTATTTGCCGCCGGGTGTCGATTTTTTGTTGTTTTTAATTAGTAGTTTGTTTATATCTGAAAAGATAATCATGAGAAAAGGGTGTGATGAAGCAAGTTTCAAATGAAATTCTAGAGAGAAATATATTGGTTTTATTTTTAGTTTTGTTTCTTTTTTTTATTTTTTTTTTTTTAATAGTAATGTTTGAAAATTGTATATAGATGGAATACAACCCTACATCGACCAAATGACTATACGGGGACCTAAAATTTGAGATGCTGAATAAACATAACATAGCTTGAAGTCCTGACCCTGAGAGTGCCAGAGACATAATAGTCCACAGCTAAGAATATGATGTGTCTGAAGAGACTTTCCAGAGGAGATGATGCTTCTTGTCTCTACCACTTAGTACTGACTAATGCCCTATAACTCATGTTCTAATTAGCCACATAAATGTTTAATTTTTTCTTTTGTTTTCGTTAAAAGCTGAGATTGCTCTGCTGGGGTATTCGGAATTACATGATGTAAGCAATGAAGAACTGAAGACTACAGTCCTCTTTGTACTTTTATTTTCCCGTGAGCCCTTCTCAAATACAAAATTGGCTCGTGCATTTCTTTTTAAGACAAAACAGGAACAAGTGTCTTTAATGACATAATTTATAACTTCTACCTGAAATTGTTTGCCATTCCTCAGACTGAGACTGTAGCCTGTTTTAATAATTTGACCTTTAAATTAAAAAACATGTTTTGATCAGTTTGAGGTTTGCTATTCCAACACTGAAGAAGGTAAGTAAGTAGAAAAAATCACTCCTTCACCTTTTGTCTCTGCAGTGACTTACATCTGTTCACCAGTAAATAAGTCTGAACTTCAAGAAGAGTTCTGCAAGTGGCTTGAAAGAGGGTTTTTTCCCCATTTGTGACAAGATATGCAAATTGTAGGACTGAAAGTTTTCATGATGTGCAATGGAATGATTTAAAACAGAGAAGTACCCTTAGACTTTAATTGAAGCACCAAGGGATATTTACTGAGAAAATAAATTTCTTCTAAAAGAGAAGCTAATGGTGTGAGTAAACAATATCAACAACCTTTCTTCCTCTACAAATTAATATTAAGCTACAAGAAGCAGCACTGGATTTTGTAAGTAAATTATTTGTAGTGTCCCACCACCACTCAGCCGATGGAAAATTCCTTAATTTAGTGAAACTGTATTTGAAGAGTGCATTTATGGCTTTTGAAATTATGGCTTTAATTATTGATCAGACATTTCAGCATGGCATCCATAAATGCCATTAATTACACTAGGGGTTAGCTGTGAAGTTGAAAAAAGAAAACTGAATAGATGGTGCCTGCCTAATTATTGCAAGCTCTAAATAGTTTGATGTTGGTGACCAAAGGAAATGAAATCAGTTCGCCAGACAGGAGAAGAATTTTAGTTCTTTCCATAAAATGTAACATACACTACCTCTTATGTGTATAATTTAAATTAGTTCCTATAATCCAGTCTGTGGTAGATCTTCATATTTTTTATGGACAAACAGGCTATAATCTCTTAGGCATGGGATACAACTCATGGTTCTAATATTTTTTTGGTAGAAAGCATATATTTTATTTAATGTTCATTAAAGTACTTTTGTATTAAAAATTTACCTTTTTCTAGAAGAGCCATGTGTTGAAACCCTAAAGAACTGTTTGTAAAGTAAGTCTTATAAAAGTTGGACAGTATGTTAATATATTCTGCCTCTGTGTGCTCTTGTTTAATAATGCATGCCATGTCATCCTGGTGCAAAGGTTATTCTCTCCTCAATTTAACACTTGTTTATGAATCTTATAACAGAAGTTCTTAATTTGTTAAAATGTTTTGCACAACAACCTGAGACACCCCTCATTTTGCTGTGTGCTGCACATGCCAGAAACCTGTCCTTTGAGAATAAATACACAAATACTTTAGGACTTCTGTAATCATGCAAGAAGTAAAACAACCCTGCTCTGCTAGACTTTTTTTATATATAATTTGCCTTTGAAGAAAATTTGTCTGAATTTTCTAACAAAATGGCAATATATTTGCCTATACCAGGAGTAAGTAAATGAGATGATTTTATATTTCCATAGGCTTGAATTGGTCTTGAATTCTTCACATTAATTCATTTATTTTCTTTTTCTATTTTCCCTTCTGTGTTTACAGTGCTTTGGTGAATAATTCATGGTGGTGTATGTATAAAATATATAAAAAATGTTGTGTTGGAGTGGTATCATAAGGTTGATTATGACTGAATGAAATAATTTTGCTGATTAAACCTTGTTGATTATTTCTGGTATACTTCAGCAGTCATAAATTTTTGTCAATTCAGTATTTCTACTTTAAGACTTAGGTTACTATGTCAGTCTGTGCTATACTGTATATAAAAATATTAGAATATATATAAATATATATAAAAATATATAGAAATATTATATATAAATACCTTAATACCTCTACACAGTCTGAGGAAGGAAGTTAGAATAATCATTTAATCACTGGCTTCTGATGGAGGAACCTTGTAACTGAATACCACTTGCTTTGATTTGGTTGGTTGGTTTTTGGATTTTGTTTGTTTCTGTTTAGGTGTTTATTTTACTTTTAGTACTTCAGTGTTGTTAAATACCTCATCATGAAACTCATTTATGTTTTGTATTTTGTATTCATCAATATTTTTGGGTTCAAGGGATTAATAAGAAGAGAACAAAAGAAAAAAAAAAGCAAACATAATCAAACCAAACCCCAAACAAAACCCAAATAAATGGTTTGGAGCCAGAAATTTGTCTTAATTATCCTTATAAAACAATTTTAAAGACAAGAGTGGCAGGTTTCCAATTGATTAACTGTAGTTCTGGGATTGCCCCTGCTGTTCAAAATGATTCTTGCCTTAGGGTGACATAGATCACTGAAATATGCTTCCTCGTGATGCTAGCAAGCCACAAAATCACTAATTAAACTAAAAAAATCTATTTTTGTGTATATAATAAAGTGAAGCTTCCTAGTATCCCTTGCAGGCTTCAAGAACACTTGTACATTCTTTCATTTGCATCCTTATAACCCACAGTGTGTGCAATGTTTAGTTTCGTTGTTTTGGGTTTTTTTTTTCCCTTCTTTTTCAGGGTAAGATACAATTTACAGGTTTAGTGAAAGGTGTTACTTTCACGTGGATGTGATGATTTCTAGGGGATGATTTAGTAACGTGGATGTGATGATTTCTAGGGGATGGTTTAGTAACGTGGATGTGATGATTTCTAGTGGATGGTTTAGTAACGTGGATGTAATGGTTTGTTCACCCGTATGCCTCTAAAAATTTTGGGAATGCACAGTGTAGAAAACAATTGACCTAATCACTCTTTCTTCAAGGGCAAGCACATTTAACGGGAGGTGATGTGAAATGAAAACCTCAGCCAAACTCCTCTGCAGGTAATTCTTCCCCAGGCTGGCTGGATAAGCTGACATTGCTCCCCGGGAAAGCTACGACTTCACAGAAGATGCACAGGCACCTCAGTGCCTCGAGCACACACACTTGGCACTCCTGTTGGAGAAGTGGGGAGATGCTGTTACCAAGGCAACTGGCCCTGCTACACACGCAGAGCTCCGAGATCTGTGTTTGCGGCAGGAAAAGTTGTGGGATTGTTCAAAACGCGCTTTAGAACGGGCAAGGAAATTATAGCACCCCCTTCTGAAACGGCTGCTGATTTCCCAGTACTGTTTGCTTTCCAGCGTGTTCCTCAAGATAATTAACTTGCCAGGCGTTTACAGAAGTCAGAAGTATCAAATCAAAGGCAGTGGGCTGATCTGTATGTTCGTGTTAGTTACGTAGAATACGTTTGTTAAAACTGTACAAATGTGCTTTGCAATGAGAAAGATAACACGTTCCCTTGAGAGAGAAAAGATCAGCTGGTGTTCCACTATGCACAGACCACTAAAATCTGAACAAAACTATTAAAAAAAAAAAGAAGTTGAAAAAAATTTGGTATACAGCATTGTTTTCTCAACATACATGAAGGCCTGCACTCAGAATAGGGAGAGCCACTATTTCACAGTTAGGAGTCATTGTTTTCTGTTCCTTTGTAAAAGCACACCAGAGATCACAGTAAGCAAAATTTGCCAGTACATTGTCATCTAACTTTGAGAACCACTAATCACATAAATAAACAGTAAGTGAATGCATGCAGTAAAGAATAAAGAATGGGTACCAACTGTGGGTTAGAGAGGCTGGATTTTATCTCAAACACATTGCATTCTATCTGATGTGGTAAATTCTAAAGTTATGTCCAAAGCAAGTCAATAGATTTAAGTTAATTATATCTAATAGTGAATTAGATGATTATGGCAATTTCATTCATATTTTGCTCAATAAGAGTTTAGAGTTCATGATTGAAGTCTATTTTTTAACTATCCTTCGTTTAAAGATTTAAAGCTTTCATATGTTGGGTTGGAAACCTAAGGCATTAAAATTTGCTGTTTTGGTGTATGCAAAGTGTGTTTTCTGTGAAAGAAAATGGCAACATTTGAAGCATCATCTCTTTCAACAGTGAGTCTAGTTTAGTTTCCGACTGATGGTTCTCACTGTGTGTCCTCTGACTGGTTTTCAGACATTGCAGGTTTGTAAATGCCTTAAAGAACTTAATAGAGCTAAAATGAGAATTCAAGTTCACGCTAAATACTTCCTCACCTCAGCTCAAGCCATCTGCAGTTGTCCTGAAAAAAGATACTAAACGTTGTGTGAAGAGGTACCCTTCCAAACTCAAGCCTTACTCTCTCATTTGTCAGTTCTACACAATCTGATTGAAGTATACCTCCTCAGCTTTTATTGTGAAGCATAAACATTCAGAGCAGTAGCATCATGTACAGCCTTTTGATATTTATTGTTTTTTAATTGCATACTTGCTAAACTTGTCTACGTATTCTCAGAATTCTTTTTCATTTTAATTTGAAAAATTCTAGCTCTAGATTTGAAAAGATTTGAAAGTTTTTTAATAGATATAATTATCATCATATCTGCTTATAAATCATCAGCAAAACAGAGCCTTTATGTGATGGTTTGTCACAGGATATTTTATTTTGATTTATTTATTGAATGTTTCTTTAATTTTTCTTTAAGAGGTCGGGGGGGGTCAGGATAAGTGTTATGTCTGGTAACTTCTCCTCTGCCATTTCCTGATTGCATTAGTTTTAATCTTGTAAACAAAATGTTCTGGCTGAACAAATCCCCATCCTTGATAATGCATCATGAAGTCAACAAGGAGACAGGATGTCAAAGACTTATGACTCATATAAGGATGGCATTTCATTAGATCATATGCAATTGAAATCCTTCTCAAGCAATAGGACTTTAATGATTTCTAGCGCCATTGGTAAAAACAACAAACAGAAAATGACAGAAGTATCTAATTTGGCATTAGATGGCACTGGCTGTCTTTTTTTCTCTTTTTCCACAGGCCAGAATCTTTGTGAATTCCACAGGGTTCAAACTTAGTCTTGCATACAAAAAGTGGTAGTTGCTGAGCAACTGCAACCCTCTGGGCTATTGTATCACAATAAAGATGTTTCAGATGTGATGAACCATTTCTCATAATCACAGAATGGGTAATGTTGGAGGGGATCACAGTGGGTTCACATCCAGTCCAACCTCCTGGCTCAAGCAGGGTCATCCCAGAGCACATGGCACAGGATTGTGTCCAGAGGGTTCTTGAATGGAATCATAGAATCATAGAATCATAGAATCATAGAATCATAGAATCATAGAATCATAGAATCATAGAATCATAGAATC
>JAWWLV010000100.1:33418190-33437743 GCA_035041135.1 Platyrinchus mystaceus | reverse complement strand
CAACACCAGGACAGGGATCATCCCGCTGTCCCAGCACTGCTGTGTCCTCACCCCGAGCCCTTGTGCAGAGCTGGGCCCTCGCTCTGAGAAGGGTGAGGGGGCCCTGGAATGGGTCCCAGGTTGAAAATGCAATAAACGTAATTGAAAGGTTTTTAAAATATATCTTTATGAAGCTTAAACTGAATAGGAAAATAGTGTTGAGATTTTCATGGAGAGTAAGCACATGAAACTGAATCAGGAGAGAGATTGTATTTGTTAGAAGGCCAAACAATTCACCTGAGACTTGTATATAGCCCAAAAAGGAGTTTTAAAATGAATAGAAGAAAGAAATATGAGACGCTGGAGTGAAGCAATAGAAAGATTTATTTTTTTTTTTTATGAAAGAACTATTATGCTATAGAGGAACCAAAGCCATAAATGACCTATAACATTACCAAACAATTCTCAAAGGAATCATATTTTTGGGGCCATAAATAGCTATATTAGCTAAAGTACAGATCCTTCAATCACTATTTTCCTCGATATTGGAACTGTCTGGTATTTTGAAGGATTTAAAAGCTGTTTAGAGATAAAATAAATCTTATATTATTTAAGGATCATGGAATAATTTAGGTAGGTAGGAAGCACCTCTGGAATTCATTTAATCCTTAACAGTTGATCTGACTATCACTCCTATTTTTCACCCCAATATGTCCTTAAATTTGTTTTCTCACCAGAGAGGATTTCTTGGACGGTAGAAATGTATTATATAAAGTCATGTTTTAAACATATATAGAGTATACTTATACCATGAGAAATCTACTCTGTGATCCTAAAGCTGCACATTTCATTCCTTTAAAGAACCCCATAAGGCATGCTTAAGAAGCAGAAGCAAATCCATCAATAACCTGCAGCAGTAGGTGTTTGTTTTAAAAACATGGAGTTTTTCTGCAGCCTTCTAGCATCCTACCCACATGCTTAACTACCTTTTGGTTGGAATATTTGTTGAAACATCTGAATTCAGTTGTATTCCTTCCAGTTTAAGATGACTGGCTCATGTCTGTTTGTTTATAATGAGGTAAGAGAAAAATTGAGAAGATTCTAAAGTACTGTTGAGCTCTTATTTTTTTTTCTCCTAAAACCAGTACCAGATGAATATTTTCTGAAAAAGTGACATTTTTTTCACTGTCAGTAGATTTTTTCCCCGAAATTGTAATTTTTTTCTTACTATGTATTACCTATGCATGCCCACAGTATTCCAGCAAAGTTCCAAAAATGCCATTAGCATTTTGCCAGTGTTCACAAACTGCATTGAAATATTGTGGTGATACACACGAAATGTAGAATTCCCTTCAGAACCCACATCATAAAGCTGGAGACAAGGTACCTCTGTGGAGTGGGAAAAAATAATAAACCATTAACTTCAGAGTTATACATGGAAGAACAAACATAAATGGCAGAGAACGTGCAGACTTACTTCATGTTGCGCTACAATTACTCTTTTATTTTTCTTTTAGTTATCAAAGACACTAAAGCCTTGCCATGTAATTTGCATGTAAATTGCACTCAAAATCACTTCAATAAAAGTTTCAACACATTCAAGGAAGTTTAGATAACTGATCGTATTGCATTATCACAATGCATGCCTGGAAGACCAGTACAGGTGGAGCACAGGATAGTATCCTAGGAAAACTGCTCTAGGAATATAGTAGTGTTAGGAAGCAAAATATTGTAAGCAGCAGAAAAAAATGCAACAGTTGTCAGGCTTTTAGTGGCTTTGAGGGCTATGTATTTCTTTGATCTTTCTTTGAAACAGAAATAGCTACTTTTTGCTGGTAAAACTCTAAATAATCAAAATCAATAGGAGATTTGCAGTATTTCAAACAAGATGAATAAATATTTCCCTGAATATATATTGTTTTAGTAGGAAAATCAAAGTGCAACCAATATTTGTTCTATATATTTTGTGAAGAATAGTTTAAATGAAAACCTTATTTTCCCTTTCTTAAAGTCTTTGCTCTATGGTAAATAGCTTTTTCTGATAATCTTTGAAGTTTAAAGAGTAGATGCAGCTAGATGAAAAAAAATAATTATAATATAATTTTTTCTATCTACAACCAACTGTCCTGCAAGTGTGAAAACATACAGTAACAAAAAAAAAAAAAAAAAAATCAGAATTTCTCCAGAACAAAACCATATAGTAATGGAAAAGAAAGTTCAGACTCCTCCAGCACAAAATTTCCAAACCCTCAAGGCCAAAGCCTTGCCCAAAAATGATTACTATGGGTGGTAAAGTACACCAAATTCATTAAAAAAAAAAAAAAAAGGTTCAATCTACTTTAAATCTTCCCCATCTAAGTCTTTGAGAAGATGTTCTAGTTTTGTAATAATGCTATCACTGGTGAGATGTTTTCAAGCAACATGTGCTCAATGGTACATTTGTATTCATTTTCTTTCAGTGATGCAACAACTTTCTTTTTCAGTCCTCATTTTATAGGGTCAGATCCCTATCATTTACTTCTAAATATATTTCAGATTATCTACAATTCTGAATCATTCACTCATGGTAATGGGTTTAACCACTAGCACTTTGACGAAATCATAGTTAAAAATTAACTTTTAAAAAACTGCATATGATTAGCACCAACATTATAAAACAAGCTAATAAAAATGCATGGAGAAGCATGACCTTGTAAAATAAAGCATTTATGCACTTCATGAGTCATAATCATTACTACATTTTGTTATATACTCAAGATTACTGCTTGCCTGAAGACACTGAAGAGAATCTCTTAGTAACAGACTAAAAGGCAGAATACAATTGGCTCTTAAAAGCTGTTAAAACAAAATTAGATCTATAAAATATGATGTAGAAATACAGGGAATCTGGGGCCTTCCATGATTCTTACTTAAAATGTAAATATTTTGAATAGTGACTGCACAGTCATTTCTGTACTTTTTAGGCAACTGACAGACCAAGAATATGAGAGTAACTGCATTAGCAGTATTGGTCATGACCTTACAGATAAGACAAACCAGAGCTTTCCCTCATAAGATAAAATATTATCTTTCCTATGAGCCATCTGTCATGTACAACATCACCTCTCACTCATTCAATACTTGCACAAATGTTTAGAACCTAAAACCAGGGGGAGTCTATGGAGGCAAAGAGGGTCTGTGGAGCCAGGGTTGGTTTGTCAAGGAGCAGAGGAGGTATTGCAGCATCTCACAGTCATATACTTTTGAGGAAGGCATCAAGGGGATGGGGACAGCCTGTTTCCAGCACTGCTTGGTGGGAAGGTGAGAGATGGTGACTTCCCCTGAAACTAGAGAAGGTCAGGCTGGAGAAGAGAAATAAAAAATAAAATAAATAAATGATAAATTAAAAAAAAAAAATCCCTGTGAGGATTATGAAGCACTGGAGTGGATTGCCTAGAGAGGCTGTGTGTACCCTGATCCTGGAGGTCTTCAAGTCCAGAGCACTACTACATAAGCCTATGAAGGGATGCTCTCTCAGTCTCAGAGTAACCACTTCCTTGGGCAGCTCTTTCCAGTGAAGAGCCCTTTCTAAATGTCCAGTCTGAACTTCCCTGACACAGGTTAATTCCATTTCATCATATCCTATTGCTGATCACCAGAGAGAGGAGATCAGCACCTCCTCCTCCACTGCCCACCTTGAGGAAGGTGTGGACTGCAAAGAGGTCATTGCTCAGCCTTCTCTCTCATTCCCAGAGTTCAAGGTGACAAGTACAGTTTAGGCTGTTGGAAATGTCCTGTAGTATGTTTGTTTTCTTCCCTTTCAACCATTTCACTCATTAAAATCCTGTTACATTCATACAATGATGAAATTTCAAAGACGTTTTAAAGAAGGGAGAAGGTCAATATTCTGAGGTTTGTATGAGGGTTTATACAATTTAATCCTTATAATCAAGGCATCTAACAAATAGATTATAAAACTATAAAAGTGAAAATAATATATTCTGCTTGTCAGACAGAAGAAGGAGTATGCTGGCAATTACTATTTAAAAGAACAAAACAAACCACTTGCCTCAGCATGTATTTTACATGTGTTAACCTGCAGTATGCCAGTAGTAACTACATGCAAGTTTTATTATTTGCATCATTGCTATCCTCCTAATTGATAGTATGTTCCTGTTTCTTACAAACAAACCACAGTGACTCTTTTCTTTATGAGTTCCTGATTATTTTTGCATTTTTAGAAATCTGAGTCTCCTGCAGAGCTGTTAGAGCTCAGATAATGAAACATCTGAAACAAAATTTTCGTAAGGCCTCAAAAGCCAGGCAATAGCTTTAATCTTGTTCTGAAATGCTGCAGTTTGTGTGATTACCTGCACTTATCATAAAGATATCTTTTCTGAACAGTTCAGGCGACTGTCAACTTTTCATGTTTCCAAATAAGAACAATATTAAAACTAAGGTTTTATTCAGGCTCTGAAGGAGAAGTATGGAAAGAAAACTGGTTTGAATCTTTCTCTCTTGTTAGAAGTAACAAGCCTGAGACATTTCATTCTACAAATTGCCTCAGCTTTCCAGAGAGATGATGATTACCCTTAACAGCAAATGCTAGACCAATTTTTTTGATCCGTTTGGAAGACTAAATAAAACAAAGGCTCATGCACACTGTAATAGTCATAACTGTGATGAAAGAAAAAGAATAGTCAGCGTAGAGTGGTAGTTCTACAGTTTTTGACATTAAATACTGTGTACATGGTAACAGTTTTCAGAAACATAAACAAGATTTTGCTAATTTTGACTTGCGAGAGAAAAGGGGAATGGTCTGCTCTTTTGAGAAGAGAAGTCACGTGTCACTTGTAAATCTTGTTTTCCTGTGTCAGGCCAAAGTCACCAAAGCAGGGCTAAGACTACAGGAATGGAGGTATTATTGGCACAGGACTTCACACACTGAACCATGTTCCAGCTCTCATACTTGCCATGTCAAAAGTGTGGACTTAGGCATAAATCAAAAGAAAGTGTTGAGGTTTTGACTCTGGCTGGATTTTAAACACTCACTGAAAACCGCTTTCCCTCCTCCTTTTTTCCCTCCTCCTTCCCCCTTCTGTAGTTCTCTGAGTTGAGGGAACTAAACCAGTCAGAGAATTCCTGAGTAGAGATAAGAACTGGGAGATTCTCTTACTAACTAATTCTCACAGGTAAACAGACTCAAAATAGATAGAACTGAAATTTATTGCTAACGAACTTAAACCGAAAGCTAAATTTTATTGCTAACAAAATAAGAACTAAAGAGTAAAAGAATAAAACTGTCTTACAACACTTTCCTTCCACTCCCCTCTTCCCTCAGCCGTGCTGGAATTTCTTCTGTGACACAAACCTTTTCTTCCTGTGTTCTTAAATATGTTATCACAGAAGCTCATACCGTTGGCTAGTAGTAGGAAGTCTATCCTGGAGCTGGCTATCATTGTCTTTTTCATAGAATAGCAAAAGCTTCTAGTAGCTTCTAATTGAAATCATCTCTATGGCCCCCTATCACCAAAAATTCAGCCACGTGAACCCATGACCGAAAGGTACAGTGATGGGATTTTTTCACTTGTTAAGGTTTGGAGGAGGGGACCAATCTTGACACATAAAATTTGGAGGGATTGATGTCTGATATCATGCACTGTTTTAATGCAGCAGATTGTCAGACATTGCAGAGGTCAATGTCAAACTGAATTTATGGATCTGCTGTGGTCCTTCACTGTGATTAGGGTGCCTGTCCCCATGAAAAATCTTATACAAGCAGTCACACAGCTACTGTAGATAATGCTAGATGATTGCTTTTCACAGATGAGTATTATGCTTATGAATCCAAGTACTAGCTCAACAGAAAATTTATCTGGCTATGATTTTATTAGAGATTTCATCTGTACTGCACAGTATAGAAAGATTGAAACTGTACATTAACAATTGTCTAATGCATGAGACAATCTAGACCTCTTACATGAACTTCAATGCCACATATGCAAGAAACATTAAACAGGGAATACTGACCCTAAATTAATATAGTGCTTTGAATAAGTTTTAAGTAAAAGGAACAAAGGAACATGCAATATTTCCCTAAGCCAAAAATGGAAGTCAGGGAGAAAGGGACCAAAACTAAAATATTTTTGTTCAAATACTTCCCTTATGATCCTACAAGTGGAATACCTTAAAACCTTTTTCTGTTACTGTTTCCTAAAATTTCAGACTCATTTAAAATAGTAAAAATAATTACATCATTAGCATTATGGAAAATATGGCAAGATTATAAAAACTGACACACAGAGCAAGAACTGAGAAAGCAGAACTTTTGTTACAGTGAAAATTCATAGAACCATGGAATTACAGAACGGTCGGGGCTGGAAGGGACCTTACACATCATCTAATGTCAACACCCCTGTTGTAGCAGGGAAACCTTCCACTAAACCAGGGTACTGAGAGGTCTGTCCAACCTGGCCTTGAATACTTCCAGGGATGGCATACACCTTCCTTTTGTGCCTTATTTCCAAGAGAAGATTCCTGTACAGCTACATTGACCTCTGTCTTGTCTGCTTGTCTTCTGACATTTTGGAATTGCCTGCTCTCCTGCTCTTAGGAGGTGATGCTTAAAAAGTGACAGGCTGTGGTGGAGCCAAGGACCTACAAAAAAGTTTCTACAGGGGACTTTACTCACTAGTTCCCTGAGCAGCCTGCAGTCTCTCATGTCCAGAGCTGAGGTTTGTTCAGCACTTTTCCTAGTCAAACTGTTTCTCTGTCAGCTTTTTTACCTCAGTGATCTCTAAATCATCTCTTAAGACTGCAAGTGTGCTCCAGTGTGGCCAGTACATCTCAAAGTCACTGGTGGAGGGCCCTCACTAGCACCTTGTCCCTCCAGCCTTTGGGTATCATCCCACGTCCCTTGCCAGGGAAATCCTGATATTGCCCCCATTGCACATCACATCTATTTTAAAGTTCTGCTGATGAACCCTGATAGTTTCTGAGCAAAGACTCTTCTCCCTCACCAAGAAAGGTGAGCCTGTCTGAGGCCAACATGCCTGGTAGTGCACAGGCCAGTTAAACTATTACAAATTGGGAATACAATTACACAGCAAGCGGTTTACAGCACCTAAAATCAGTCAGTACAGAGAAAAAATATAACAAACCAAAACAAACAAAAAAAACCCCTTCAACCCCCTAACAGATGGTACACCACATGTAGCATGAATGCTCCTCAGATAATCTAGGAACACGTCAATTCTTAAGTAACTCTATTGACCTGAATTTGACTGGTGATCTGTGCAAACACATTGCCTTTCTTCCATAATCTTACAAATGCTGAGAAGTGTTTTACTATGAGTGACGTTTTAGAGATGTGAAAACTGCTACCAGTAAATTGGATATGATACATTCATTCTGGCCCTGGGCTGTCTCAAAATTTGTAAGATGAACCTTCTCCAGAGTGAAAATTCTCTATGCACATTATTTCTACCTGTATAGACAGGATTTAAGCACTATTGTTCATACAAAAGTAATGGTATTTCTATGTGAAAGCTGTGACAGATTTGACTGACAGGTTTCAAAGCAATTTGCACAACAGGACCAATGCAGCAGCACTTTCATGAAAGTGGGTACAGACATTTGAGTTAACGGTTCTGAACGTGAATTGACATATTCAGATTAGATGGTTCTGCCTCTTTAAGTACTAAGTGGAATGGAAAGATCATATGTAATCTAGGAGTAAAAGTCACTGTTCCCTTCTGTGATAGTTGGGCAGGATGTGGAAAAAAAGAATCAGTATTTATTCAGAATAGTTTGCAGTGAGCAGAGCTACATTTAAGGCAAAATTCACCTAGAATTCCACAGTTTTTGGTAAAAATAAATATTCCTTTGATCAGAAACACACACTAGAACAACATTTCTGGTTCAGATAATATCTTAAACATCTTTCCAATGAATGCATCTTTGCAAAACTGCAGTAATTCCAACCATAATTATTTTCATTAAATTTTCATTTGCATAAACTCTTTTATTCATACTATTATAATTTACCATATACTGTTAACAAAACACAGGCTATTTCATGTTCCATTTCATATTCAGCTATGACTGATTAGTTCAAGCACATTGAATGATCATGCATATACATTGGAATAATTTTCATCATTTTGTCTACAGACCTGGCAACCTTTGTTTTCAAGTAGATGATCTTTACTAATGAGGTGCATATTTCTTTATGTAAATCAAGGAGGAACATAAAAAACCTCTGAGCTTCCTTGATCAGAAAGCTGTTTAACCATATGCATTTGACACTGCAGCAGGACAGAGTCCTACCTTAAGTCTTAGTGGTTTGGGCAGTTTGATTTGAGATGGCAGTCAAGAACAGTAGTCTTTCTTCAAAATACATTTTCAGATTATGAAGTTTTTAAGTTACAAATGTTATAACATTATAAACATCTGTTGTTGCAAAATAGGAAAATTTCCTTCCCTAGCCAATACACCAAGAAGTCTTTACGTTATAAAAGTGTATTAACTTTGCTAATATATATCAGTTTGCACTATACAGTGTAATGTAAGGTGATGGGCTAGTAGGATTTTACTGAAGAATTATGTATTGTTCATGCTTAAAGAAAACAAGCTAAATAACAGCATAGCCCATGAAATAAAGGCTTTCCTTTTTTGGAAGTTTGGAGCTGTCTGTGAAGGAAAAAGGACACCCTCGGACAGCCAAGGTAACAACAGCATCCCGGTCCCTCTAACATGTCTTGGGTGGAGGGCCCACTGTAGTCTGGCATCACAGACAAGTAACTATAGAAAATATGTCTCTGGGACATCTGGATCACCAGAAAAGTGGTGAGAATGCTGAAAAAAAATCTAGTAGCTCTCAGACTTTAACTTGTAGTTGGTAATGGGGTGTTACTCATCAGTGAAATCATGCGGCACTTGAACCTTTGAAGGGCAACTGAACCTTATATAAAATCACATTCGGGGTCTCCCAGTACTGCTGGGACGCTTCGTGTGCATAAATAAATATTTACTCCTGTACATCAGTACTTTGCATCCCAGCCCTTCTCCTTGGTCAGCACTGGCCAGTTGTGACTTTTTGTGACAAAGTAGAAATCCACATGACCCGGCTGCGTATTACAAGAGGAGACACAAATCACTCTTGTCCCGAGAAAAGCAGGACATAGTGTAAAGGAAGTATTTGAAAGACCTGTAGATGTGGAATTCATGGACACAGTTCAGTGGTGGACTTGACAGTGCTGAGTTAATGGTTGGGCTCAGAGACCTTAAACATCTTTTCAAATCTTGACATTCAGGACAATGGCTTTAGACTACTAACTTATACAGATATAATACAAAGCATTTGGAGTGCCTTCCAGGTCAAATATATTTTATGATACTCAGAGGGATTATGGTTCAGCTCCTCTCAACTTAGGGCTTTTTCAGAACTGTCTATCTCCTTTGTTTTTCATTTGGATTAATTGTTTGTGTACTTTTTGTAGTATTATAACATTTGGAATTTCAAATAAAGCTTAATAGTTTAACGTATTCATATTTCTCAGAAATGCATTTTAAAAATTATTGAGGTCTTTGGTCTCTGGAGCAGTATTCTGTTTTGATATTTTGGTTGGGTTTGATAGGTTTTTGCTTGTTTGTTTGTTTGGGGTTTTGTTTGCTTTAGTTTTGTTTGCTTGTTTGTTTTGGGTTGTTTGTTTGTGTTTTTTGTTCTTTTAAGTCTACCTGTCCTATTCAGGTATTTAAATGTCTAAAATGATTCAAGGTTCTGGATTGGACTTTTTTATAAATCCTTTTTAGTTGAATGATTTTGAGCTACACAAATGGTCTCAGTTTTAGAACCAGTGCCACGAACTGAAGATTATATATGACACAGCCACAGTAAAGATAACTGTCCCAAAGGATAAAAACATACATAAAAGGTTCTGCACAGTCTAACCATGGACCACATATAGAATCACAATAATTTAAATCACAAGAATGGATCATCAGAAATATCAAGCCAACATCAGCTGTATTGAATTGACTTTTCACCTGGCTTACAGCTTGCAGCTCAGTGTTGCTCTGGTTAGATAGTAATTATTTCTCTAGTTATTTTATCTATTTCTATTTACCTTGCTTCATCATATTTATGGGCTGCAGTCTGATCACAAGGTGTTTGTAATGAAATAAGCCAATTATAATCAAAAGCTTTTACTCAATTCCTTTCCCATCCACGTCAAAGACAAAATTTAATTCAGTGGAAATATTAAATTAACATAACAATACTTAGGATAAGAGTTTGCTAATAATTCATGATTGATGCATGTCATTATGCATTTAAAAGAGAACTTTTCTGGCAAACTCACTTCAAAAGGATCAAGATAACAAAATAAACATTCAAACGCTGCTTCCTTGTGTTTATAAAGTTTGAAATTTAGGAAATTTGGGAGGTGGCTGTGTGTATATATGTGCAAATGTATGGTAGGGTTTTATAGTATAAATCTGGATGAAAGGAGAAGCTGGTGAGTGTGTCTGTTATGTATTTACAAGATCATTCCTATTATACAGACAAATTTGGATGCAGACATTTTAATCAGTAACTTGAATTACCTGTTTGAATGCACATAAATTCATATTAAGGTCTGAGAAGTAAAGTTTTTCCCATTTCAAGCTCTAAATTCACACTGATACCACATTCTGGGGAAAAGCTGCTCAAGTCTGAACTGAAAGCTTTTATTTGCAATGGAAAGTGACTGCATTAATTGCCACTAAATTCCCTTTTTAATACAAAGGGGAGTTTGAATATTGGGACAATAGCTACCAGTATAAACAGTTTGCCTTCTTGAAATAAATATCTACTATATAATGCTTTTATTATCCACATTAGCTTTTGGATCACTGTTCTGCACGCCCAATTAGAAAGATTTGTAGTGCATTTTGCATTCACAACTCAACTGATGAATGTCAGTTTTCATTTATTTTGCTTTCTCATCCATCCCTGAAATTTCTACTTTAGTTTAAACAAAGGGTTCAGGAATTACTCAAAACTGCTGCTGGATTAGACGTGGCTTCACACTCCAATAATTTATTCTTTTTTTTCCCCCCTGTGAGAAAAGGAAACAGTAAATTCTAAGATCTGGCATTTTGGGGGAGACAATTCTCCAACTCTAACCCAAATTAATCAGCTATTCATTCATAAAACCAAGAATCTGTTTCCAGAACTGTAGTTTTGTATGATGACGGTGATAGAACGAACCATTAATTAATATAAAAATTAAAGCACTCAAATATTATCATTGAGATTGTTTGATGAGCATTGTTAGAATTAGAGTTAAGCTTAATTATTTGGTGCATGTAACCTTCCCTCATATATTTTGATTTGGACATAACAACTAAAGCTTTTGTCCAAGAATATAAATTATAAGTAATTTTGATGGGAAATTTCATTGCTTTATTTCTGTTACATTATCATCTTCCTGGCATCCATGCTGAGTTTGATAGTTAAAGTATAAATGTACAGGATAATTTCTGCTAAATTTGTATTAAAACCCCCAAAACTAACAACTGCTTTTATTTCTACTGTTTTCTCTTTCTTGTCATCCTACCTGCATGGTGAGGTTCTGTTCAGGACTCCTAACTATTGGAACTGTTACTGCAGAATCTACTAAACTTGCAAAAAGGCATTTGACAACATTTATGAGTCAGGGCAACACTTGCCATTTCATTGGGGATTCTTATATGAACAATAACTTGAGTAATTTTGGTTTATTTTTACTTTTTTAGTTATGCTTTTAGTTTTTTGGGGTGATGAGGGGAAAAGGAAGGACTTCTTGTTGTCTTTGATCCCTAAATACTCTCTAATCCTTTGTTTGGCAGAAAATTATCAATATTTCGTGTCTGAAGCCCCTTCTAGCTCAGATCCTCCCAACCTCACAGATGAATTGGAGTTAATATGGGTTGTGTTTGATTCTGACTGACCTACTAACATTGACTTTTAAGACTTCTGAAACGGCTTTTGTAGATGAGACTAATTTCCGAGGTTGAAATCACCTTTCATTTTTCACATGAAGTTGAGTTCATTAGAATTATTGCCTGCAGTTAATTATAACATCCATCCTGTGCTCTCAATAGAACTCTTTCTTATAAATGTGTGAGTAGGGGAAAAAATAAAAGAAGCAGATTCAAAATAATGAATACTGAATAGATTGTATTTACGGGTAAGTCATGAACCAAGAAGCTGAAAAAAAGGGTCTCTTTTATTAAATGAACCATGTGAGAATTCAAATTAAAAATCAAGAAGTTTATTGCAGTTATGACATATCACATATGTTTAGTAAAAGGGGTTTTTTTAAGAAAGGATATATGAAATAAAATTTGTGTTTTCTGAAGAGAAATTTGCATTTGTCCTCCAAAGTAATTTGGCTGATATTTTCAAGCATTTTTAATATCATGTGGCTTAAAAAGAAAATAAAAATAAATAAATGTACATGTGATAAAAATAAAACGAAATAATACCACTAGTCCATGATCGAGCTCAAAACTCACTGACATTGGAAGAAAAAAAAATCAGTTTTTTTTTCTTTTTTTTTTTTTTTTTGCATTGAATGTGTGTGATGTCTACTTTTTCTCATTTATTAAAATCTGAAATTACATAAAATGCCACACTGTTCAAAGGGAAGTCTGATGGGAACATGTTTATTTTAATGGCTTTTTTTACTGGGCAACATGTTTGAGATAAATATGAAATATCTGTACAAAACCTTGAAAGAGGGAAAAAAAAAAAAAATATTGTCCTGAATGAAAACTTCACATGAGTAGTTAATTTCTTCATCCAGAATCCTAATGTAAAGATGTTTGTTCATTTGACTTATTTGTTGTTCATAAATTAAATGTAAATATTTGAGTTTTATTTTAATATGGAAGAGAAAGCTTTCTGGACAGAACAGCAGTTAACACCTCAGGTTTTGATGACTCACAGAATCATTCATCCTGGAAAACACCTCCAAGATTGTTGGGTCTAACCTTCGGCTGAATACCACCAAGTCCACTAAATCATGGCACTAAGTGCCCCTTCTACTCGTTTTTTGAACACTTCCAGAGGTAGTGGCTCTACCACTTCCCTGAGGAGCCTGTTCCAGTGGTTCATTGCTCTCTCAGGGGATATTTTTGCTAATATCCAACTTGAACCTCCCTTGGTGCAGCTTGAGGCTGCTTCCCATTTACCTATTGCTGGTTTCCGGGGAGAAGATCCAGGTTCCCACTGTGCCACAGCCTCCTTTCAGGCAGTTGTAGAGATAGATAAGGTCTCCCTTGAGCCTTCTTTTCTCCAGGCTAAAAACCCCCAGCTCTGTCAAACAGTCCTCATAGGATTTATGTTCCAGACCCTTCACTAGATTTGTTGCCCTTCTCTGGACATGCTCCAGCACCTCAATGTTTTTCTTGCAGTGATGACTCAGTACCATCCCTGTCTTCCAGCTCAGAGGAATGGGTACTCTAAAGAGAACTGGACATGTTATTGAAGACAGGGAAACAAATATCTCAGCCTTTCCCTCATCCTGTATCACTATGTTTACTGCCACACGCAGTAAAGGATGGAGATTCTGCTTTTCACTCTGTTTGTAGCTAATGTGTTCATAGAAATATTGCTTTGTCTCCTACAGCAACAGCCAGGTTTAGTTCTAGTTTGGCTGTGGTCCTTCTATTTTCTCCCTGCATATCCTCACAACACCCTTGGAGTGCTCCTGAGTTGCCTGGCTCTTATTCCAGAGGTCATAAGCTCTCCTTTGTTTCCCTGAATTCCAGCTGAAGATTTCTGTTCAGCCAGGGCTTCCTGGGCTCCTTTGCCCTGCAGGGCTGCCTCCCAAGGGACTCTCTCAACCAGTCTCCTAAACAACGAAAGTCTTCCCTATATAAGTCCAAGGAGGCAATTCTGCTGATCCCCCTCACTATTTCTCCAGAAATGAAACCTGTCATTTCATGGTTGCTGTGCCAAAGACCTCTACATCACCCACCACTCCTTCTCTGTTTGCAAACCACAGGTCCAGTAGGATGCCTTACCTAGCTGGCTCTCTCACCAGACTGGGAGATAGCTGTTACCAGAATAGACTCAACTTGGGGAAAATTACCTTTAATTATTGCCAATTAACATAAATAAGTAATTACTCCTTTGCATTGTCAGAAATAGAAGGAAAAACCTTAAAACAAACCCTTTCCTTCCCACTGATGAAGCTGATCTTCAGTCCTTCATTCCAAACATCATTACCCTCACTGAGTGGTGAGTGGGATTTACAGTCAGTACACTGCAATTCTTCTCTGCCTCTGCTTTTTCCTCACATTTTCCCTCTGCTCCAGCATTCCTCTGCTCCTCACGTTCCTCTGCTCCACTCTCTATTCTGCAGTTCCCTCAGGAATACCCAATTGCAGCTGCCAATGTCTCCCATGGGTTGCAGTGTGGAGACCTTCTCCACCATGGAGAAGATGCTCCTCCTCCTGCTCTGACTTTGATATTCCCTCTGGTTTTTCTCACTCTTTTTATTCTTTCAGTGTCTGGTGTTATTTGCCCTTTTTTTTTTAACATGTTTTTACGATGGCACCACATGTGACTGATGGTCTCAACTGTGCCCTGCGATGAGTCTGTTGGAGCCATCTGGAACCAGCTGTGTCTTGAATTAGACAGCCCATAAAGTCTTTCCACAGAGGCCACTCTTCAGCACCCACCCTGAGAGCACCTTGCCACAGATACCAAATACACTGCCAAGAAAAGAAAAAATTGTCTTGTTTTCTGTAGAGAGAAAGGTCTGTAAGGCTGTTTCTTTCACTGCTGTCTGGGAATGGTTAATTGTTTTTGAACTTACAGTGATTTGATTAATTTGTGTCAGAAGTACTTCATAGTTCTAACAATGATAAAATAAAACTGTTTGACACTGATTGCATTTGGGGTTTGGTTGGAGAAATGGTTTTCCCCCTAACTGGTCTGTTTTTATGAGGCTGGACAGAGGTGCTGTCCAGGCATTCTCTCTTTTCCATGCATGGTCAGACCCATATAACTGTCTTAGGGATTATTCATAATCAGTTAGTGTGTTTACTGACCTTCAGGAAACTTGTCATATTTAGTCACAAAAAAATCTGGGGCATGATTCCAGTAACATGGAATGTGTACATGCAAACAAATGCACGAAAATGCTTATGCTGGTGTTTAGTGGTATCGTTGTGCATTTAGGATTTAACTGTGTGTTATGTGCATCAAACATTCTGCCACTGAGATCATGGCTTTCACGCAGCACTAGTACACAAAGTGTGTTCTGAGCACCTGCTGGGACTACAGGCATAACCAATTGCAGGAGCTGCTTTAGTAAATAATTCAAATGATTTAATTGCAGAGAAACACTAAGTGATTTTTTTTCACCCCATGTATTCTGCTGGAACAGAAAGGTTTTCCTGTATTTCAAGGCTGGTAGAACATCAGTGCATCGTGATTCACAGAGACTGGTGTGATGTTCATCCCTTCCTCTTCCAAGAGTTATGGAAGATGAGCAGTTTCATGTCCCTGAGAAATAACATCTTACATCTTTTTTAATTAGGCTTGTTTCAGAGTTTCTCAAGCTGTACACAGGTGACTTATGCAGTGCCTCTTGGTATTTGCTGGTGAGGCAGCAGTGGTGTGCTGATACTGTACACATAATAAATCATGTTAAAAGAGGGTGAAGCAATTCAGTGCACTTCTAATGTCACTTTGCCACAGAAGCAGTTGATGTTGCAGAAATGTGTGATCACAACAACAGGCAATCAGAGAATGATGGAAGTTCATGTTGATTATAAGTGAACTGTGTGAAAATACTGTAATGTCATGACGGAATATTTAAGTTTTGGTTCAGACTTTGTCCACATGTCAGCTTTAATGGGTTGTTAATTCTATACAGTTTGAAATGCACATGCAACAGAGGTTCATTTTTTTACCAGACATAGGCATTCAGGAAAATTGTGGCATATTTAAATGTGTGCAAATGAAATTTGTTTCATCTCAACTGTTCTGAGACTTTTGTGATCCTTTGAGCTGTGACACGTCTGTCGTAAGGCATTTTCTCATTTCACATCTGATGAGAGTGAAAAACCTATGCTAAAATATTCAGTTATACCTGAAGTTTTCCCAACGTCAACTCTCATAAGCCTGTGACGTACTCTTCAAACAGGGTTGGTGACTCTTCCTAGAAAGAGAACAAGATCAGGTGTCTGTCACTGAAAATAGTGTGGCATAACTGCTTTTATAGCAAATGCAGATAGCAGCTGCAGTGACTGGGATGGCTGAGAGAGGAGCTTTTGCATCCAAAACCAGAAACACTAACTCGGATTTTGTAAAACACACAGTAACTGATTACAGTGAATTAGGCGTTATGCTTACAATGGCTTTTGTGAGGTGAAAAGATCAAAGGATGTCTTAAATACTGGGATATAAAAAAATGTAGTTAATTCTTCTATAGTGATAAAATACTTCTGTTTTCCCACAATGCTGAGGTCGATTTTACTGTGGTTGCATAATGTACATTATGTGCAGAAAGTAGAGTAAAAGAGTTGAGAAGAGCAGTTTTAAATGAAGTTCACAGACAATTTAGAAGGAAGGTTATATTCTCCTCCTGTCTTTAATGGCAGTCTCAACTGCACTGATGAAACACAGTCACTGATGGTAAAGCAAAGTCATTAGGAATCAAATCCCTGCCTGAGAATTTTAACTCCATAAATGAGCTGCATAGGCACTTAACCTGGGAACTCCCAGGATATTTTAAAGCATATTTTCAATTAAATCTGACTTGAGGAACAGTAAGTTGAACAGCACTATATTTTCTTTAGTGTAAATGGGGATATTATTTTTCTTTTGACCTGCATGTGTGGTGCATGATCTGCTGTGAAGATATCACTGTCAGATGTTAAGAATGTGGGCTGGAGTTTCACAAGCACAGCTTTTCACAGTTGTCACACTCATTTGGGACAGCAACCTGCCCTAGTTGACACTGCTTTTTTCAAGGAGGTTGGACTAAAAAATCTCCAGAAGTTCCTTTCAACCTCAACCTCAACTACTCTGTGATTTTATAGAAGAATAGAATTGAATAACAGAATAGAATAGAATAGAATAGAATAGAATAGAATAGAATAGAATAGAATAGAATAGAATGATCTTAAGCATCGTAATAGCAGTTTAATGTCATCACTTGTTAAGGTGAGCAATGTAATTTATGGCAAAGTTATACAGTGATCTTATTGGACTTTCTACTGTTCATCTTGAAAATCCATAAATATAATCAATTACAAAAAAAAAAAAAAAGAAAATAAGTCAAACCTACAAGTGTTTTAGTGTTTCACATTCATGATGGGGAAAAATAATCAGATAAACATGGACAAAAAATATTTTCTAGCAGAGATTATGTATATAAATATTATTGTACTTTGGCTTAGCTTTCTTTTCATATTCAAAGGAATTTAGGCTCCTTCCAGTAACATATCTGGTTGGTGTTCAACTCATTTTCTTCCTGTTGAGCTAAATTAGAATCAAATGCCTGTTATGATCTCTGTTTTCTTTCAGAGAACAACTATGTTTTTAAGTATGCTATTTGTTTACCAGAAACTATAGAAGCCCAGGTTAGTTCAACTACTCTAGAATACCATTATATTTTATTCATTCTTTGCAAGAATAAATTAGATTACAATCTTTTTGAAAATATTTTAAATGTAATTGTATTCCTCAAATGTCTTAATAGCTATTATTTTCACTATTATTCTAAAAGACACTGATTTTTGAAAATATTATTTCCTTACCTCCCTGATATACACCAGACCAAGCATAAAATTGCAACTGCCATGTGATGAGCCCAGAAAACTCAAATCCTAATAAAAGAACTACAAGTCAGAAGCTCTTCTATCAGTGTATGCCAAAGTATGAAAATGAAATACCTTGTAGAAATGTGTAATTTCTGTTTAATTTTCAGTTGGAAATTCACAAGAAATTTAATATCTGGTATTTTTAATTTAGTATTGTTCTATAATGTTTTATTGTGGTTTTTTAAGCACTTTTTTTTTTTTAATCTGTCAAAAGCCAAATAGATTTTGGAATATTTGAATTTCCTGACAGATACATATTCAACCATGACCAACTCTATAAATCATATGCAACCTGTCAAAATCCAGTTCAGCAGGAAGTGCATTAGGACTTACATTCTGTATAACAAATGGGCTGAAGAAGATATTATATAATTATAGTACTACTTAGAAGCATAACAAAACTGCTCTGTGCATTTCAGGCTACCAGTTAAAAACCAGCTGATGCATTACCATGACAAAAGAATGAAGAGGGTGGCTGCCAGAGGCTGTAATTGGCTTCCTCGAGAGACCAATATATTTCAAAATACACAGCAAGCAACATCTACAGCAGAGGTATTTGATTCTACAAGACATTCACTTGAGCCTTAACTCCCTCTGTCATTATGGCAATGGCACTTTAATGGCTCAAAATCCTGTTGCACTTTGGTGGCTCCCATCTCCATGGAGCAGGTCTTAAGGTACTCCAGTCCCAAAACTTGGTGATGACTGTTCATATTTCTTCCCTTTCAAACAAAGGACTTAATGAGATGGCAATTTAAATGATTATAAGAGTTATATTATGCCTGTCTCTCTCCTGCAATGAAAATGGTATTTCTCCATTTTTCCCAAAAATGTCTATTGCTGTCATTTCTCAAAATATTTTTGCAGAAGTTTCAGGTGACAATTCTTTTCCACCCATTATTAAAATGTTGTTCTCCCCCTTATTTTTTTATTACCTTTTATTCCTATAGTTACCAAAGGTGGCAAAAATCTGTATATGTTCAAAATAAAAGAGGTGGTGTTGAGATCTCCATTTATTATTTTCAAGGTTCAGACCCTACACTTCAAATTTCTGCAATGAAAACTCACATATATATTCATATAGACCTTTCTGCTCCCATAGGTGACTGTGGAGTCAAAAACATATTTCAAAAGTATTTGTTTGGTTGTTGTTAGGTATTGCATGGCTTGTTTACTTAAATGCCATGGTCTCTTTAGGTGTATTACTGAACTTAAAAAATAGTGAGGGGAAAAAATGGACAATTATTTCTGTAACCTAATGTTGACCTTTCATGACATTCAATGATGCAAATAAAACATTTTCCTAGCTCTTTCTTCAGGTTCTTTTGAACAATAAGTTCTTATGGACCTCGTATATTTTTATTATATTCTTCTCTTTCTTTGCTCTTTCTATTCCTTGTTTCTCTGAATTGCAGTCATACGTTTCAGAACATCTTCTGCTGGAAATGCAGAAATAAATTTGTATTTATTTTGGAAACATCACAGTTGTTTTTACAGTACTACTAAAGTTCATGGGAAAAAGTATTTCATCCCAGATGTCACATATCATAGAATTACAGAGCTATTATTATATATAAATATAATTTATAGCTATAGGTATTGATTGTCAGTTCCCTTTACGCCATTTGACATAGATGTAGTAACTTGAAATAATATTTCTTTCTTTCTTTCTTTCTTTCTTTCTTTCTTTCTTTCTTTCTTTCTTTCTTTCTTTCTTTCTTTCTTTCTTT
>JAWWLV010000100.1:33385960-33403762 GCA_035041135.1 Platyrinchus mystaceus | reverse complement strand
ATTGGCCCCATATGGGTTCTAAACAGGCACTGTTCAGTTAAATGAATTGATGTTAAATGAATGTGTCAATTAAATAATCCTAAGTACAAAATCTTCTACCTTTAGGATCCTCCAGCTCTGTTTGGGATGAATTCTCAAAAACCCTTTATAGAAGTTTCAGCTCTGGCTAATCACCATAATCGCTTAAAGAGTTTTCAAAAGCTGAGGCACCATTAACCTTCTTGTATTTTATAATTTAAACATTTGGAAAAAAAAAATTAATCTATATTAATTCTGAAAGAAACAGGTAGACCATTTACTTTGATTCCCTTAAATTAATATAATTTCACAGACTTTGCGATTCTCTTAAATTAGGGATAAGAAAATAGAGCCCTACCGAAATGCATATATATATGCATATATATTTCAAAGTAAAAGGCAAAATCTGTTGTAAAAATAAGAATCAAAAGGTTGATTTTGGATTAGAAATTGAATTCTAGACTCTGCAATAGTTTGAGGGCATTTCATTGTTCTTTTCATTCTTCCTCATATCTTCTGATATGAAAAGTTCTTTTGATATTGGTGTGCTAGTGATCAAGATATTAACAGAGCAAGAACAATAAGTATTGGGAACATCAGGATGAATATCTGACCCCTTTGTTTTCAAATGGGATTTTGTCCTAAAATTCTGTGTAAACCTTCCTGCCAATTTCCACATAGCTGCTAGCTCAGGACCACACACATCAAATGGGAAAACATTAAACTATTTTCTCAGCTAGAACAAATGGCTATTTAGCACTTTATGGAGCTTAGCTAATAGGGATAGGAGCATAATCCAGAACTGAAACCATTTAAACCAAAAATATTTATACAAGACTATTTCAGTGAGACCTTCAACTACTACATATGTACTATTATATATGTTTTTGCATGGTCCAGTAAGTTTCCCTGCTTCTTTCCAATAGCTTCTGTCCTCTTCTTCTATTTCATAAGGTGTGCTTGGTATGATGTACTTTGGAGGAATTAAATTCAAATTTTTCTCTTTCCATCCCACATTTTATATATGCAGGTATACTTTAAAAATGATCCTATAAGACAGCCAATCCTACAAGAATGAGAAACACTATTTTCCTTGGAAGATTTCTTTTATTTTTTTTTTTAATTTTGCTTTTACATAGCAACTTTTTTGAAGGCCACATGAAAGATTAGAGAGCTATAACCTACTGTCATTCCAGACACGTTTCTTATTTATTTTATGGGATGAGGCAAGACCTGGAGACTTCTAGTCAGTGGAAATATTACTATTCTCTGTGGTAAACATGAGAATAAAGTTAACACATCCCTCTTATTTTGTATTCTGTCAAAGGCTTAACACCCATGCCAGAATTTTCTGGCATTGCATTCTCATAATTTTTTAAAAATACATGACGAGGGAAAGCTGTTTAAACTACAAGTCTTCAAAAGACTATCTGCCAACAAAATGACAATTTGTATTAGTCTTCCTCTTGAACACAAAGGGCTATTTCATTTTTTTTTTTTGTACCTCTGTGTGCATTTGTTTGTGAGTGTGTGTGTGTGTATGGACAACTGATTGCCATTTATTTCTCCTTCCATCTTACAGTGATTCATTGCTACCAATTATTTAACTTTTTGCATACAAGAACTGCAGTTAAGACTAACATCAGGCCAATGCAACCTAAGAGCTGACCTTTTTCAGTTATAATCTCAACATGCCAAACAACATTGATTAAAAACTTACCATAATGATCTCTACTGGAAGATGAATATTAAAAGGGATGCTATGATTGCAGCCACCTTTTCTATAGTATTTTGCTTGCAAATCAAATCAAATTGACCAACAAGCAAACATTACTTGAAGATTTGGGGGTTTAATAATTACTATTAGAAAAAAGATACCCTTTTCAAAGAAAAATTTATGGCACATTCTTATGCTTTCTGATTAAAATCATGGCTAAGCAAGAGGATAGTCTCAGTTTAATGGGAAGGGGGAAAATATAGGAAGGCCAAGGCAGACAAACAGTTATTTTGCAGAAGGTGTGCTGTGGTTGAAGAGCTGAGTCACCAGGTGAGGGACCCACGGGAAGAAGTGAACAGGCTTCACAGCATTCAGGCAAATGAGCAAGAGAGAGACTGATTATTTTCAGAGACACCACAGTCTCAAGGCTCTCAAGTCTCCACCCTCCACTGTAGTGGAGAAGCAGGTGGACTCAGAACCCTGCAGGGTAATTAGTCAAAGGACTGTCAACCGGGGGTCTGTTAAAGACGGAGGCTGGAAGTGGGTCACTGCATGTGCCAGGAGGAAGAGTCCTCATTCTTCTCAAAATTTAACAGGTAGGACTGGTACCTTCTACAACAGGTATGAGGCTCTGGAACTAGAAAGCCAGATGACTGTTGAAGTGGGCAAAGGACCTTCTGTGGTAGTGGGGCCTCCTAAAACAACGCCACCTGTACGCCACATCAAGACCTCCTGTGAGACACTGGATTATTTAATTATTGGGTCGGAAACAACTGAAGTGTGTGTGTGGGGGGCGGGTTGGGGTGGATAAGTCTAATCTCACAGAGGTGAGAAAAGTCCATGACTCACTTAGTTTGTCAAGAGTCAGCAGAAGCTGCCATCATTTACCAAGTTAAAAGCTGTATTCATACGTGCCTCTTTGTTCTCTAGAGGCATAAATCTGCCCATACAGCCTTTTTGACTTCTGGTCATAGGAGAGAAAAAAAACCATCTAAACCAACGAACCCTTCCCCATGGTTCTCTTTCACGCAACTTTTGACAAAGAATAAACCTCTACTGCTATATAGGAATGTTCTGGTTTTAAGTGTGTGGGTACCATGAAGTGAATCATCCTTGAACTATATGAAATACTAACTCTAACTTCATCTTTAAGGAAATGACCTTGAAATTGCATATACTCTGACCTGTAAAATACTGGGTGACTTATTCAGTAATGCTGATGAAAAATAGTCCTGAATAAGTACACTGTGGGTTGTTTACTTAATTGATAAATTATTTCAGTTCTATTTCAAATTAATGAGGTATTTCTGAGAACAACATGAATAGTTATTTGTTTTCTGAAAGTAAGATACAGGAAAAAATAATGCTCTCTCATCTTCATCAAATATCAACTAAACATGCATTTATAAGGAAGTAAAAACACTTTAATTTGTACGTCAGCTTGGAATTAGTCCATGAAAGTATCCTGAAAACCACGACCTCAGATGAGAGCCAGCCACTGATTTGTTGTGCAAGTCTTCTATGATAGAGGGAAACATAGGGTGGCTGTGGAAAGGAAATTGTTTTAAATAAGAAATGAGTTGGAGATTATTCATGTTTTGCCTTTTCTTCTTCCAGTACAAAGCCATGTGGAAATTTCCTCACGTTATTTTTTTTATTTCACTCTGTGCATGCACATTTTACCATGCTTGCTACCTAAATTTTAAGCCCATACTTCCAAAAAAAAAAAAAAAAGCAAATATATAGAAACATTCCCTATTAATTTTTATTTTATAAAAAAATCACTAATATCTATGCTCTTGAATATTCCCTTAAATATGCATTTTTATCATAGGACAGTAATAAAAATTTGTAAAGGAAAATAGCTTACTTTACATCTTTCTTAATGTGGAAAAAGGAAAATGTCAAACAGATGTATCAAACTGTAAAGTATTACCACCAGTTTGGAAAAAAATAAAATATAAACAGAAGATTATTTCATGTATTTTCAATGTAAGGCAGTAGAAATTAATGCAGTCTTTGCTATTGATTTCAGTGGAAGAAAACCAAGGTCACTAATAAACAGACTTATTACCTGAGTGAAAGTAGCATGAGTTTGAGAATGCTTTTGTCTATGGATTCCACTCCCACTTTTATTTCTAAATGCTCTTTATCCTTTCAAAGTTGCAAAAGCAGGGCTCAGGCTAACAAAATACATGGAATGGCATCATCCTGGGTTGTTGGATCTGACATGAGGCAGTTTTCCTAATACCCAGTCTGGTTTCGAATTAGTAATTGAAATTTTTTTAACTGAATTGTTTTGTAGATCACAGTGGTTAAGACAGCCAGTCTGTTTCAAGTTGTCTAAAATAAAACTGATTTTAAAGAGTACTGAAAGAGAAATACAGAATCCAGAACCTTTTCTGCATTCCCCCTTTCCATATAATCATCATCATCATCATCATGATCCATATAGAATTCAGTCTTGATAGACTTTTTCTTATGGCTATTCAAATGGTACTCTATTGCTGTTGCACATTATATTTCATCCTCCTTCCCTTTAGTTGGATAAACTAATATGAATTTATTGAGACATAAGTATACAGATTTATATTTATAATAAATATGGGTCTGTAAACTATGTTAGTGACTAGATAAATCTATTTGGTAGACGTATTGTTCACCCACCAAAGAAAAACCAGTACTTTCACTTAAAGGCTAATAAAATGAATCCATAAAAAAAGCAGCAGAAAAGAAAATAATCCATGAAAAAGTGGCAGAATAAAAAGTGTGTAACTCAGCCATTTTGCCTTACTCATAAACTGTGGTTTCTAGCTAAATTTTTCTTTGCCTGCAATCATATACTTAAAGTTTAGTTATTCAATTGCAAGTTTTCAAACTCTTGCACAATGCTGGTCACTTCTCCATTAGTACTTCCCTTTTTAGTCCCTTGACCCCTTGACTTGACTATTTTTGACACACTGTGATTTCTGTCCTTTTGCTGTGTGAGAAGTTTGACTTGCTTGAACTTATTGGGCAGGTTCTTTATGACTCCACTGATCCTACAGGCTCTGTGTGTCAGTGTTGCCTGAGAGGACTCATGTTTTTTGTCTGTGCAGTTGTTCTCCTGTGTGTCATTCATTCTATGTGTCATTTGTGTTTGCATCATCTGCCTTTTAGGTAATGCAGTAAGTGTTCTCTGTTTTTTGCACCCTACATCTCCTGCTAGGCTCTCTTCAGCAAGCAAACCACTTCTTTAGCTCCCTCAATAACCACATCACACTACAGACACGTGATTTTAGATGTCAGAATGTGAGATCCCTTTACCTCAAAATTTTCTTTTTCCTTCAAACATGTCTGTTGTGTTAGCTGAGTATATTTTGAAAACTGCAGTTGTGCCAACAGACAGGGCAGCAAACAGTCATCTCACAAGTGTCAACACTTGTGTTATTACAGAACACAGGGAGATCAGTTCTCCCCCAGCTGTCAAACTGTGTGATTCTAGTTTGCTTCTGATTCTTGATTATGAAGAACTGACCTCTCAGTCTGACGAAAAACTCAGAAATTGAAGACAGTGAAGAAAAATTAATATGGTGACAAACAAGGTATTCTGAGGATGCCTCGGACCTTACTGGATGATCCTTATGGGTTTCTTCCAACTCAGCATATTTTGTGATTCTGTAATTCTGTGATATAGAAAACTTCATAAGGGGAAGTGTTTCATTATACATGTATTGTGTATTTGAGTTATATTTACTATACTATATATTAAATATATTATATATTAATTAGTAAGACTGAGAGGCTTTGGGAAGGAGGAATTTAAAAATAGTAAAAAAAAAAAAGAAAAGATAATGTTATAAAAGTTTTTTTAATGACGTTGTTGGAAGGACTAAAGCAAGAAATAAATCCATTTTAATTTTTTATCAACTAGCAATGTTTAACATACATAGAAACAATAATAAAGTTGAGTAACCAACAAAGAGCCAAGAGTTCATGAAATCCAACAAGTGCTTAGCTGAAATAACCAGTATATTTGTAGAAAACTTCTTAGAGGTTTTCACACACTCCAAAGAGAATAATGCCCATTAGTTTCTCCCACAGACAAACTATGGAACCAGAAAGACATGTGAAGTTAAGCTTCCAGTAATATTCTCAAAATTAGGATTGTGAAAGAAAGTGCAGGTGGAGAGACCTAAAAACTATATACTATATTTTAGGCAATTTTGTTTTGTAAGTTCACACACTGAGAGCATAATGGTGTTGAAGACTGCCCATTTTAAACTGATCATGCTGTGGGGTGAACTGAATACCACAATACAGATTTCTTTCCAGATGACTGGGTATTGTGCCATAGACTCCAGCTCATGATGGAAAAAGGAGTGGAAATTGGAATAAACCTTCATCATGATAAAGAATGTGAATTATTACATAGAGAGACAAGAGAATAATTCTTGTAAGGCTTTACTAGAGGCATGGGAAAGGTAATCAGGCCAGGAGACACCTTGGAAAAATGGATCCTAAGATAGAAATTAATAAAAGAAAGAAGGGCAAAGCAGTAAAGTACTGATGTTGGATTACATCATAATATATTCAGTCTTAATACTTGCCCTTGGCCAGGGACAGCTCTCACAGAGATTATAGAAATCCCCCCTCTGATGTGATATCAGGGGAAAGAAACTAGATCAGATTCATTACAGGATCAGCAAGGAAAGCACTACATACTGAATCCAAAAAACTATTAAGGACTATTCCTTATGTTCAGAATTTTTGTTAATCCTAAGATTACTACAGATCTGGGGAATGAGATATTCTGGATTCCCTCAGAAAATTAGGTATTATCGTTGTTTCTACGTTAATTGTGTACTTATGAAATTACTACCATGGCTGTACTTTTTTGGTATATGTGGTTAGTTGCAGCTGAGTTGTCACACAGCTTAGACCAACTGTCTTTGACGTAGGAGATTAAGCATAAATGAAAACATCAATTTAGTTATGAAGTGGGAAGCAGTTTTTAATAGCAGAGGTCTGAGATTAGCATTAGAAATGTTTTACTGCATTGCATTTGATATGCCTGAGTACTCTGTGTCACACACCAGAAGCATTTTTCTTTCAAGTCCACAGTATCTGTTTGAAGAAATTGTGAAGTGTGAGACTCCTGCACCTATATACAGAACAAGGAACTCACACAAATGCTGTTTGAAATTTAATTCTTCTTAAGAATTTTAATAATTCCTATTTGGCTCATTGGCACTATGATGACTAATTGCTGAAGTAGCTAAATAGATGAAGCCATAACAGTGCACTGTCCCAGAGGTCGAGGGATATTTTTTCTCTCTTTCAAAGAAGCTCATTAGTCTTTGCTCCATCAGATTTTTATGTTATTCAAACTCCCAATTAAAGAATGAATGCTGCATTATATTCTTGTTGGAATATTCACTTCTGTTTTGTCATGTGAGCTCTCCATATGTGAAATAATAATTTGTTATATTTTTCTCTAAAATTTCTGTCTCTGTTTATTGCTGTAGTTGTGTCATAATTCTGGCTGTTATCCCGTGAACAGTGAAGCATATAGGTAAATTTAGTCCCATGACAACCCTTTTAAAAACATTTATGTATGTTTGAAATTGTATATATCAGGATGTAGTACTGATTCTCTCTCTTCTCCTGATTAGATTATAGCAATATGACAATCTACCATCTGAGTACACCTTTCTGTCTAATGATTTAAGTGCTCTGACTGTGTTTTTAGCTACTTTGCCTTGATGTTTGGTGCCCTGCAGAGTTCTGCAGTTTGAAGAGTGTTACATAACTGATGATGCCTATGTCATGAGGATGACTCAGAAATAGGTCCATGACACAAAAGTGCATGTTTTTCCTGAAAATGGAAGATTATACCAGGGTTTTTTGTGTTTTTTTTTTTTTTTTTTTTTTTTTTTTTTTTTTTTCTAGCTGTGGTGATTAACTGTAGTCTTAGTAATAACAGTGGGATATCAGAGAGCCAAGACTTTCTGCTGATTTACCTGCACTGCTGCCTTAGGAAAATAAGAAAATAGTATGCCAAAAATAAAAATATATAAATAAAACAAACAAACAAACAAAAAGATGACCTATAGTCTTGATATAATATAGGTAAAATGACCATGAATTCACCAGATTTTGTGTCATGTGTAATTAGACCAATTTTTACTTGAGATGGATGTTCTAAGATGGCATAAGGAAGTGCTGTCACTGAACCATGGCTCAGCCTATATAGCAACTACTCCACCAACAAAATTTTCCATTTGAACAGCATTTCAAAGCAAAGAAAGTACTTCACAAATTGGAAAAAAATGATGTAAGAAAATCCAAAAGATATTCTAGCGTTTCAGGACTTTTTAAGGACCCCTCATACAATCACTTGTAAAACTGCACTAATTACATACATTCCCTCTTTTTATTACATTTATCTCCCACCTAACTGTGAAGATCCCTGTGGCAATAAAGTACAGATGACAGCTGCTAGAAGCTATGTGGAATGGTGCTGCAATGAAATGTCCCTAAAATTCAGAGGACAATGATTCCCTCCTTCTCAGGACTACTGATTGGTGAACAACTTTGTATAGCAATAACTAAATTGCGAAGCTGCTTCAATTAATTTACACTGTGAACATAGAACATAAATACAATTTTGAATTATTGGAACCTTGCATCAGTTGTTATAGCTAGGAATATTCTGTGGTTTTTAGATCAGTAGCTTTTTGTTGCTTCAGTCCTTTCTTTCTCTGTCATCTTTTTCTGTCTCAATTTTCTGTCTCCTGCCTCTCCGGCTGTGTTCCTCCTCACCCACCCTCCCCTTTCCCTCTCCTCACCCCCTTTCTCTTTTACTTGCTTTTCCTTTCTCCCTTTTTTGTCTTCCTGTCTTGTTCTCCATTAAAAAAAAAAAAAATCAATAGTTTGATTGATCAGGTGTAGTCTATCGTTTACAATAAATGAAATCTCATTACTGGGTGAAACTTGCATAATACATAATCTACATTAAGCTTTTCAAGTTAATATATGTGATTCTGAAAATGTGGGAATATGTTGTAACTGTATCATAGTCATTACATGAAGTAATCATCATTGGATTTGGCGTGGTGTAATTACTAAACTTGCTGCTGACAACAATACAGTTAAATTATGGGTAATCCTGAAGGATAGTGGGTGTATAAGTAGTACCATTTAAGGAACCTGAAAGTACACAAGTCCATGGGACCTGATGAGATTCATCTGCCTGTCTTGAGGGAAACAGCAGACAAAGTTGCTAGGTCACTATCCCTCATTTTTGAAAAATTGTGGCAGTCAGGTAACATTCCCAGTGACTGGAAAAAGGGAAATATAACACCCATTTTTAAAATGGGCGAAGACCAAGGTAACTACAGACCAGTCAGTCAGGCAAGATAATGGGGTACATTCTCCTGGAAAGTAGAAGTGATTGGTGACAACCAACGTGGATTTACTAAAGGCAAATCATACCTAATAAACTTGGTAGCCTTCTGTAATGGGTCTGCAGCATGAGTGAACAGGGGCAAAAGAACTGAATCGTGTACCTGGACTTGTGCAAAGAGTATCCCTTGTGCCATCCTTTTGTCTTAACTGGAGAGATATGGATTTGATGGATGGACCATGCAGTGGACAAAGAATTGATTGGATGGCTGCACAGAAAGAGTTGTGCCCAACAACCTATTGTCTCCATGCAGACCAGGGATGGGTGGTGTCCCTCAGGGGTTGCTGTTGGGGCTGATACTGGTCAACATCTTTGTCAGTGACAGGGACACTGGGAACGAGTGCAGCCTTAGGAAGTTTGGTGGTGACCCCAAGCTGTGTGGAGCAGTTGGCATGCTGGAGGGAAGGGATGCTACCCAGAGGGACCTTGCCAGGCTTGACAGGCGGGCCAATGCAAACCTCATGAAGCTCAACAAAACAAAGTGCAAGGCCCTACGCCTGGGTCAGGGCAGTCTGAGCACAGGTTGGGAGGAAAACGGACCGAGAGCAGCCCTGAGGAGAAGGACTTTGGGGTGATGGTTGATGAAAAAAACATGAGCCAGAGTTTGCACTCACAGCCCAGAAACCCAACCACATCCTGGACTGCATCAAAAGAGTTGTGACCAGCAGGTCGAGGGAGGTGATTCTCCCCTTCTGCTCTGCTCTTGTGAGACCCCACCTGCAGTACCGCACTCAGGTCAGAGGTCCCCAGCACAAGAAAGAGGTTGACGGGTTGGAACGAGTCCAGAGGAGGCCACAAAGTTAATAAGGGCAGTAAAGCACCTCCCCTATGAAGGCAGGCTGATACATTTGGGCTGTTTATCTTGGAGAAGAGAAGGTTGTGTGAAGACCCCATCGTCTTGCAGGACCTGAAGGCGGATGGCTCATCAGGAGCTGTAGGGGTAGGACAAGGGAGAATAGGTTCAAACTGAAAGAGAGTAGGTTGAGATCAGAAGTTAGGAAGAAATTCTTTACTTGTGAGGGTGGTGAGGCCCTGGAACAGGTGACCAGAGAAGTTGTGGATGTCCCATTCCTGGAAGTGTCAGGGCCAGGTTGGTGGGTGTGGGTCTCTGAGCAACCTGATCTAGTGGGAGGTGTCCATGCCCATGGCAGGGGAATTGGAACAGGATGATCTTTAAGGTCCCTTCCAACCCAAACCATTCTGTGATTCTAAGATTTGAACTATTGGTTCCTGTATTGGTATGAGAGGCATGGATTCATATGTCAGCTGGGCTTTGAACTGTTCATAATGACCTTTTCAGCCCATTATTCATCCTGTTTTTCATCCTTCTTTGTAGTTCAGACACTGATATCTCATTGCTTATGATTGTTTACAGGGTTGTCAGTAGATATTGAGTTAAAGCTGTAGTAAATGATATTCACTGATGTCTTCTTGTCGATAATACCAGTTGTTTCATCATTGAAACCATGAACATACATGACTTTCATTATTAATTAGAAGTAAACCAGTAAATACTTAAAAAGTTTTACATTATTTTATTTAATATATCTTCCATTAATTATTTTATTGAAAGTATTATTCTACAGGAATTCTTGTAATGGCTTTATAGTGTCCTGCACAAACCTTTACAAATACTGATATTAGGTTGTGCCTAAAACACAACTAAAACATTTTAAAGAAGACTAATTTATGCTAAAGAATAAAGACATATATTGAGACAGGGGAGATTAATTTTCGTAATTTCCTATTTACCTTCCAACAATTGAATTTTGTGCTGGACATGATTCCCATAATACTAATGGTGGTAACTTTCCTTGTAATTGATCTGTCCCTGTACAGCAGAAATTGTGCAGTACAAAGATATCACCTATTGCTAAGACAGGTAGTTACAACATGCTACTCTTCTTAATGTTAAATGTACCAGTCTAGATAGTAACGTGTAGGGGTTTTTGTATAGGAACAGATTATCTAAAACTACTAGTTTCTATTTCAAATAATCTTTTAAAATACAAAGTAAAAATGTGATCTCTATTTCCCAAAGATTGGTGAGAACACTGTATCACATTTCTGATTAATAATTTTTCTATTGTGTAGTATATTGGCACAAATTTTTATGTGCCAGCACATAAAACTCATACAAAATGTAATGAAATCAATATATGCAAAGAAACCATTTAACAGCAATTTTTAATATAAACTGTATTTTACGAAGCATATTTTGAAGGTTTTCATACATAAAGTGGTGTTTTAAAAATAACTGTCTTAGAGGAATTTATGGCCTTAACCTCTAGCAAAGTCTGTCTAGACTTCCAAAACAAGGTCCTAATGGATTTGGAGTCCAGGGTTAAACAAAGTTGGGAAAAATACTACTTGATTGAATTGCCCAGAAGATGAAGGGGATTCTCTTAAAAGAGAATGAGCCTAAGGGTTTGCCTGAAAAATATTTAAAACTCTGTACTAATTAACTGCTTGAACCAAGGAAGTTTCTCAAATAATGTTATGTATCAGAGGTGAAAAAAATACTCACATTGATATTAGGAAAAAATATACTAATGTTGCCTTAGGTTACACTTTTCACTAAAGAAATTCAAAAGAAATATTATCATCCATTAAAAATTAATAATATTCTTAATACTATCAGGATCTTAGAAAATATGTGTGCCTTAAATGAAAAAAGTCATGCTTAAAAGCAAAGACACAGTTTCTGACAGTCTCTAGCAGAGCAGCTTCAGTTACCTGTCTCAGAATATACAACTGTTCCAAATTTTGCTTTAATAAGTAACAGAACATGCAGTACAACCACAAAATAAGAAATAAGCTGAATGGTTTTTAAACATGCAATTGTGCTTAGAAGACAAGCCAGAAAAGTTTCCATTCACCAATCTCTATGATATTTTGCAGACTTATGGATGAAGTCCTGCAGTATAATCAAGCTTGCTCCTGTTTAAGAGTAGACCTATGTGAAAAGAGGAAGCCTGTGAACTCTGAGATGTTGATGGATTAATAATGTATTGAGGTGCCTAAAAGTAACATCTGTAGATCTGATTCTGCACAACTTGCTCGATGTTTGTTTGTGTGATAGAACTGGAATCTGGAGCGTATCTTTTTGTTCCTTAACCTGTGTAGTACCACTTTAAAGTATCTCTTTTTTAATTATTATTATTGATTTGTAACTTTTGATTTTTAACTACAGTTACAAGAACATTAAAGTCAGTTGTGTTCTCAGGCATGCTAGTTTATACTCATTGATTAGAGTGACGATGCCAAACATAATAAATTTTTTTTCATATTTAGCAGGAAATAAAAAAAAATCATCTTTCATGTATTATTTTTTTTCTGAAGAGGGGTATGCTAACTCTGAATAGTAAAAGAAACAGTTACTCATACACATTGCAGAATCATTCTGATGTATATAATAAAAAGTGCATATTTCACATGCATTATTGATATATGTTGTACGTGACGATTCACAAGTTTGTTCTGCTGTATGACGAGGTATGATCTGAAAAAATGTCTCAATGTTCTTCACTTCTGCTTCATTCAGATAAAGATTTCAAGTCTTGTCACAACATCAGTCAAATAATGTGAAATTATGTGTAACTAATGAAGAAAGGTATTAGATACGAACACACAAACTGATTGTTCAGTTTCGCACTCCTGTTCTTGACAAGCTTTCTATTTTGTTAAGAAGTTGTGGGAACAGGTTTTTTTTAAATAAAAGACAGTTTCCAAAAAGCATGTTCTGTTCCTTCAGGAGAACATCCATACAAGTTGCACTGTTGCATAGTTTTATGTGGGTTGTAAGCATTTGTTTTGCTTTTGTTTTGAGCAGTTGTAGTGGCTTCCATTGTTGGAAATTTTGCACCTAATTGTAGTGTACAGGTTTGCATTCCGAAACATTTTGAAAAAAAACCCTAATACTTTTCAGCTGTTTAAATGGCTTTGCCAAGAATTAGTGGATATTCCTGTACTGCATAATCCCTATGGAAAGAAATGAAAAACATCACGAAGCCTCTAAGTGTAAAATATAAAAAATTTAATGACATGCTCCAGTTGCTCAAAGCATATTGGGAAGCCTGTACATCTTTGAAACCTGGTTTTTCCAACATGGTGTTGTAAGTAACTCATGTAAAATGTGTTGCTCCAGTATATTTTGCAGTGCTGTAATATTTTCTAATTTTGCTGCAGTGACTGGTTTTATTTACCAAAAAAAAAAAAAAAAAAAAAAAAAAAAAAGGTAAAAGAAAAATTTTGAACACTGTTTTGTTTGAAATCCCAAGACTTGGAGATTTAAAAGTGATTTTTAACTCCCACTGACAAAAAACAAACAAAAAAAAAACACAAAAAAACCAAAACAAAAAACAACAACAACAAAAAAACCACCAACATCTTAGAATAAATTGATAATATTTTAAAAGTTTGTTAATTTTTTCCTTTTTTTTTTTTTCTTTTTTTTCTGATTTTCTTTTCAGTAGTAGCAAAGCAGAAAAAAAAAAAAAAAGGCAGTAAAAGATCACAGCACCCTGGGATCTGCAGTTCAGCCAGTTCCCAACCTCCTTCACTGCCACTCCTCCAACCCACACTTCCTGAGCTCGCCTGTGAGGATGTCAGGGTAGAGTGTCAAAAGCCTTGCCAAAGTCAAGGTGGGTGACATCCACTTCTCTCCCCTCATCCTTGCAGCCAGTAATGCTGGCATTGAAGGCCTCTGGCAATTCTGTGCACTGATAGCTCTTGCCTTTTTAGACATGTGATGACTGTGAAGGTGTCAGTTGTGAGACAAGTTTTATTTGTTCTTGCTATGGAGGCACCCATCAACCATGAACTCAACTGACATCAAGAATGTTATTAGCAGGGATGTGCCAAAAGCAAGAGTGCCTGATGTTTCTTTCTGCTCACAGCAGGCAAATGTGCCTTGCCTAGGTGTGACACAAGTTTTCTGTTTACTGGGAAACAAAGAATTTTAATTGCTTGCAATAGAGGTCCAGCCACAACGCCTGATTGAAAGCAAATCAAAAAAAAAAAAGGAAAAAAAATAGCTGTGTATTTATTAACAGAAAGTTTTAACCATAGCTTTGGATACTGTATCTGGATAATAGTGAATTAAAAAGAATATTTCTAAATGTTTAACTATACTTACTTTCAATGATCAATACTTGTGCCACACTTCAACAGAAAGTATTAATCTCAAAGATTAAGTCTTTCTGTAATGGATAATTGGCTGCAAGGTGGTGGCTCTGGGTCCTTCATTTGGTTCTAGATTCTGGATCTGATTCTCTTCAGGCAATTGTTTGTAACACGAGAAAAAGCAAAAAAAGTCTAAAAAAACCCCACAAAAACCCACAGAAAAAAGAATAACCAACAGAGAAACTAAAAGGTTCTGTGTCATCCAGTTAGAATTTCAGTACATGAGAATATGAACTAAAAAATAGTACTGTGGATGCCATAGAAACCTGATATTTGGAGCATTACAGGTTTTTTCACCTCAGAGGAGAAATACTTTTTGTATGAATCAGCTGTATTCTTCAGTGGAACTATTCTTTGTTCAGAAAAGAAAAGCGCAGAGAAATTTATGAATAGAGCAGAAATAAAAGTAAAAAGGCAGTTTTCATGCTCAAAAATCCTTAAATGTGTTTTTTCAGCAGTGTCCAATTCCAAGAGCTCTGTTTTTCACCCACACTGAAACCCTATTTTTGCTTGCTTTTCTAACCATTACTTAAACCGAGCCTTCCCAGATCTTACAGCTCTTTTTTGCCCCTTCCTTTGCTTAAGACTCACTCAACACTAGCTGGAAAAATAGACATTTTCTACATAGATTTGTAGACTTTGCAGATTCTCTAAAGACCAAGGCTCCTCAAAAGGGACTCTGGAAAAAAAAAAAAATTGAATTCAACAGTAGCAGTATTATACAGGAATTACTCTCCAACAGCCAAAACACTTCTGCAAAAGGAAGTATGGAAGTTAGGGTGGATTGCATCTACCATGTTACCAAGCAGTCTTATACTGTTTGGAGAAAAACACTTTTCTGCTTCAGACATGTAGCTTGTAAGAAATTAATTTGCCCTGCTGCTATACTCACCAGTGCTGGCTCTCTTTCCAGGCAATTCCTGAATTTCTGAGTGCTTCAGTTCTTCAATTGCACTGAAAGTTCAATCAAAATCAAAATTTCTGATTTACCTTCTCATCCTTTGAGCATGCTACAGAAAATTTCAATGGTGAAATAAGTTTCAAACAAATATTAGAGGTTCAAACAAATATTAAAATACTAGAACCTGGATGAAGTTCACTCAGTTCAGCATATTGAAGGCAATAAGCACTGTATCTGGGCACAAAGAATTCAGTGGGCTGTAAGAGTGCTAGAAAATGGTAAGTCCTACCCTTACATGTCTTGAGGAAACAAAGTGCTGAGGGACTCCACAAGGGGAAGACGACTTTAGGTAATCAAGAAACCATAAGCTGGTGACTGGAAATTGACAAACTCAGAAATTATTCAATTCATTTTTACTTTTTATTTCAGCCTTAAAACACAATTTTCAAGAACGCAGTCAGCTTTTATTGAGAATAAATAACGATATTACCCTTTCTGAAGAAACTTGATGCTTACTGTATGTTAGAATCTTTTGTGACTGCATAAATATGCCCAAAAGCAGCTTTGTCAACAATATTTGTAGCCTGCTGTACTTATTACAGACACAAAGGTTGCCACAGGAACTGGATTCAGGCCAAAAGAAAGAAAACATGTCTCAGCCCTACAAAGTGTTCCAAGCATTTAAAACCATATAAGACTTTTCAAAAAAGACTTTTTTCTGAGCATGAAAACGCTGCGCACGAGCATAGGGGTGGCAGCAACAGTCCTGTGTTAATCCAGACGTGGCACCAGAGAAATAAAATGCAAAAAATCCTTGGCCTTCTAGAACAGCATAAGGTTTACAGGAGCCCACCTCCCCATTCAGGAAAGTAATAAATAGGAAAATGGCAAGTGAGACCTCTAAGACAAAAATATAGAGGGGCAAAAAAAAAAAAATAGACTTAAAAGAAGCTGAGCTTTCCTAAAGAAAGAGCTATATAATTATATGCAAATTTTCCAGTGGTCTGCATTACAATGGAATAATTTGAATTTGTGTCTTGTTTCTTAATGGAGCTATCCTAAAATGGAGACTAGAAAGTTTCTACTGCCACAGTCATTAGAGGGCTCCATAGATAAGTGTCTGCTTAATTACATACAAGACTGCCTATGCATACCATATGTATTACATCCATGTGTTTCTCTCACATGCCAATTGAAACATTTCTCATTACAGCTTTACTTACTATAGTTGAACCTGGCTAGTTATCCTTTGAATTTTAACTCTATTTTTTTTTTCTTTTACAAAAATAATGAAGGTTTAGAGCGATGATTTTGATTACCTTATGACTTAGAGGTATGAATTAGCTTGTCCTTTTACTATCTCGTCACATACAGACTACTTGGCCCAGATAATGTTCTTTGTAAAGCAGGTGTCAGATATAGATGGATAATATATTTTGTTAACACTGGTTCATAGAGTCATACAGCACACAGAGGTTGCTGACTAAGGGTTTGTTCTATTACCCAGGAAAATCAAAATAATCCTGATAAAATTACGGTCTTAGGTGAAAAACCATAATGTTCTTGGAAACAGTCATATGATGAAAGAAGTGTGGTGCCAGTCTGGTGTTAACAGGAAAGGAAACAGGCCATCAAAGGTTGCACTGCTCTAGAATGAAGAACCCTTACATATGATTAGAAAATTAGCTTTCTAACTGATATCAGTGCACTTGGAGGTCCTTTTTCCTAATTATTACTGCATTTATATGTCTTACTTTCTGTAAGTTTAACTGTGTTTCTGACTTCGATCTTTCAGCCTTTGTGGGTTTTTTAGCTTCTAGGAACTCATCAACTCTCAACCAAATCCTCTTCTGCCTGCCAGTAGGGCCCTTGTTCCTCAAAGATAACTGTGCTCTTCAGGAACTAAACCTAATTACACATCCAAAGTTTTGAACTAAATATGTGTAGCAATGCCCTTCTCACTGTCCTTAGAGTTCACCTCCGATAAGGAAAGAGAGAAAGAAAGGGTACTTCCCTGTAGAATGATGAACATAAATTATCTTGGATCATGACTTTTCTCAATGGAGTGACAAAGCTACTCTCCAAGTCTTCCCTTGGAAGCACTCCAGAGAACTCCAGAGGCATATGTAATGAATCCTCCCTGGTGTCATCTTCAAGGATAATTATTGTGTAAGAAATCTCAGGAATCCACAAGACCTGTGCTGGTTTTGGAAGAGTAAAGGACAACATACTGAACAGTGAGAAGAAAGCACCAGGCAATCCCAAGTGCAACGAGGGTTCTTCATTCCCTTCTTTCCACATCCAGACCCAGCACTGCGAGAAAATTATGTGATTAATGGTGTACTATAAAAAGTTTTAAAAACCTGAGTTCCAAGTTGGAGCCTCACTACATTTGCCTGCGCAAATGTAACTGGAAAAAGAGGTAACACTCTTTACCTTTTTTCTCTGTTTCTGAAAAATAAGTCATGGACCCCCACTTAGCCAATGCCATGTTTCAGTTTCATTGCTTTCAGTATTTTATCCTTGAGAATAATT
>JAWWLV010000100.1:33361452-33380464 GCA_035041135.1 Platyrinchus mystaceus | reverse complement strand
ATAATTAAGTCAAACATAGTTAAATTTATGATGTATTACTACACATATAAATTTTTAGTGTTTAGAGAAAGAAAACAAGCAAAAGCAATTAGTTTTCTGACTCAGAATGTAAGCTGATAGAGGGAAGATTAACAGTTAAAGGCTTGCTTTAAAGAACATTGAGGTATTTTATCTTAGGTGTATCAGCACAGAGATGAGAGCTACTTCTCCCAAATCAAAGATATAACTGTTGGAAAAGTCATGTTCATGTATGTTCTTTTTCTTCTTCCAATTAACTTTGAATTATTTGATGTAAAGTGCAGCTCTTACACATAGAAGAAGACAGATTTATTTATCTAGCATTCCCTTTAGCCTATAAGGCAGGATGTGTAGTCAGGAGAGACCAACAGAGGTAAAGTGAGAGAAGAAAATGGAATATCAGATTAATACATCATACATATGTACTCTAAATGTGAACTATTAAACCACAAAGACTGCAGTTCCTAAAATTTCACCTCTTTATAGAGGAAAATACTGGCAAAAAGTCCTTAACTCCATGAGAAAGCTAAAACCAGGGAGCCAACTTGGAACAGTCAATACATTCACGACCAGAAAAAGTACTGCAATAGGCATATCCTGCAGAACACAACTTCTTTCTGTTGCTTAATAGCAGGTAACTTAATATCTACCAGCATATGGTTTTGCAGGAATTTGTGGTTTTAAGTACCAAGTTTTGTATTACATAACTCAAGGCTAAAAGGCCAACTTAAAGACCTGAAAATGCTCTAAAAATAATTGTCTAAAATTTTCGTGGGTTCCCTGAAATTGCTGTTGGGTTGTTTTTCCTCCACTTGTCTGAGTCCAATTCTGGATTGCAAGTCCTGCAAACACTCTTAATATTTATGTTGGAATCAATGAAGCAAAACCACAAATGTACTTCAGCCCTATGGGCTTGAGGTTAGACAATACTAGTTTTCCAAACAATGATGCACAGAAATGGGTTTAAAACTGTCTACCTCGGTACAAAGACTGGAGCAATCAGTCAAATGATGACTGTGAATAGACTGAAATGAAGCTAATCACTAATTTAAAAAGCATACGAATGGGACTATAAGGTAAAAACTCTTTTGTGGAATTTTCCACCAAAAAAAAGTAAATTTTCCCTTTCTCAAGTAAATTTTTCTGAGAATTTTTCCTGGCAATTTTGTCTTATCTTATGGATGTTTTTGTTAATTCTGCCCCTTTGTGGAATGTGAGAGAATTGAATTAAAATATTAATAATTTTATCTGCATAGGATTTATTTTCACATAGATCTGATCAAATTCTTACACAATTGATGCTCAATGGCCTGACCTGGAAACATCCATAGAAAAATGGGCTTGAAAATGTGAAGAAATCCTTATAGAAAAAAACTTTTTTTTAATTAAAAACAAAAAATGGCTAAAATCAGTATTCTTATCTCACAAGAATTGCATTTTTCTTTGCAGTTTAGGCATGTGTCAGACAGTTTAGTTTTCAGAATTACCTTGCAACCTCTGGCTTTTTCCACACCTCCATAAACGGGGGATGCAGCACGAGACAGCTAATTGCAGAACTGAATGATATCTGAAAGCAATTAATCTCTGAAATTCACAAGATATTGATTTAATTTTAACAAAAACACATGGCCAAAGTACTTTTTGAGATAGAGAGGCTCAAAGAAAATCTGAAAAAAAAATGGGGAAGAATTTTTTGCAGTTTTCCTTCTCACAAAAACATCCCAAACCAGACCTGTATTTTTTTTCACTTATCTCTCTGTCCTGGTTCTGGCTAGGCCAGAATTAGTTTTTTTTCAGTAGCCATGGTGGGGGAGAGGGGGAAGCCTGGAGTTGTATTTTCCTCTGTGTGCTCTGTACATCTAGCAAGTAATACAGTGAACCTTGACATCAAACTCTGTTGTGTTTTCACAAATTTTTATTAAAACCTGCTTTTGCAGATACGTTTGACTGTGACTAAGCACTCACTCACAACACTGCCCAACCTGAAAGTTGTTCCACAGTTATAAAATTATTCCAACCACACTAAAAAAAGGCACAAAAATATCATAAGCTGGTAATGATGGAAAACTGGTAAATATATTTCTGTTAAAAAAATGCAATTACAAGTAAACAAATTGAACAACATTTTGAATGATCCACAGAAGAAGACTCCAGTTTCTCGGTGTGGGTAATGAGATGTTGGGTTTTGTCTGAATTAATTTAACTTTTGTCATGGAACTATGTCTACTTTTCCAGCACAGAAATGGCATGACCTGCTACTGTGAATCCAGAGAGGGACCTTCCAGTTGGTTAGAGGGATGGAGCACCTCTTCTATGAAGAGAGGCTGACAGAATTTGGATTGTTCATCCTGGAGAAGAAAAGGCTTTGGGGTGACATAATTGCATCCTTCCAGTACCTGAAAGGAGCCTGCAAGAGAGAATATTTACAAGAGCATGTAGTGACAGAACAAAGGGTAATGGCTTCAAACTGAGAGTAAGTTTAGATTAGACTTTGCAAAAAAATTCTTTACTGTGAGAGGGGTGAGGCACAAGAACAGGTAGCCCAGGGAGATTGGGGAATCCCCATTCCAGTAAATGTTCAAAGCCAGGTCAGATGGAGCTCTGAGCAACCTCGTCTAGTGGAAGGTATTCCTACCCATGCAGGGGCCTTGGAACTAGACGGTTTTTAAGGTCCATTTCAACCCAAACCCTTCTATGATTTTGTGAAATAAAACTGCTATTTAATTTTAGCAGTATTCCTGAAAATAAACAAGTTTGGTCAGTTCCCTCTTTTCACCAAAGTTTTGAGGAGTTAAAAAAGGAAGTTTAGTGGAAAATGAAGAACAAGTAGTTTACTATATGTGTGTCTTCAAAATAATTTAGTAATGACATGAGGTATTAGAATACAGTTAGAACACTTCTAAAAGTGTTCTAATGCCAGCCAGTCTTCTAAAACACATTATTTATGCAGTCATTACTTGGCAGTTAAATTTACAAAACAATCAAGGTTCTCTCACATTTTATGAATCGTGAAAAAATGAAATCTGAAACAGATGTCTATATATGTATGTATTGTGTGCAAGTATATCTACATGCTATGAATTAAATAGACTGCATCCTTTCTGAGATGTTTTTAATATGTTCATTGTAAATAGAAATATAACTGCTTCCCCTTGAAATCACCTAGGTACAAATTAATGGTTTAATTTAAAAGCTAAAGATGTCATGAATAGGAGATGCAATTCACAGATTTGCCTCTGTCTAAGGTTTGCCTTAGACAAAATGTTTATCACTGAAAATGTTAGTCTACCGAGGTACCAAAATAACACTTGGAGTCTAACAATTGTTCTTGAAATTTCAGCAGAAATTGGTATTGTTATAATCCTGTCCACTTTTCTACTTAAGAGAAGCTTCAGAACCAAAGAACAGATAAGGTTGGGAAGGACCACCAGTGGCCAACTTGTCTCCCTGCTTATCAAGCAGGGTCATCCTAGAACATATTGCACAGGATTGGATGCAGATGGTTCTTGAACATCTCCAGAGAGGGAGACTCCACAACCTCTACAGTCAATTTGCTTCGGTGTTCAGTCACCCCCACAGTGAAGATGTTCTTCCTCATGTTCAGGTGGAACTTCCTGTGCATTGACTTCTGCCTTTTGCCTCTCTTCTTATTGCACAACACCACTGAAAAGAGCCTTGCTCCATTTTCTTGACACTCTCCCTTCAGATGCTTGTAAACACTGATGAGGTCCCTGCTCAGTTGTCTCTTCTTGAGGCTGAAGATGCCCAACTCTCTCAGCCTTTCCTTGTAAGAAAGATGCTCCAGCCCTTCAAACATCTTTGTCACCACCCACTGGACCCACTCCAGAAGCTCCATGTTCCTCTTGTACTGAGGAGCCCAGAATTGGACACAGCATTTCAAATGTGGCCTCACTAGGACTGTGTAGAGGGACAGGGTCACGTTCCTTGACCAGCAGGCAAAGCTCTTCCTAATGCTCCCCAGGATATCATTGGTCTTTTTGGCCACAAAAGTGGCACAGTTGGCCACTTCAAATTTACATGTGATTAGGCAGTTATATGTTTCGTAAACAACATGCCATTACCATAGCAGGACTCATCTCTAATGTGATTAATAATAATAGTACTCATATTCCTCAAGATTTATACTCTTCTATAGATTTTCCAAGCAGTGCTCAGTTGGTGGCTAAGAAATTACTGGATTAGGTTCAGGATGACTTTTTAGCTACTTCACTTTGTCCTTATACCCACAGATATTTATCCTAACCTAGCAAAATATTTTTTTCTTTAGTGATCATATAGAACAGTATTAGTCTTTTAGAAATAGAATTTCTTTTGGAAAACACAATTTGCTGCTGAATGCAAACTAGGCATCTGATTCTTTTAGACAATTCAGTGTTTTTACTCTGTTTTGGTCCTCATCCAAAAGCCTGCTGAAGTTGTTAAAACTCTCTGATGTACCAGGTATTCCAGCCAGCGCTAGGGGAGAAGCTGATGATGCTTGTCAAGAGACAAACTATGACTGCCAGATCACAGGCTCTGACTAATCAAAACAACTGAAGGTCAGCGCTACAGGTGGTAGATCAAATGAGAGATGAAATGACTCAAAACACCATAGACTTAGATAATTCTTTTCCTTTACCTTTTTTTTTCTTTTGTTAAGTCTAGTGTCAGACCCTTCTCTTTAAAGGTAGGGCACTAAGCAATAGCAAAATTAAATTGCTTTAACCGATAATACTGGGAGGCAAAGCACATTGAAAAATATCCCAGCCCTCCTCTTGTGGTTTTGTCTGTTTGTGGTTTTGTTTGGCTTTTTCCTTGTGATCGTGCAATAATTGTCTGGAAATATTGACTATCTTCATCTGAGACACCTCTGGGGTACAACCTTTTAATTGTGGAAAGGAGTGTGGTTAAGCCATGGAATAGCAGTGTGCCAGAAAGTGACTTGTGTCTGTTGCTATCTTTGTCACTTTGAGCTTTGTGCAGCTCAAGATATTTCCCTAAGACAAATAGTATTCTGCTCGATTACAAATAATACAAGCTTTCAGTCTTGCTACTGTAACTGACATAAACCGTGTTAGGGATTGTCAGTCAGGAGGATTCATGACAGCCATATCTTCAAAAAACTGACATTTTATTCCGTACAAGAAAATTATATTTCTCAAAGAATGACTAGAACTGTTAAAAAAAAAAAAAAAAACCAACCCAGAGCCTGGCTTTTTAAAAGAGGATGTCAACACCCTTGTGTTTTTTGCTTTGTAGCTTTTAAAGGAAAATCAACCTCATTCCTACCTAGGTTTCTCATAATCTGTGGAATTTACCAATAGATGATGAAGTTTAGATGAATAGGAAGTTAAACTCCATATGTCTAGAAGCCATTCCTGTGAACTCTCCTGTCCTTGTTGGGGTGTGTAGCTCGCCAAACAAAAGGAAATTGTGAGTTGCCAAAGCATCAACAATAGTAGAGTATAGTTAATGAACATTAGAGCACAAACCTCCAGAGCAGGAATTGGCTGTCTCTGATCTGAGCTGTTATATCTACGCCTCACTTCAACAAGACAAAACGTCTGCTAAGGAGAGCGGGAACCTTCCTGGGGTAGGAAGAGAAAAAGAAACAAACTCCTTCTTCCACTTTGTTATAACCTTGGAAATTAAGAAGCAGTAGGCCAAAAAAAAAAAAAGGTGTGGAAAAGGAAATAACAGTCCTTTACTAGGGAATATATACAGAACCAAAATGGAACAGGCGACAACACCATAACCAAAACTTTCAAACAATTTCCCATCTGGGCAGAGAAAACTAAAAATAAAAAGATAAAATCAGGAAATGGTGACTAATTTTAATCATGAACATTCAACTACATGCACTTGATTTTCTGGCGGAACTTCGGATAATTTCAAGTTTTTTATCAACTAAGTTTGCTGTGCAGCAGTCATAAATAAACAAACAAACCCCACATGACTGTTGTTCATTTGTTTCGTCTGTTTCTCTTGGACACACAGCTTCCCCAAATGTTAAAAATAATTTATAATCTTATGGTACTGCACCAACGTGTATTCTTCAAATATGCCATAAATATCTAAGTAGAAAAAGCTGATTTCTCTGTCATTCTTTTGTATTGTGGTTGATTAACTTTATTGCAATACCGTTTATAACTGTAATGTATCCACACCTTTACTATTGCATGATTTTTTTTGCCAAAAAGGATCTAATAGAACTAGAAAAAGCTGGAAGTAGTATGACTACCTCTATGAGAGGAGTAGAAGAGTTTCTATGCAAAGCAGGCTAAATACAACAGAGTTCCTTGCAATGTTAGCTCAACTGTTATCTGACAAAACTTCTTCATGAATGAATGTTACAGAAAAGGTGAACGGGGAATGGCAAAAAGAAAAGTACCCCAAGTGAAATGTTTCAGTATTTCTTTTAACCAGAACTGAAGGAAAGGGAGAGGGTGAATTAGAGTTAAAAAAATAACTACCAATTTAATGTTTGTGACATCAGTTTCAGTTGGAGCAAAATGCGCATTTTTATATATACTTGGTTGTGTTGCTGCAGGTAGCTGAAAGGTTAACTGGACCAGAAATGCTTGAGTTTCCTTTTAAACCTTATGATCTGAAAACAATTACAGAAACATGTCTCTAGATAGCATTTTTTTTCCAGAAAGTACCTTTGATTGGGTTTATCCAAGCCACAAGCCAAAATGGGGAGATTCTACATGGGATCAGAAAGAGGTGACAGAATATAAAGATACAATTTTTATATTTCCAAGAAGATATATACTAATGAACAGAAAAATAATGAAACAGTTGGAGACCATTTGCCTATTCCTAAACACACTCCTTTTTCAGGCGGTACAACTGTCCAAAAGTCACACTTGTGGATTTTTCCAAGGCCATATAGTCAGCCATTTAACTGTTTTGCTCAGACATTGCTGAAACTCTACTACCCTTCTTCCTGCTTCATAACTTTGTTCTTCAAACCAGCTTTCTTGCTGATACTGTCTAAAATAAACCTTGTCAACTCCTCTGTGCCAGTATGCAACCTTGACTTTGCTTTCCTTTTGAGATGGGAACAAGGAGCTTAAATCCTAGAGCTCACTGAAGTGAAGGATAACAGCTCTACATGTACATTTAAATGAGTTTCAAAAACATCTTTTCGTCTCTGTCTGTGTAGGTAATACATAGCTGATGTGCTACTGTTCCACACAGACACAGATGATGTAAACATGATGAGACTGAGAAACAGGACAGAGGTTAAGTATGTTGCCTAAAATCAGCTCTTAAAGCAAGCCCCTAAGACTCGATTTGGGGGTTTTAGAAGTCAGCCATTCTTAGTTTCAGTGCTCTGGGTGCACTGCTGGTCACTTTGCCATAGCGCACACTGAGGTGTCTTCGCTACAGCATTTTCGTTGCCTGCATTCCTGTTACATATTCATGACATTTCCCACCACTAATTAGTGCATGTACATCCTTTTAAAGTCTCTGAGGGGCTTCACCTGAGGTCTTTGGTGGTCGTTTATGTCTGGAGCCCCCAAAGCTCTAAGTGACCGGCCTGTGAACTTCTTTAAGGCAACACTCCTGGTTATGGATCAGCCTGGTGCTGACTGCTTGGCTGAGTCAGTTCCTTTCCTTATTGCTTCTCTACTTTGCTTGGCTGGTTTCTTTAAATTGCTTGGTTTAGCTATCTGTAAGTTTCCCTGGTACATTTTGTTCCAAACGCTATTAGCCCTATCACATCTCAGAACTCTGATATGGAGTGAAATGCAGATTTAGAAGTGTAAATACACAGGAAGTGTAATCACATAAGAGAATATGATTCTGACTGCAGTTGAAACAAATGGCTGTAACTTGGGAAGTGTACTTTTTGCAAGACAGAAATGGAAAGTTAACAACTTATGCTTCTCACTTTTGTTAACTGTTGGGAGAAAAACAGAACATTCTCGCTGATGATCTCATTAGCTGCAATATGGAGACAACTCATCCTTCTAACATATCTACCTCTAGTCTGGTGGTTCTGATTCACAGAAAAAAATAATGTTTATTGTGCACAGTGAAACCTTTCAACTTTTGCAGATTCGTAATGTTATGTATCTTATACTCTGTACTGAAAAAAATTCCAAACAAAGACCTTGTGTAGTGAATCAAAAATACAACACAGAATTCACAAAATATGAGATAGGTGTCTAGGCATGAAAAAGGTTTTATAACGATTAGTCAAGTTAATTAGCATTATTTCACAGCTTGAGAGAATAAAGGATTTGTTGTGTAATTAAGATAAAATATATATATTGAAAAATGTTTAGGTCTGAACTGAAAAAGTTTGCATTTCCAGTAAGATCACTTTTCAAGCCATATTTCATCTCAATTAACCTATGAATTCTACCCAAAATAATTCCCAGAAAAAATATGCACTGCATACTTTGAATTTTTAATTTTAATCATTACATGACAGGTACGGAAAAATTCACAGTAAACCAACATATATAATTATGTAAAGATTGCAGGAATTGTAATGAAAAATATAAACAAAAATATTATGGACAGTGTTCTTTTTCTTTCTTTTACTTAAACAGGTTTGCCAATGTTTCTTTTAAGATTCCAGCAGTGAAATACTGTGAGTTGTTCTGATAAAATAAATGATGGGGAAGAAAAACAAATTACTGGGAAATCTCTCAGGACACTTGAAAAGTTATAAGTCCACAGGTAAATAACAAAACAGGAATAAAGAGGATGAAGAGGAAGCTGAAAAGATATTTCCATTTGAGAGTAGAGAAGTGAGAACAATGAAGACATTAATGTGTGTGTGTATATGCATATTTCTCTGAAGAGAAATTTAATGAAATAGCAAGACCAGGGGCATAAAAAGTAATCAATTCCTTTAAGATAATATTAGAAGCAAGAAAAGAGCATAGTCCAGCCTCTATCAGTTCTTAATTAAATAAACTGATCTCTAAGGGACACACAACATGGTCAGATTTTTCAAAGTGGGTTTTTCCCCCCCAAATATTACTTTAGCTGAAGAGCCTATCTTAAAAAATTTCTTAACAAGCTATAGCACAATATAAACTCTTAGATGATAAAGTATAGTACAATAGTATACCCTGAGACAAATTAAATTGTTTAAACAGAGTAGTCTGATCTTATATTCCAACTAAATGCTGGTAATATATGTGGGCCTGCAGTAGAGCTAATGTCTACAGTATTTCAAAGGAACACATTATTAAACAACATCACTTAAAAATGGACAAGCAAACAGCACAAAAAGAATTTTTTCCTATGTCCAGGTTCTCAGCTAAAATAAATTGGTATTTTTTAGGTTTGATGAATCTATAGAGTACATTTTTATTTTATATATAAAAAACAAAGCCACAAGGATTTATGTAACTAATTCTGTATATTGCACTCACAGAATAAATTTCATACTGGAAACTGATAACAGTATGGCAGATGACCTAGGATTATAAAGGGCCATCATGATCAGAAGAAAAATATAGGTTATTATTTTATATAAAAACATTATGAAATTTACTTTGATTGCTTTCTAAAATGAAATAAATTCTCTGCATTAAAATATGTTCAGGATATCAGCTTTATTTGAAAAGAACTTGAACTCCTGAAGGGAAAAGTTAAAAAGTATAAGAAATTGAACCTGTTTTTTAAGGTTAATCAAAACTGTCTCATACAAGACGGAATGATAAGCAGGTTTAGCAGAAATCCCAGTATTATGGGCTAAAAGTAGAGAGCTTTAATCCATTTTACTTGAATACATTAATTAGATGTCTAATAGTTTTGAAAGATGTCAAAGTCAACCAAAGGGCAGGGTTTTTTTGCAATTCAGTAAAATGTATTCACTGCAATTTGCACAGGAAATATGAAATTCAAACATTTTCCTTAGGCCTTAAACAAACACCATAAAATGTAATGACTATCATGCACCAGTAACAAACCAAGTCACTAAAATTAGCTTCTGTCCAGACGAATGCAATGAAAACTTGCTCTCAAGTCCTGCTAAAGTTCCTGTAATGAAAACCTCAAATCTCCTTAGAGTTGTCCCTGAGCTTTGGCAGGGGGTTTGGGGAATATCTGTCTGCAAAATGAGTTCATCTAAATTTACACGTTCATTTGAAATCTTTCCAGGTTCTGCTAAGGTTAATGGGAGAATAGGGTGAAGGCTTTCCTTTCTATTGATATGTAGGTGACCAGTTGTCAGTTACCTGAAATGTGCTAAGAAATAATAATCAGTCCTAGATGCATTTTTGATAATATTGGATTTTTTTCCTGCAAAAACTACGCTGCTCACTATTCCTCAAAGATCTGTAGCTAATAAAAACAATTATCCTTATGTATTGAAAAATAGACTTCTCAAAATATTTCTCAGGTTCCTTGCATGGAATGAGTTTCTGTTTCAGTATTTCTGTTGGAAAACAGTAATGGAAAATGAATTGAATCTGAAAAAAAAAAAATAGTGGGCTCAACAATTAGCAACTTTGTTTTTAAATATGGAAGAAGTGCTGGAAATCACTGACCTGATAGATATAATATTCTTATTGTTTTTAACTAGGTCTGCAGTGATATACCTTACAATACATCCATTTTTTAGGTCTGAAATATTTTTGAGTGTATTGGAAAAGCAACAAGTGAGTGTTTTTTGATTCTGCCAGGATTGTGGGAATGAAAGGGCAAGTTCCTTGGTAGAACTGACTTTGTTCAAATCAACAAGGGGAGACTTTTACTGGGAGGATAACAATAGCATAGACACTCTCAAGAATTAACTCATCTGTCACCAGTTATTGCCTAAAATTTATAAATGTACTAGAAATCTAAAAAAACAATTGCACAGATTTTTATTTGTTGTTTATTAGGAAGCAATTTGTTTGAGTTCTGCTGTGACACATTAATTCAAGCTGCACTTTAGTATCAGTATGTGACGTTACTGGGAATTACAGATCTTTCCCTTACAAGTAGTGAATCCTAAAAAAATTACACACTTTCCAAAGGAGAGGCTGTATTAACTACATATAATAATATGTATATAAGCAATAATGAAACTATACATTTGAAAGAAGAAGCGTTTACTTTTCTAAATTTCTTTCATAGGTATTTTTCTACCAATTTAATTTTTGCGATGTCTCTTCAAGCTCTGCTTGCTCCATCTTTGCAGCCACGAGTAATTGCCTAAATCTCTCTTTGAAAAGTCCTTTCAAGGAAAGGTAAATCAAAATAGAATTTTTCTTAAGACATAAATAAAAAAACCAGCAGTCTGGAAGGGCTGCATGAGGTCTGAAGAGCTTAGATTTGCCCTAAAAACATCTGTATTGGGGAGTATTTTACAGGACATCCCACATCAGATGCTAAGCATTCTTTTGCTTCTGACTTCTAGCCTCGAGACTGGTAGGAACAGGAGGCCAAGAAGTGAAGGATAACCTTAAAGTGGATATTTATGATGGTCTTTTTGCTGATCTTCATTTTCTCCTATCACAGTTTTGCAAGATTAAGACCAGAATAGTCAGTAACTAAAAACTTAAGTTAATGAAAAATGCATATGAAGAAAAAAAGTTGCATATTTACTTTAGTTTTGTTTCTGCAAAGCAAGCAGAAGGAAATGATTTGTGAAGAGGTTTCCTGTTGCATGACCTTGGTTTGTAATTCATTAAAAAGAAGGTTATTAATGATAGGAAAAATAATGTGTTCACAGTTTCATTAAAATGTAAATTTCATTATGGGATCTGTTTTGTTTTTTTTTTTTTCTTAGGCTGCCTCAATAAAAGTAAAATCCAGCCCTTACTCTACTAGTATAACAGATATTTTGTGTTATAAATATCAGGCTAGAGTATGAGTAAAATAATTCACAGTTTTTAGGTTTTTTCTTAGCTGTTTTAAAGGTGTGAATTTGTCCCAGTCTCATTTACAATTTAAGGACTGGGACAAATCCATTTAAATAAATCTTTAAAGTAGAAAAAGTGTTTGAGAATGAATTTACTTGGATCCCCATTAGCCTAACTACTTTTATAAAGCAGTGAGATACTGTAATTTGATTCTATTATATTTATATTGTCAAATAGTGTTGCCTTTCAGTGGTGAATCATTTTGCACGTAGTAAATGTTGAAATCTCACAAGTTCGATCAGCTGCTGAACCAAATTTCACCTCCATAAATACCAGCCCATATTGTTTAAATGAAACCAATGAATGCATCATGTATGCCTATAATTACAGATATTGTGTGGAGACCTCATGGCAACCTTCCAGTATCTGAGTGGGGCCTGCAGTGAAGCCAGAAAGGGACTCTTCTTCAGGAATCATACTGGCACTGGGTACAAATTGAAGGAGGGGTGGTTTAGGCTAAATATTAGGAAGAAATCCTTTACTGTGAGGGTGGTGAGACACTGGAAATGTTGCCCAGGGAGGCTGTGGATGTCCCAACCCTGGCAGTGCTCAAGGCCAGGTTGGTCAAGTAAAGCCCAAGATTAAAACAATTAAAATTGCTACCTGGGAGAAAGAAAATGAAGTAATTCTGGAAAGAAGGAAGAAAGCTTTCTGTTTGATGTCCCTCCCTTGCCCCCCCAGGCCATACAGACCTTTACAAAAGCTGTAAGACATTTTTATATTTTCCACTTTATATCAGTGGATAAATCATTCTATTCTACACATGGACCAAGGGGTGACCATGCCTTAGTAACATTGCCCAGAGGAAAGCATGTCTCCAAGCATGTGTTATTCTGAATACTTTTAATAATGAAATTACATTCCAGGTATAGAAAGCTACTGAAAATTTTGGGAAAGTTTCCACTGTGAGTTGGGGAATGCAAATTTAAAAAGGAGAAATCTATCAGTAGCAAAGTACCACTTGAACAATAAGTACTCCAGAGAAGCACCCTAAACACAGGTTTTCTGTTATTACATGTTTTTATTCGCTGGCACGACCTTGCATCCTGATATCTGAGAAATCTTTCCTACAGGAAATCCAACAGGTGCTTCTGGAAAGTTTCTGCTCATGAATCAGTATTATGCACTGAAAACAGCAACTCTTTGATGAAAAGTCTTGCTTACCCTGGATGCTGAGGTTCAATGCATCATGTGGGTTTGGAAACAGAAATACAGGGGAAGGGTTGTTGTTTAATTTGGTGCTGTTAAATACATTTTCCAAGCTATATACTACAGTCTGTCTGTTGAATAAACATGTGCAGAGAGGCATAGCTTTATTCACTCCTACATTTGAAATGGGAATATGTATGCATATATATTGATATATAAAACAAATATATATATACTTATGGTTTTACTGCTTGGGGTCACAAAAGTAGGTGGTTATAAATAAATAATTCATTTACATTTAAGTCTGACAAAAACTCTTTTGCAAATTGAAAATGAATGACTATCCTTCACTCATTTGCTTTCCCATGTATTCTTGCATAGAGTAAGAAGCGATGTGTCTTTTCCTTATGCAGTTAATGCAAGCAAAATAGTTTTATTCTAATTTCATTATTTTGCCAGTTCTATTTCCTCTCCAGTTTAATTTTGTTTTGTTTTCTTTCTTTCTTTTTTTTATCCCTTTTAACATATGTCAGTTAAATAGCCTATAGGCTACTGAATGTCATTTATCTACCAATACTCTCTGAAATGTCTTTATAATACATCTCAGCTTCTGGTGTACTCTTGAAATGATTAAGATTAAACGAAATGAAATTTTTAGTTCTAATCATCGAAGGAAAAAGCAGGAGAGAGAAGTACCTTGAAGAGGCGATTAGGTCATGTCATTGACAGATACCCTTCTGCCTGTTTAGCATAAATGATATTAACAGATGTCCACAGAAAGCTTGAGGAATTTAAAATACAAAGTATTGTAATAGTTCCAATTTTTTTTGCAAACAATTACGTTCATAGGTTAGTCATCCTCAGCTGGTGTTAATCGTAGACTGTTTAAGTGCTTGTCCTGTACTGTGAATGTTCTTCACTTATTCTGAAAAAAAATCCTCAAGAAAATTCCCCCAGCCTCAGCACTTATCTGCTTTTATGACAGTAGCAGATTTTTTAAAAATAATCTCTTATCTCATTGCACAGCCATTCTGGCTTGATGGCTCAGAATATTTATGGTATGTATTTTTCTATACCTGCTGAGCATTATGAAGGAAGATTTATGTCCAGAGTATAAAGCTGTAAAAGGCAAAAAGTTAAATGATGATGTATCAAAATACATTATTATAAACATACAGTAATCAGATACTATTTTCTATAAAATATCTTCTTAGTTCAGATGTAGCTGACTGTGGAAAAGAAATTGGTTGTGGCAAACATACTGCAAGTGTGTTGTCATATATTTCATCAGTTAACACTTTTAATCTTTTTAAATACATGATTGTGAAGGATTTTTTCAATGAGTGTCTTCCTCCTGGGATGAATATTTTTCAGAATGACAGCCCAAAAAATGTTGTCAAGAAATATCTAGGCATTAAGTTAAAATGTGAGTCTGAAAATGCAAATCAGTGATAAATAACCTAAGAAAGCCAAAGCTTCCATCTATTTTAATCTGAGATTTTGGCTGTGGATTATTTCTGTGACGTTATTAGTGTTCCATCAGGCTGGTGGGCTTTACAGGCAACTATAAACATCAGTAGCTTTAGATGTAGCAAAACCAATGATCCTTAAAACCACAGTACTCTCAGCTACAGTAAGGGACCAAATCATGCTGCTGATGTGTCCCTGAATGCACTTAAATGTTTTTTACAAAGTTAATTGACAGCTTCAAAGCAATCACCCAATCACATAATCAATTTGCTTGAGCATAAATATTAATTACCTCCTGTATATGGATTTACTTCATATGCAAGTGTACTCAGTGAGCGAATTCTTGAACAGGAATACATGGAAATTCATGCTGATTTTTTTCAGCATTCTTTATGCTTTGCTCTTGTTATTTCAAAAGCTGGCCTAATTTCATGTTTACATCCATTTAAAATACTTATTTTTTGCCCGAAATTTTATTCTTTTTTTCTTCACAATTTCTTCTATTTTTTTCTGAATAACAATTTGCAACGTACTGAGACAAAGTAGTACGGTGCAGGTTTACCAAAAAACATAATGAGTTTTAACAGGCACAAGAAACCCTGTTGTTGAAACACAGTTTTAAAGAATAAGTTGAACTAACTAGTATCATCAGTAAAGTCTGTAATAAATTTTATTTAAAATCAGAGACACACAACCAAGTTATATATATTTGATATTTTTTAAAATTAAATTACCCATTAGTGCATGTCCTGAAAAGGTCCTGTTAAAATAAAAGACCCTGAAGGATCTTACCCTACACACACTCAAAAAAAATTGGCCTGTGAAGAGAATCAGGAATAGAGCTGTTTTTTCATTGTATTTGTACTGTGTTAATATACACAAACTGAGATATATATACCTATATTTATAGGTATGGAGATACTGAAATGTACAGAAATATGAAATTTAAAAATATTTTCACCAAGATATTAGCAAGGGAAGCCAAAATGAATAAGGTGAATCTGAGGGAGAAAAAAAAAAAAAGTGAAATAATTGAGAACCATAGAATACTTTTGAGTTAGAAGGGACTTTTAAAGAGAGGTTGAGCAGGAACATCTTCAACTAGATCTGGTTGCTCAGAGCACTGTCCAACATGGCCTTGAATCTTTCAAGGGATGGGACATCTACCACCTATCTGGGCAATTTGTTTCAGGGTTTTTAGTGTCATTGGAAAAAAAAAAAAAAAACAACCAAAAAAACCCCCAAACTTGTTCCTTATATCTATTCTAATAGATACTCTTTCAGTTTAAAGCCATTACCCCATCAGGCCCTAATAAAAAATCTGCCCACATCTTTTGTGTAGGCTCCCTTTCTGTACTTTCAGGACTTAAAGCACACAGAGCCCTCCCTTCTTGGGACTGTACAACACCAATTCTCTCAGCCTTTCCTCGTAAGAGAGGTGTTACAGACAGTCAATCATCTTGGTGGCCCTGTTTTGGTCCTTCCTGTGCTGAGGGCCCCAGGGCTGGATGCAGTGCTCCAGGCGGGGTCTTGTGAGAGCAGAGGGGGACAATCACCTCCCTTGAACTCTGGCCACTCTGCTTTTGGCTCAGCCAAGCGTGCAGTTGGCTCTCTGGTCTGCAAGCACACACTGATGGCCCATGCCCAGTGTTTTCATCCCCCAGCAGCCCCAAGTCCTTCTCGTCAGAACTGCTCTCAACCTGCAGCACCTTGTACATGCCTCTATTGTACCTCATGAGGTTACTGTAGGGCCACTTCTTGGGCTTGTCCAGGTTCCTCTGGGTGGTATCCCAACATTTCAAGTGGGTCAGTTTCACAACTCAACCTGGTGCCTCCTGCAAACTTGCTGAGGCTGCACTTGATCCCCCCCATCTTTTAATGAAGATATCGAACAGTCCTGGTCCCAGTATGGAATCCTGAGTAATACCATTTGTCACACATCTTCATCCAGACCAGTAGTCTCTGGATTTGAACTTTCAGGCAATTCCTTGTCCACTGAGCAGTCCATCCATTAGATCCATCTCTCTCCAGTTTAGAGAGAAGGATGTTGTGGGTCACCATGTCTAAACTCTTAAAGAATTTTGGATACATGACGTCCACAGCTATTCTCTTGTTTACTGATGGAGTGGAAACTGCTGGGTTTGTTAGGCAGGATTTGCCCTCAGTGAAGCTGTGCTGGCTGTCTTAAATCACCTCCTTGTCCTCCATGTGCCTTAGAATAACTGCTAGGAGGATCTGCTCCATGATCTTCCCAGGCACACAAGTTAGACTAGGTAGTTCCCAGGGTCATCCTTTCCACCCTTTTTAAAGATGGATACAATTTTTCCCCTTTTTTCACTCACCAGAGATTTCAGAATTTTCAAATATCATGATGAGTGGCTTGGAAAATACATCATTCGGTTACCTCAGGACTTTGAGATGCATCCTGTTGGGTTCCAGAGGTTTATGTGTATTTGTGGTTGTTGAGTGGACATGAACCTGACCTTCCTTTACAGTGGGAGGGACTTTTGCTCTCCCAGTCCTTCCCTTGAGTTCCATCCACTCAAGACATGTGGGAAGAGACGCCACCACTGAAGACTGAGGCAAAAAATTTGTTGAATACTTTAACCTTCCCCTCATCTGTTGTTGCCAGTTTTCAAGCCTTGCTTATTTCAGGCTACCTGTTTTGTTTGACCTTTTTTTCTGGCTGACAGACCTGTTATTTGCATCCCTTTCCAGATTCAGTTCTAGCTTCACTTTGGCCTTCCTGACCCCATCCCTACATAACCAAGCTATGTCCCTATGCTCTTTCCAAGATGCCTGTTCCTGCTTCCACTGCCTGTGCATTTGAAGTAAATAAAATAAACCCAGAAATGACACTGATATTTTGGTATATTTGAATAGTAATACTGGTAACAATGCAGAAGAATTCAGAAGTATTAGATTTATGTTTCTTATTTGGGAAAAAAATTCAAAACATATAACGAATTATAACAACACTTTTAACTGAACTACCAGAGTTTTGAAAGCAGTTCAGGGAATTTTCATACATAAGTTTTAAGAAATTTGGGAGAGAACCTTTGTAAATTATTAATACTGATTTCCAGTAACTCTTAAAATATGAGAGAACTTCCACAAGGATAGAAGTAGGATAACAAGCAGGTGACTTAAGTACTTGTAGGTCTGTCAACTCTTCACTGATACCAGAGAAAAAAACCTGAAATGATGTCAGAAATCACTGAATAAAAAACTAAATATTAGTAACACAGTGACACTAGGGTTTGTTTGTGGAAAGCAGAGGTTGTAAAGTAATTTTATTTTAAGTTTGGTTGATAATGATGACAATAACAACAGTTAATTTCACTTAAGACATCTCAAGTTATAGAAGGACTGACCTAGAAATTAAAGGCAAAAGTAGAGATTGCACAAATTAAGTACATTTAATAAGTCTAACACTTCAAAATAAAAGGAAACTGTAAATTATTAAAGACTTCTGTATGTAGGCAGGATAGATCACAGGACAGTAATGTTTTTCTTAAGGAAACAATGCAAAGTTTATAAGAAGATATAAAAACTGGATGAAAAATGTGGTACAAGCACAATGGATGCTGATAATATTTCTAAGTCCAGTTCCTCAAAAGTTTATCAAAATAAAACCCATTTGTAAATACACCTATGTTAAACCACGTATTACACCAAAAACCTAGATTCAAACTTCACATGTTTTTAAAATTTTTTTTGTTAGTTAATTAATTAATTTGTTGCAGGAGAAATCAGTTGAATGGCATCAGGAGATATCAGTTTTGTTATTGTTTTGATTTTTTTTTTATTTATTTTACTTTCACACATGGAAAGCAGTTTTTCAGATTTTTTTTTTATACATAACAAATAAAGACTTTTTTTTCCCCTTAAACAATTAGGAATAATCAACATCCATAAAAGAACATTTAATTTTGGATATTAATTTTTTCAGCATTCTGCCAGTGAATATTTCTAAACATCACAAAATGTAAAGAGTATAGTTTATCACTACATGAGACAGTTAGGTTTTCAGCATCAATTATGAAAATCAAATATAACTTCTGTTGTAATTGCTTGTCCTGATCAGAGGCTTCAAGATATAATGGTAGTTTCTAATAACTCATTAAACTGCAATTGTTTTCTTACAATGAAAACCAAAACACATGTAATTTGTGATGTTTATCAAATGCCTGTATGTTTCACTTAGGATCACCTACTGCTACTAGTGCATTTTTCTTCAAGAGGACTGAAGAATTCATCTCTCTTTCTAGAGGACTCAACTGATTAATTACTGGGGCCTAAATAACACCTAGGAGCTCAGATCTACAGATTGGTGTGAATGAGTACAGAAGTGTCATATCAAGAAGTAATTTCAAAAGCACACTAATGCAACCCAACCTTTTTAATTTAATTTTCTTTTTCTCTCCTAGTTTTTACTGAGTTTCTTCTCCCTTTGCCTTTGCCTTTGCCTTTGCCTGTGCCTTTGCCTTTGCCTT
>JAWWLV010000100.1:33334403-33361352 GCA_035041135.1 Platyrinchus mystaceus | reverse complement strand
CCTTTGCCTTTGCCTTTGCCTTTGCCTTTGCCTTTGCCTTTGCCTTTGCCTTTGCCTTTGCCTTTGCCTTTGCCTTTGCCTTTCCCTTGCCCTTGCCCTTGCCTTTGCCCTTGCCCTTTCTCATTTATTCAGTTATTCCAACTTAAGGGTAACTGGATAAGATCCCTGTAGACAACTGGTTATATCAGATTTAAGGTTTTCTGGAACGATCTCCTAGTCTGTAATTTTCTTTTTGACATTTCAAAGGCATCAGCAGGTGATATTAAGGAGTTAGGAGATACCTACTGTCACAGAAGCAGGATGCCACTGTTTGGTTGGTAAGTATTTTCATTTTGTAGAAGATAAATATAGTATTTTATATTTTAAGGAGAGACAATCAATGCATAGCTATCCCAAATCAGCTTTTGTTATGAAGGACATGACGAGTTCAGCTGAGTCTTGAAGCAAATCAAAATCATACTTTGGAAAGAAGTGTGAAAGTCAGAAATTGGAAAAGCCAACACTGCTATGGAGGCAATGATTAGAAAAGTAGAAAACAAATAAATAAACAAAGAAATCAGGCACCCCAAATTGGCAGACATTCAACATATCCATCTTCCTCTTTTATGTTTGCCCATGGTGTCAGTGATGCCAGGATAACTGGCACTTGGTTTCAGCTGAAACAAATGAAACACTGGGTCTTCTGAAAGGTTGCCATAATCTATAGTCTTTTTAAGGATCTGAAGTTGACAACATATTGATATCTTTCTTTGTTTGGACCACTGTATAAATTCTTAGACCCCATGAAAAGCCCTGCAACTAATGGCAAAGGAGATATTTCCCAAGGCCCTTGGATACGTGTTTCTTTAACAACAAGATGTTGTAGAAGTTGTGAAGGTTTTAACTAATTTGACAGATATTGGTAAGTGGGCAGAAACCAAAGCTGGAAAACAGAGCTGTAAGCAGAGAGGGTTGAAGTCCCCGTGCACATTCTGGTTACCCAGGTAACTGCTTTTTTTACATTCTCAGGGTGTGCTTATCTATCTCAGTGGGGTGAGGACACAGACTAATCATCTCAACCTGATAGGTTTAAAGAGAACCTACCTGAAGCATAAGGTGAAATGTGACACTGACAGAAACAATGCTGTCAGAAAGGCCATGCAAGTGGAAGGTTTCTGATGGGAACAGCCAACAGAAACTTTGTGATAAATCACTTTTATCCTGATATAGCTGTAGATTATCTGAAGTGATTACATATTATTAGATTTTAGTTTGAAAGAATATATTTCGTGAATGAAATGGGTTACTGGTATTAACACCTGATGCAGCCTTATTGGAACACATGTAGTTAATAGATTTTTAAAATTATATTTTTATTTTGCAAACAGATGTGATTAGAAAGCCAACATATTTGCCAACATATTTCTCTTTAATAAATTATAACAAACAGTTTATCCTCAGTATATCACTACATATATACCATGCCAAATCACAAAATTATTTCTAGCCAAGGTCAAGATTTAATGTGCTAGTAACAGTAATGTCCTGGTTGCAACTTACAATTTGTTTGAATCAAATCTTATTGCCTTAAATGCTGAATTAGCACATTCCATGTAGGATCTAATATGAACAATGTCAGAGCAACAATATTTTAGCTTTAAAACAAAAAAAACCCCAACCAAATAATAAAAAAAATAATTAAAAAAATAAAGTGAACAATCCAGTCTAATTAATTTAATTAATGAAGACATCTGAAACTGATACTGTTATACCTCTTCAGACACATTTAGGGAAAGGAACAAATTGCTCAAAGATTAGAAAAACTGACATTTTCAGGATGTACATGTTACATTTTTGCTTTTTTTATATTTCCTATATGCTTAGTCATATATTTATCAATGATTCAAGTCTACCAGACCACTGAGATGTTCTGCTACAACTTTTTAATACAGTTTAAATTACTGTAATCACACAGCTATAAAGTACTAGCTTTTCAAGGGATGCATCCTGTTTTACACATTTCTAGACATTTTTAGCTACTGGATAAGGTGAATAGACTTAGGTAACAGTGCCAGCTAAAATAAACTGTTATGTGCTAACCAGTGGAAGACCTGGGCTTTATTAATGTGCAACTTTGTGTCGTCTAATTAATTCCTTACTCTTGAGGACTGTATGTATAAATGTTGGATACAAAATATGGAGTATTGGATTGTTTATTGCCATAAATTAAGAAATTGTTGTAAAATGTGAAGAAAGCATCATAGAATGACATCTCTGTTATGAGAAGTTTGATAGAACTGAATAAGATCCTTGAGGGGTTCTTATTAATGTTGTTTTCCTAAAGACTTTCTGCCTATGTTCATGCTGGGCACAATGCCTTCTTTGGCAATATGTCATCTTTAATACTAACCAAGATTAATTTTCCTCAAAATGCTATTCATTAAGTTTGTAACACTCATACTAAAGAAAATCCCTAGTCAATTCCCTATCCTGATATATAACACTTTATTTCTATTTTAAATGCAACATGTAATAGATGAAGTACATGGACCTTTCAGGGCTACCACTAACACTATCTCAAATAAATACTAGCATGAAATAGCTGAAGCCTAAAAATCAAATGTGTCTACTTGACATTCTTTTAATGTCATCAGGCAGGATTAAATTAATTATATTGTTGATCAATATTAAAATGCAGTAATATGTCTATATCAGAAAATAATAACTGACCTAAGGACAACTGAATTTACATAAGATATGAGCTCAACAACCATGAGATCTCTTTTTAAGAAGATCTAATGAAGGAGAAAAGAAAAAGGAAAATTTTTCAAATTCTGTATAAAATAAAATATTTTCACTCTGGTACAAAATTACATATCAGAGGTTTATCTAGATAGGGTATTTCCAATATAGACATTAATCATAGTCTTAAATTTTAATGATCTATTTCTTCTATACTGATACAATTAACTAATTTTTCTTTAAGTTATTTGATGCTCCCTCTGTTGGACAGAACTGTATTGAACAGGAAGAAAATGAAAGTAAATTAATTATTGTTGAAAAGTTCCTAAGAAGGCAGAAGTTGAAACATTTCCAGCCAATAATAAAAACACAGTACTTGAGAAATAATCACAGAGATTTTTAATATAAATCCGAATTTTCATAAAATCTCTGAGAAATTAGTTAGTTTAAATCAGTTCTGCATTACCACTATGGTCCTTCAGGATAACCTGGGGTGCTCAGATCATCCAAATACCTTCTCCACAATGACAAAGTTGCTGGTTGCCTCACTTTTATTTATGAACCACTCTGTAACAGGTGAGTTAAATAACGATCAAGAAATAGATGACTTAGTACTCAGTAACATATTTTCTTGTCATCCAACATGCCATTATCCACGTGGGAAAAAAATAACCCAGTTTGCCAGCTGATATTTTTTATTTGCATGGCCCACTGCCAACGGGTTGTCATTTCCTCAGCCACAGTGGAACAGGAAACAAGCTTTTGCTGCACATACATGCCCAGTTCTGTTTGTACTTTGCCCCAGGAATAAACTAATTGCTGCTGTAAAACACTGTTTGCACCTTACCCAGAATTCAGCTATGAATCCTGAGAGAGAGGAATGTAAAATCATGCCAGCTGGCCCTTCGGCTTTGACTAGACAATTAATAGGTGGCTGCCAATTAGCTGTTCACACTGGAACACTTAAGGCAAAAAAAGTATACAGACACGTAAATTGAATTCAGCATCTATTGCTCATACTTGCCACTCTTTGCTTCATGGATCTTAGACACTATAGGTGGAAAAGAATCAACATGTCATCTGTTGATGCAGATTTATTTGCTATTATATGTTTACTGGGTGCTGTATGGCCAGATCAGGTATTTAATCAAAAGTTGAGTAGATTCTTCTTTCTTAAAGTTTTTTTAGTTCATTTGTTTAATATTTCTTCACAATGAGGCTAAATATTTCCTCCATTCATTTATTCTCTTGCCTCAAAACACTTCCTTCATGGCTTTGCTTTTTGTCCTCCTCCATCCACGGCCCTTTGCAGTCAAACACGTTTCTGTATTACATTAAGTGATGCAGTTGCACTTTATCCTTCCCCCTATTGCCCAAAAATTGTGCTTTCTTTCACCAATACATGTGCATATACCATCATTCACAGAGGAAATTTCTGAAATTTCTAAAAAGTGGTTTTACATACAGATACCTTCACTTTTACTAGTTATTGCTACTAAGTTGGGCTCAGAAACTTAAACTGTGACTGTACTCTAATTTGCCAGATTTATTATCATCGTAACAGAAGCTCTAACTTTCAATAGATTAAATAATAAATTTGACTTACATTTGGGAAATGGACTTCACTCCCTTAAGGTATCACCAGAATCATCAGACATTTGATGCCATGTAGTGAAATAGTAAAGACTCTATTTTTTGAAAACTCTGAAATATTTAAATCACCCTGACACTAGGATCCTGTCTGGTTCTTGGTACTGTAGAAAGTTCTAAAGGTCTAAAATGGCATCATACAGTTTTCTTATGTTGAGTGTCTGTCTGAGCTGACTGTTGGTTGCTCAATAAATCATAGACAAATCCTATTGTTATTGCAGTTATGATGGTGAGAGTGTAAACCCCTGAGTGGCAGGAAACAACCACTTGGTATTTCTGATTTGGTTGACAAAACATTCCCCAGAGACCAGCCATCCTGCAAGCAGTGATTGCACAAGTTAATCAATACAAACCCTTTCTGACTGTTCTGGGTGTTCTCAGAAGGAAAAAAAAAAAAAAAAAGAAAGGCATTTTACAGGGTAATCAATTTTGTTACAATTACTTTAGGCAGGAGGGAAGGCTCCTATATCACAAAAAGATGGCATTTTTTTCAAATTAACTATTTTCAGAAGGCCGAGACAACCACTAAGAAGCCATCTGAAATATTATGTACAGTTCTGATTGTGTTTGTTCAGGAAAGATGAACTCAGTTTGAAACAAGTTGAAAAAAGGCATTTGTGTGTAATCAAGGAAATTGGCTGTCTATATTAAAACTTGCAGAGCCTGACATGATATTCTAGTCAAATGGAGCTAAATAAGAGAAAAAAAACCTTATCAATGTGTCTGGGAAGAAAGGATAGGATAAAAAGAAGGATAGGCAGTGAGAAATGGCAATGGATATTCTACACACTAGAATATACATAGACAAGTTATGATTAAATTTATACTTGAAATTAAAGGGAATAGCAAGTGAGAGTAGGGTTCTTGAAAAGAACAATGGGAGCCTAATATACTTGTGACCAGGAGGATAAGTGTTTTAGGAATAGCTGGGGTCTGGAAGGAGGAACTGTAGGTAAGGTTGCAAATGGTTTTATCAAGTAGTGAGAGATGACTGCCTGCAAGATAAACCACAGAATGGCTGAGGCTGGGAGGGACATCTGAAGGTCACCTGGTCTACTGAGCCTACTCAAGCAGTTATGGGCAGAGAGTACTGCCCTGGACCTTGTCTACAAGGCTTTTGAAGATTTCAAAAGGCAGAGATGCCAGAAGCAGTCTGGGCAACTTGTTCCCATGCCCAGTCCCCTCCCCAGCAGAAGGTGTAACCTTATGTTCAGCAAACTCTGCTTCAGTTTGTGTCCTCTTGTCTGGTTGTGGGTTACCATTGCAAGGAACTTGTCTCCACCTTCTTTACAACCTTCCTTCAGATATCTATACACATCCATTAGGTCCTTGCAAAACAAGAGATACCCTGTGTATTGACAGACATTCACTGATCAGTCACCGTGTTTGACAAAAAAATTATAAAGCTCAATATCAATTTAAAAAAAAAAAATCAAAGCTCAATATCTTCTGACATCCTAAACTCTTTATAGTTTAGCTGCTTTATGTTTTTGCTTTGTGATAGCAAAGCTGGTTTCCCCCCTCGTGCAGTCCTAAAAGTGCTCTTGATTCTTTCATAAGAGCTGGAACAAAGGGTTTTTTTTGAATCACCAACCAGGTAACCTTGAGGATAAATGACTGCTCACCTTGAAGTTTAGTGTAAGCACATGAAGCCTTCGCACAGGGAGATTTTCTGGGCATTGAATTAAGAGGTTTTTAATTATCTGACTATAAATGGTAACTGCTCTAAGAGTCAACACAGTGGTGTCTTGTGCTTTGCAGACTGCTATAACACTGTGAAACCTTTGTTCTTCATCTGAGGTATTACTCAGAGATGGCAATTTGTGAGTTTGTCACATTTACTTTTTTAAATCAGTAATTTATGCCTCTGTCTAAGTACAATAATCTAAAAAGGTGCTATATGTTTGCTAAGATGACTTGTTTTAATATGAAGTTTTTAAACTGATACCCATACTTATAGCTTTCTTTCTGTGGAAAAAATTCAAATATCTTTTTTTGCCTTAGCAAAAAGTTAGCAAACCTGTCATTCTCAAATACACCAGCTCTGAGTAAAAAAAAATAGAATTTAATATTATTTTCCTATGTTCACATAGTCAAACCACAGGAAGATTAACTGTGTTTCTTTATCCTTGAAACTCTGTTAGAATAATATTCTGTGTTACTTTACATTTGTATCTATATATCCCACTAAATAACAGATGTGCTTATTGTCAGCAATGGCACCATAAAACAGACTGAATGAAAATCTGATTGCTGTAACAAATATGTTTCTGGATGGAGCTTTCTTATTAAATGCAAGCACTAAGAAAAGAGATAAAATATGATGTATATTCAGGACATTATAAATGGAGTTTGTGACTGACCTGAGAAAGTATAGAGTGGGGGATGAGAATTATACCATTGTCAATCATAAATATAAAAAAGAGCAGATAATTTAAAATAAAAAAATTCTCTGCATTTAGTCTTATTATTTGGTAATAATTACTAACAATGAAAACCTGAAATTAATGTTTTCATTAGAAACAAATAGTGCAGACATTGATGGATTTTCCATTATTTCTTGATTAATGGTATTATCATAAATATAGAAGACAGTACACAAGAAGAAAGTAGCTTTGACTTCTACTAATGATTCTAAACATGAAAAATATTAAGTAAAAATGACCAGTTTAAAACTGAGTTAGACATGATTTTGAATCCCATAGTTTCCAAAAAGAGCAATGTAAAACTCTACCCATCTTATCCCAAAGTTAAATTAACACTTGGGTGGCTCTTCTAAGGTATCTAGTCAAATTCTTAATACGGACTAGAAAAACTTAGCAGTAAATAAAATTGATTTAACAACACTTTATTTTTGCAGATATTTTATGGTAGTTTTTGTTTTCCCCCAGGTCAACAATCTCTATTATAAAAGCACACATATGAAGATGGATGAACAGTGTGTTCAAACACTTGATTCCTTGTCCCAGTTTTGGAATGGAAAATCTCTTAATTTAACTGCTAATATTGTTCTATAGAAAAAAAAAGTGTATATTTATATAAGCATATGTGTGTCTGTGCACACACATAGGCACTTAAACATTTTTATATATGCATATATACACACGTGAAATACAAATACATATATACAAATATAAGTATATAAAGAAACATATGCACATAAATACACATTTATGTGGAATTCTATCTCTATGAACCTAAATATATATTTATGTATCTATGTGTTTATGTATTTTTGTGTGTTTGCATGTATGTATGAATCTACCTACTATCTATCTACTATCTATCTACTATCTATCTATCTATCTATCTATCTATCTATCTATCTATCTATCTATCTATCTATCTATCTATCTATCTATCTATTTCTATCCTATTTCCTAGGATTCTACAAGCTATAGAGAGCAGGGCAAGGCAAATGAGGATGTGTTCACTATAAAAGGGAACAGATGTCTTGCAAGCTTTGAGAGTTCCTCGGAGCTGGATGATTGTGCCATACATGCTGCGTGCACCTTTTACTAAAATTCCCATTAAAATTTCCTTCTGCTATCTGTAATTTTGATGTGCACAGCTGTCTGTGGGTGCTTTTATCCCAGTTTTTTTGCATGGTTTCAAATCTCCTCATCAGCATGTTTGTAAAACTGCCTTGGCAAATATTTACATTTCAACATCTCTCATAAGTCATGGTGCCTGTATTCCACCTTTTTCCACTTCACTGATGAGAGTAATTATTCTTTGGTCTACTGAATCATGGTTCTAGTTTCAGCTGAATGGCATACTTAAAAATTTGGAAAATATAATTACTCATTGCAAATAAGCACAATATCCATATGGTTCTTTGTTCATTAAAAAAATCCCCAAACCTTAAAAGTAATTTCTTCCATGCTTTATCACATAATGTTCTAATTTTCTGTTCAGTGTGAACAACATAATCACCTGTTGGAACAGGGAAGTTTTCTGTCTTCAGAAGGACTAATCTCTTCTATTACACTACTAAGTCCTACTATTTCCTCCTTCATTATCTCCTTCATAAATGGTTAATTATATCTTACTCTTAGAAGCCTTTAAGATACATATCTTCTATTACATAAAAAAATCCATATTTTCAGATAAATTACAGTATTTCTGTATTTCTCCATACGTATATCCTCCTCACAACTACCTTCTCCTCATACCAGATAATCCAGATTCAAAGTAAAATTTTTGGAGATTATTACTCTGAAATTAAAGAACACATAGGCAGGTACATGACAAGAAAAACGTGGTGCTTCTCTGACCACATCCTCTGGTCTCTTAACACTACTTTCATAAAGAAAGACATTGTAAGAAATTATTCCTGTTATAAATGCCTAAATAAATTTTGTAAGTAGGAAAGGAATCAAACTCAAGAAGTGGAAACATCCTTTATGTAGACAAAATTATTACGTAGCATATGATTATAAGGATCTTATGGAAACTGATGGTTAGTAAAACGCAAATGAAGGACCATATATAACAAATAGTTGAATAAAGCAAGAGGTTTGAATCTTTATATCATGGGTAATAATTATCATGGTGATGCAATCTATATTTAGACAAACCACTATGACTAATTTTTTGCTTTATGCCAAAAGCACCTAAGCTTGAGTGTGAAATTTTTTTAAGCTACAAGAAGTGATCGACCAAGAGCTTTATTAGAATTTCTGGCCAGTTAGCAAACAGAGAGGTAAGTGCACTTTTGGTACACCCAATCCACTTCTCACGTAGCTCTTCACCAGTGACTTGGATGACATTTCCAAAAAGCTGTTCATGTAATCTTAATACCTGCTGTAAATTTAGTATTCAATGCAAGTAATTTTTGCTCCATAAAAAGCCATAGAATTACTTTAATCTCTGAATTCAAACATGAAGCAGCCAGAAGGTATAGTTATACATGTAATTTCTTTCACCTGGAGACAGAATATTTCCTTGCTCTTGATTGAATATATTCAAATATCTTTCTGATGCCCTGTTTATACTTAATATTGTACTAAATTATGTTTGACTAGCTAATTTCAGCCTGTAGAGCAGCATTCTGAAGATTATATAGACCTACAGCTACTGATTGCTGATAAAGTGTGGTGTATGCAACTGTCAAAACTACATTTCACTCTTTGTCATACACTGAGCTTTTTGCTTAGTACCTTTGTTTCTACATGACAAAAGATACTCTTCAATTAAAGGTATCTTATGAAGATTATACTGCCCTGTGTTCACATTAAGCATTTAAAGATGCAGCAGAAATTTAAGGACTTCTGCTGCTGTTACATAAAGGATATTTTAGCCAAAAATATGTAATGAAATCAGATCAAATATAAAGCGAAAAAAATAGTTCATCCTTACTTTCCAATCAAAATAAAAACAATAGGGATAAAAAAATAGCAGGAACTCCTTAGTTTAACAAGTGTCTGTGGAAGCCCATATCACTATCTCAACTAAACTTTGTTTGTTCTGTTCTCAAACCCTAATTTTCATAATATTCTGGTTTTAGTAATTACAGTGAATGATGCAAGTAACAAGGCTCTCTGTATAACCCCTTTCCAGTGTTTGATGCTGATCTGGCAAAACTTAAGCTTTTGTTTTGTTTTGTTTTTTTAAAGTGTCATCAAGTAATTTTGCTGAGTTATCTGTTCTTATACTCTGCATTCATTCATCACTAATTTTCTGAATAAAAAGTTGTCCACTTTTTGGGGTCAGAAAAAAAATCTGTAGATTTTTTTGTTACTGAAAGTCTGGGCGATTACTGGATATATAAAGTAGCCAGAGGTCAATACCCTCTGTTATGAAAAGGAGCAGAACAGAAACGTTTGGAGCTTTTTCTGTTGGGTACTTATCTTCCACAGTGACCTTTTAAAAAGTATAAAATACTAAGAAAGGATTTCACCTTCATGGATTCCACTGTCTATAACAACCATATGCGGTGGGTTGGACCCAGATGGCAGCTGAACCTTCAATCAGTCACTCACTCCCTCCTCTGCAGCGGGATGTGGGGAGAGAACTGGAAAGGTGCAAGTGAGAAAAAACTCATGGGTTGAGATAAAGACATTTTAATAAGTGATGAAAGAGAAGTGAGGGGAAAGAACTGAGAGGCGATCAGTGACCGCCTCCCATCACCAGGCTGATGCCCAGCCAGCCTGCAAGACGTGGTTAGTTTGGGAAAACTGTCCCAGTTTTGCTGTTGAACATGATGCTACACGGTATGGAGTATCCCTTTTGCTCATGTGGGTCAGCTCTCTCAATGTCTTTTCCATTCTTAGCCTACATGTTGAATCAAAGAGTCATAGAATCATAGAATCAGATGGGTTGGAAAGGACCTCTGAGATCATCAAGTCCAACCCCTGATCCACTACCACCGTGGCACATTGTCAAGCAAATGTGTTCCTACAAGATCCTAAAACTCCACTAGCTGGGGTGAATATGTGTAAACAGTATGAATTCCAGGAACTGAATAATAGGTGATATGGTACAAAGAAACAAACTCATGTTTCTAGATTGAGGTAGTTCTATGGAAGGAACAGACTTTGAAAGGAAGACTCTAAGAGGAAGTTTTGGATAAGGTGAATAATTTGCTGAGGATACAGTGCAGAGCTAACTGTAGCAGTGACTACTTAAGAAGAGGAAGGCTTAGGAAAAAAAGGAAAGTGTTGGAAGGAGTGATACAGTGAGACTCCGTGAACTCAATCTGTTTTATTGAATAAGAAGTTAAATGGTGACTTGATCACCAACTTAAAGTACTATTATGAAAGACACAGGTGACAAAATATATATACATAAAAATGTATGCTACAAATAATTTATTTTCTGGTAATTTTAACTAGGCAAATTCAGGAAATCATCCTGAATGGATGAATCTTGTGTGGTGGTTTAGATTTTTGCATTTTGGTTGGTTGGGTGCTTGGTTTTCTTTGTTTCTTTGGTTTTGGCTGTTTTGGAATTTTTTTCCTTTTAACAAAAAAGTTCTTTCTATAAAAACTAGATGATATTGATGAAAGATAATATTATAGAACCAGTAACTAATTTGTAGAAGTCACTGCCATTTTTAGTACAAAATGTTAAACACTGGCCCACTTCCAACAGGCTTTTTAATCACTTAATTTAACTAAAATAATGACTGTAAGGGTGATGCAAAGTCAAAAGTAATTTGGGATGACTCTGATAAAAAAAAAAACAAACAACAAACCTTCTGAAGTAGTGGTGTTTTATAAATTTTTTGATTTTTTTTTCCCAGGCTAAACAGTCTGAACTCCTTTACTGGAGTGAAATAACAAAACAATAAGAGTTGCTTTGTGAAACACTAGCAAATACAAGGCAGGTCAGAAGTTAAGCTGTCTGCATTGAGGGGCTGAAAGCATTTTAAGCTGAATACAAATGTAGGGAACTTTGTATTAACCTGGTGGAATTGGTAGCATTTGAGAGCCTAAGCAGACAGAATTGAAGAAAGATAGAAAGATAGACAAAAGAGGCATCAGACAGAAGAGACATTAGTAGCTGAGGAGAGAGAGAGAGATAAAGAAGATTTTTGGGGAAAAGAAATAGTGGCTGACAAAAGACCTGCAACTATGAACATAAAAATTCTTTTTGTTCTTTACTTTATTCTGCTTTGAGGAAAAGAATGAAAAAAACAGGACTGACTCAAACATCAGGTTTTCATCCTCACAGAAATTTCAAACATCCCAGAAAATTTCTAACTGCTTGAGATGCATGGAAATTTTTTAGTATAATTTCTTATGAATCTTCTTTTCTTAACATTTTTCTTTTCTTTAGCAATATCTTTCTTCAGATGTATTTAAGTTATATTGTAATATGTGCTATTACAGTGTATTTTATGTATGAACAATTTTAAATAATTCTATGTGACAAATAAAGATTAAACCCCCCAAAATTATATTTACAGTGGAATAGCTAATGTTTTTTACATTATTGTGTAAACCAGTGTTTAAAAGCTTCCCCAACTTCCATCCATTCTTAAATTACTTTTATACTGTGTCTTACATTTTAGGTGGAGCTTGAGTGACTCTACTCATACACATGCTCAGTGAGGAGTGGTCATACCTTGGAAGTGGAAATTTTGGGATGGAGGTGTGCATGAGTGTTCCATATAAGGCAACCCTAGATGGAGGTGAGTGCCAGTATTACATATGAAGAGATCCGTATTTCTGAGATCTGTATTTCTCTAGGTAGGAAAAAGAGAGCTGCCTTATGATCCTTGTGATCAGTTTGAACTTGACATAAAGTGATTGACTATTTAACATATTTTAGTGCAAGGTGAAAAGAAAATAATCCCACCAAAAAAAACCAAACCAAAAGACTGATATTTTGAGAGAATTGTCAGAGAACAATATTGACAAATCTACTCTTCAAAGGACAGGACAGCCATTCAATCTGTAATTTGTTTCCTCTACCATACATTCAGCTAACAGTGGGAAAGTTTTGCTGTTTTTTTTTGTTCAGATTCATAGGGATTTTCCCTATGTTAGAAATATCAAAAGCTTTTACAAATATATTAGAAATAGGCAGTGTCTAACATATAGCACAGTGCAGTTCTTGAACGTAATAAAAATCAGCTTTTTGTCTCACCACGGTGGTCTTCTCAGAGATGTATTAAAAAAAGTTATGATTTTAAGATAATTTACCCTTCAGGAAGAGGGTGTATACTTTTTTTTTTTTAATGTCTTAGTATTATGTTCATATATTTTTTATAGCTTCCTGTTTAAATTTCATAGTATGTTTCCCCTCCCCTTATTCTTTACAAATGCTGACACTCTGAGAAGTTTGTCAGGTAACCATAAACAGCTGCAGCCTTAATAATGTGCAGTTCAATGAGTCTGATAATCAGTGTGATGAGGATCTGATAACATATGTATGATGACGTGTTCTTCCTACCTAACACCTGCCTTTCTGCCATATAAACTTTATAAAATGCAATTTTCCTCTTCCAATAGTGAATTGCTACGTAGCTACTGAGTTTAAGTAGTACAGTCAACTTGTTGAGTCCTTCTTAGTAAAATTGTGTCATTCTTTCTCTTCTAAAACTGTGTCATTTCTCACCTCATTCTTTGAGGTGAGAGGTGTGGGGTTGGCTTCTTATGGCCAAAATTTACTTGTAACTGCAAAATGAGATTTCTTTTACAAACTAAATGTTAGTTCAGAAAAGACTGACTTAACGCACATGCATGTAAACAGGTTTTAAAAGAGATGAAAAAATAGAGGTGAGCAAGAAATAAAATTAAAAAAGAGTTATTTTATGATTTAATCAGAGCTGATCAAAATTCTTCTGTGAAAATGTATACCTTGCCTATTAAAAAGGGACTTGTGTCATTAGTTATTAATACATATTTTTTCTTTTTACCTCCAATAGTATACTCTATATTTTTACAGAATCTTTACTTGAATTGAAACTCTGAAATTATATTTGTTCTGCAATATGTCATCTTCCATACACCTTTCTCTTAGTCTGGATAACTCTTTGGTTTCTGATGGGCCAAAGACATCTTCTCCATGCTCTTACTTGACTCTTTTTTTTTTGTTTTTAATATTTACTTGCATTTTAGGTTTGATCTGGAGAAGTCAAAAATTAATTACCAAAATGCTACCAGCATATTTCCGCCTGTAGGACTCAGTTTTCAGGAAGCTGCCAGGGTGCAGCAGTATGGATTGCTGTGCCATCTCTGCCATGTTTCCAGATGTAAGCCCATATTGCTAATTAAGGGCAACACAAAGTTTTGCATCAGCACATCTCCTGGGTAATTTTTAATGACAGAAGCCTCAGCCAGGTTTGCTGGACCCCCCTGATGCTGCCAATGAGACAGGCAGTGCTGAAAAAGGTACCAGCTGCTGTTGATAATGTAGCATCCAGCTATCCCCAAAGCATGATTATAACACATGCATAACCTGAATAAATATATATGTCATTAAAAAGCCTTCAGAACTACCTTCTTAACTATTCTATAGCTTTGGATTGGATCCATCAATGAACTGGTTAGGAAGAGAAAGAGATACAACTTGTGTGTCAGGTTCTTTCACAAACAAGCTTCAAAATTGCTCTAGTTATGGCAGTAGCAACTCCCTGGAGTCATTAATTCGGCCCATAATTCTCTTTTATCACTCTATCTATTCCCTGACCAAACCCAACATTGTCCCAGGAATAGCACAGTGCCTCCCTGGTCAATGTGCACCAGTCAAGCTCTATGATTTTCTGCTGATAGGGACTTAGCCATAAATATACATCTTCCTTATCCCTTCCTCTGATTTATTCATGTGGGAAACAGCAGTTAACAATACTTGTAGAGATGTTGTTCACAGGAATATATCCCTACATGTCCTTGAGAAGGGATACATCTGCCCTTTTGTCTACCTACACAAATAACAGCTTCATGCTGGTCTGGAGAGAAGATGGCACTAATATACAAGCACCAATAATAAGCACTAATAATTACTACTCCTTTTATGAAGTAGACACACCTAAGGTCAGAAGGATGGGAGGATTTGTCACAGAAATCAAAAAAATGAATATCTGATTTATATATTAACTTTGTAATTTTCATTGATTTTTATGATCTTACTTAAATTGTTTCCAGTGATGTCACAAAAAGTCGTGAATCTGTTTTAATGGTAATTCTTGGAACTGATGCCAGGAATACCGGAAAGATAAAGCAAAAACCACTTTAATTTTTTTTTTTTTTAACTGATAATTTACAGTCTTTCTGTTTACAGTCTGAATGTGTCCCTACTTTTTTAGGGACAGTGTGATGCTGTAATTTATAACGTCATCCTAGATCTTCCTGAAATGTTTCTTTAGAAAGCTTATAAATTTCCAGGGGAAAAAAAAATGTTATGCTCATATATGATACTTATTGCAATTCTGAATATGGGGGTTATCTTACATTCTGTCTCATGGACTCAGAAGTATCTATTACGGTCTCTACTTAAAGGGACAAACATGACATATTTAAGAGGACATCCAAATAAGGAACTTGGAAATTCAAACATATCCAGAAGCAGGCAGCTGCAAGCCTAAATATAAATTTAAGTAGGAAATTGTGAGCTTATAATTTTCCTTTGAAACACTCAATCCGAAAATCAGCCTCACTATCAAAGAGTAATGTGAATAAAAGAGCCATCCTTTTTTTTTTCCTTTCTTTTTTCTGAATCAGACTGACTAAAACCCGAGGATAAGGAGAAATGAGAAGAGACAAACTTAACAGAGTGCTGCTGAAAAAGCCTTTAACCTCCACTTTTCAAAACCATTTCTCATTCCTCAAAGCAGGAATTAGTGAGGACTTAATAGAGTTTTTGACTTGTTTCTGGCTAATACTGTATGTCTAATACTTCAGGTGAAATGCAGCACACTAGTTTCTACTGAAGTTTTATGGATTAGGATGGCACACAATGAGATCTTTCTCTTTAATCACTTTTTATTAGCACATCTAATGCAAGCAAATCTGTGTACTGTAGAACATATGATTATGAAAGGATGTTTGTATCCAAAACAACATTTTCTATAGCAAAGTAGTAAAGAACATAAATTTCTTTTTCTTGTCATAACCATCATGTATATTTGAGTCTTCTTACATTGCCTTACTAGCATGAAAATTCACTTCCCAGTAAAAAATTGCGACCTACATGAAACATCTGAGACCAAGAAAAAAGGAATACTGAATGTTGGAAAGATAAAAAAAAAATAACACAAACTTTGTTGACAGCGTGTGGTTCTGTGTAATGCAATAAAATGAAACTGACTCTGCCATGACACTGACCAAAAGTTTGAGCTGTACTGGGCAGAGGTCTGAAAACCTTATTCAAATTCAAAGCCCAAACCACTCATATTCTATTAAAATCCATCACACTCTACTTTATGATCTTAAGCCCTTTTCTGATAAATTAGAAGTCACATCTATGAACAACTAACTGTCTTCTACATGTGCTAATTTAGAAGGGGTATATATATGTATATTTTTATAATGAACCAAGAGAATCTACTCAGTTTTGGTAAACATGTCTAAAACCACCAGGTCATTCAACACACAACAAAAAATCCACATGCATTAAAAAAATCTTTTAGAATGAATGAATGCATTGAGCCAGACACTTGTTAAAAGACAAGTGATAGCCATATACAGATTGAGGGAGAGGTATTGGAAGGAGGTGGAGCATATTTTGAGTTTCTCCTTCCTTCATAAATCTACTTAACAGTGAGGTTATGAAAAAAATCAAGGCAAATGACTCTAGAGGACAAAACACTACCTAAAGGCAATATACATAAAAGATAGACACTCCATAAAATATAACTATAATACTTTCTAACTTGCAATTAATCATAAAATAACTGCTGGAATAAATGTCTTTCAAATTATGAATTGCCTGGAACTGAGCAACCGTAGAAATCCCAGCTTGTGTAAGAAATTAATAATTTCCAAGTATAAAAAAAAAAAAAGGTTGCCAAATAAACCAATATTGTCTACCCTGGATGACAGTTAAATGAGCAAGAAAATGGAAAGATTTTTTCAATTTTAAGATAAACACATAAGTAAATTTAATTAATTAAAAAAGTTTGATATCTATTGGCTCTGTTCCCTGTAAGTATTCCACCATGTGATTGTAACACAAGGAACCCAAGTTTGTTTTGTCACCAATAAAAACATCGACACTCAACACAGAAGGATTGAATGTTACTTAGAATATGTCATTGAAACAACATTTAATTTGCTGATATTTCCACTGAGACTAGTTTTATCTCTTTTTTTTTTTCCATAACAGAAAGACCAATCATCTTGATTAAGTAGCTCTGACTCATGCAGTGTGACATTACTTCTGTAATTTGACACAGCGGATATTTTTCAATATGCAGAGAAAAACTGACAAAGAAGCCTTCTTATTTTTCCTCTGTGGTTGGTGTGATTTGTCTGTATAAAAGAAGAATAAGAGCAGAATTCAAGAAGTAGAATTCAAGAGGCTTGCTTTTCTTCAGACTCTGTCTTGGGCAGTTTGGACAAGCCTTTCTCAAAAAAAAAAAAAAAAAAAGAGACATTTACTGCCTTATTTATTTCTTGCAAAGCTCACAGCATGCATAACATGCATGTGTAACAGTGCCATTTGCTGATCTATAAAGATTTAATGGGAAAGGCAGACTGTATTACCTAAGCCTCAAGGTCATTCTAATACTCTGCAATTTTTCTTTCAGCATCCAAGATACCACTGCCTGTGAAATATTACTCTCAGCAGCCAGGACACTCTCAGTTCTAAGTGTTAGGTGTCACACAGCTGTTCAGTCTGCCAATAGCTCACAGTTTGTTCACACTTTAGGGCTTGTGGCTGTGACGCCAGGAGAATCCAAATCAACATTACATTTTGCTTGGGTGACCAACCTGAACAATACAAAGGTTGCTTGAGACTGTATTTAATTGTTGTTAGCTGTTCTCTGCTGTACATACAGCAGAAGAGCAACTGTTGTTGCTCCTTTGTCCACAGTACATTTCTTGGAGCTCAGTGCTTTTCCTTACTGCCTGTGAGCACATGTTTCCTTCCACAAAAAGATGTAGGCATTTTCTTTGGCTTTCTCAGCCTGTGCAGAGCACTCTGAGCACAGTGACCCAAATGATCTGAAATTTATCTAAAACTACTGAGAATTAGATTTTTTTCAGTTGTCTAAAATCTGTTCACTTACATAACCACTAAAAAATGAGTTTGAGGGTGACATTTTAGTCAGGAGTTTGTAATTTCTGCCCAAGTCAAGTTGTTATCATGTTCTATGTCCAGTCCCATCACATTCAATACTTCCTTGCTCTGTGTCCTGCCCATAGTGCTTGGTTGGATTATAAGTCTGTGTTATTCTGATTTGACTTTGAAATTCCACTGCTGCTTCAATGAAATACTAATCTACTCAAAGTTTATATATATATGTTTTTTAATGAACAAAATCAAGTCCCTAAATTTATTTTCTGTTTGCAGTTTTACAGTATTAATTGGCAACTGTTGTTTATAAAAATTGTGGAGAGATTATTTTGAAAGACCTTGAAAAATGTAACAAGGTTTAAGGTTTTATTGAAGTTCAAAATTAAGTTTTGTCAATGAAATTTATGCATAAATTATTCATAGAAGACCATAATACATGAATAATTCAAGCAGCAACTTTAATTAGATGCTAAAAAACCCTTCTGCAGCAGCCTATCTTTGCTTTATTGATCTAGAGGCAAATCGAGTTTGAAAAACAAAGAACTTCTGCTCTAAGTCAAATTAGCAGGCAATTATTAAATCACTCGTTGCAATTGAACTGCTATCAATATTGTTTACATCCACAAACATACAGTGCATTATGATGTATAATACTTATGAAATGCCAATAAAATGGAGTCTAAACAATGAGATTTTTAATGAAAATACAGTGCCATGTATAGGTTGTTATTAGCATTGGAAAAATGAGCCATGAATAATAAGCTTTTAAAGCCTAACAGAGTTGGATAATGAAACACTGTATATTAGAACGAAATAGCCACTGGTTTTTTCTATTAAAAAACATCTTTAAGTTCTTTTAAATAGAAAAAATATCCACTTTCTTTGTATCTTGGTCCTCTACTCAGGTATTAGAATTAATTAAACATCACTATTAAATCTTTCTTGAAAAGGAAGGAATGGAGGACTGCTTCAGAGTCCTTCTGCAGAAACAGCCTGCTCATGGAACAGTCTGCCACTTATTGTAGATGATTGTCTGATTCTTTCCTGTTCCCTTTAATATTAAGTATTGTTTTATCTTTTTAAAAGGTTATGTCCCATATTGCAATAATTGTACTATAAAGTTCTACCTAGTGCCAAGACCAGTCAGAAATCTTCAAGAGAGGTTTTGTGATGACATCAGCCAGCTCTTTGAGGATTCTGGGATGAATCCTATCAAGCCCCATAGATTTGCAGGGATCCAGCTGGAGCAGCAGATGCCACACAAATTCAGGGATGACTGGAAGTTGATCACTCTTAGAGTCACGGTCCTCCAGCTCAGGGCACTGAGACCCCCTTGGTCTGTCATCTGTACTGAAGACAGAGGCAAAGAAAGCCTTAAACACCTCTGCCTTGTCTCTGTCCCTGTTTGTGATGTGCCCATCCCCATCCTTAAAAATAACAGTGTTATTTTTACACTTGGCTACTGCCATTAATATATTTCAAAAGACTCTTTTTTATTTCCCCCCACATTTCTGTCCAGCTTCAACTCCAATTGAATTTTGGCTGCACAGATTTTATCCCTACAGTGGAAAGCATCATCTTTGAACTCTTCCCATGTCACTTGACCTCTCTTCCACTGGGTATATACCTTCCTTTTTTGCCTTATTTCCAGGAAAAGGTTCATTTTCAGCTACCAATCTCCACTGCAGTCAAAAGTCAGTAATTTCGTAAACATTGATGCAAAAATTTCTCCATATCTCTCCTCCTCTTTAAAGAAGAAGAAACATTATTTGGCTTACAGGTCATAGTCTGTGCTGTCCTCTAATTGTTTTTTTTTCCTTTCTTTATGACCCTTAGAAAATTATGTATTTCATTTAAAAAATAAAATTAAATCTAATTATACTACTTCTATTCAAACTACATTACTGTTCATAAGGAAAGGAAAGAAGTCTGAAGAAATAAAGGAATAAAATGGTGCTGGGAACACGGAAGGAGAGACATTACTATTTAATGGCCTAAGCTGTGATAATGAGATTCCTAAATAACGTTTGGTAGGTACAAGAAGATATTCAGCAAAGTGAAGTTTAATTGCAAGACCTAAAATTCACATAGATTCACACATATTCGTAAAATTCACATTGATTCACATAAAATTCACACAGATTCAGTCCTGAGTCTAAATATCCCTGTGACTGCCAGTTCAATGGAAAATCAATGTAAAAAAAAAAAAAAAAAGAAGGCATAAGATATGAAGTTGAAGAAGTCTTTTGATGAGAAGTCTGTTTGTAAAGTCCAGTGGGAAGAAAAGAGAAAGCAAAAATCGGTAGCCAAGAAATAAACAAAAACCCTTTTTTAGTTCTGTGGAAAAGAAACGAAAACAAAACCCAAAGCTGTGCAGAAAATCAGTAACTTCTTACAGCCAACTTCTTTTCAGAGATGGCTCAGGGAAAACACAAATACCAGCTCATCCTACTTCTCAGTCAAGTTTTGTTTAGGACTCTTGATTTAATAATTGTCATTGATAAGCAACTCTTTGTTTTGATTGGAATCTTTCAGTGTGGATAACTGCAATAAAGCATCTGTTCCAAACAGAGACTCATTTTTTTTTTTCTTCCCTACTTCAACCACTGAATGAGAGCAAATTTGGGGATAATTTTGCATATCCAGTACATGCTCTTTCTTTTCCTGCTGCCAGACTTTCTGCAGAGAAATTATTAAGGAAAAAGGAAATAGTTACGTTCGTTTGAATTTCCAAAAAGTATTTATTTTCTAAAATCGAAGCCCCAAAATTTTTACTATGGAATCTGCATCTCTTTGTCTTTCAATTGTGTTCATTCCATGCCTTAAAAAAGTACAGATTAACAGTGGTACTTTTTTTCAGGTCTTCTTCTGAACAGTTTTGTTTCAAGACAAGATCCAACTCTTTGGTGTCTGTAGCCTTTTGGCTGAAAAAAATTGCAAAGCTCTACATAACTATCAAGGAAAGGAACATTTCAGGTGCCTGACTAGCCATTTAATTGGTAGCAACTCTTATTTCAAAAGCTGCTGGAGTGTTGTCATTAATGGTATGTCTGTAGAGAACATGAGCACACAGGCCACACATAGACATATATATTTACATGGGGAAAAAACCCCAACACTCAATGCCACATCTTCAAACTAAGAATGCTTCACTGCTTTCCCATTTGTCTCCTTGGCCATCAAGCACTAATATAAGTTGTATATCCAAATAAGTAGAAGTCTAAAATTTAGGTACTCCCTCATAGGCTCAGAAGGCTTGGAAATTTTTAATATATTTATGCAAAGAATAGCAACCTAGAAAAGTGGATGGTGTATTTAGCAGTAAGATGAGAAAGGACATATTTTACAGGAGGCGTTTTGAGGTATAAACCCACTGAATTTTTTAAGACTATATGAAAAAGATTAGGCTGTCAACACAACTTGAGACAAACTTTAGAACTCATTCTGTCTTAAATCCATGTATTTGACTCCATGACACACCCATCTGAAATTAGCTGCTATTTAAGACCTTCTTTACTGATTTCTAAATTGTAGATTATTCTCTAGATAATGTTAAAAGATAAGAAGCTGTGGGTGCGACAGTTTTTAAGACATTATTAGCAAACAGGTTGAAAATTTAACTTTTCCTCACAAGGCAGGATATTTGAATGACCTTGCCTGTAAAATTTCTTGGCAGGAAGTTTTATTAATTTCTGTGCTGAACTTTTCAATCAGAAATATTTCACACTAGTGGCACGCTATGTATTTAATTGCTCCAGCTGTAATTGGTCTTCTGAATTTTAAAAATTATTTGCATTATGCCCACGTGAACCCATTGTACATCTTCTATAGAGTAAATGACAAACAGCTGCAAAGTGATTACAAAGTAAGGATATCAGCTCTGTTTTATGAAGCCCCTGTTAGGATAGAACTAGGAAAAACTCTTGGAACATTTCAGAGGTTTCTGTCTGGAAGCACCCCATCACTTCAGGAAAGGCTTTCCTTTGTGTAGTGCTCGTTTTAGGTTAGCTTTGATGTGCTGTGATTTTACTACAGCCTTAATCTTGCGACAGCTTTCTCTCCATCCCTGCTCAAAATGGTTACTGCGTCTCATAATGACTGGCAATTTCAGGCAGGCTTTGCAGATGAAAGCAAATGTCTTTGCTTTGGAAGTAGCTGAAATGCTCTTTCAATTATTGCCCTGAACTTGTGATGTATACAGGACCATTGTTGTCTGACAGTGTAGTATAAGAGAGTTAGTGAAGCTGAAAGAAGGCCTAAGAAAAAAACAGAAACACTATGTATGGAGCATCTAGAAGGGTGAAGAAAGAAGAAGATGTGGGGCTAGAAAATCACTGGAAGAGGAGATTGCACATAATGAACATTGATCCATGTGGTAACTAAAGAAGGATAGCAGATGTTAAGGGAGAAATAATAAAAGGAGTCAATTAAATAAACCCAGGTATTTCCTTTGTTGAGGTACTGGAAAGTGTCTAGCTGTGAAGTTTTGTCCTTAAGTAGAAAATCAGATATGAGCTCATGTTATGTGCCTCTCTGGGATATAATTGGAACGAAGACCTGTCTATGGTGGTAAACTTAGCTCTTTTTATGGACTTAAATGCTGCCTCTGGGCTGTGTCCCATAATTTCTTTGAAATGTAGACCAGGCTGTTTTGACTGATTGAAGTTACAGATTAATTTACTATGCACATACTGACATGATCACTTTTAAATAAAGCATTCTACATTGTGTATTGGATTACCCTAGCCAGTTAGACTTTTGCTGCATAGTATATTCACCCTCTTGACATTTAAGGCTATAGTTACAGTGGTAAGGTTATTCCTTCTCAGCTCTTTTTCCATGCCTGCTGTCTCTTGACTTTTGCCTTGTGTCCAAGTCTCTGCCTCTTTCTTACACAGCCTTCTAGTGCTCCCAACAGCACTGACTGGAGATAACTTGAACTGCCTGAGCAGCAAAGCCACAGTGGGCACTGACTTTGGAAATTCAGGAGCAAATCAGCCTATATGACTGCTGATACACTGGGAGAAACCAGCCATGCTTCCAAAAAGGAATAAAAGCTACAAGTTCATGGTAATAGAGTCAGTGCAGATGCAGCAATAGCTGGGAAGAACTGTGAAAGAAAGGGAAGTGTACCAAATGTGCTCTTGCCTTCAGGCTCTCACACAGTCTGCATCGACTCATGGTAGACTGAGACCCTAAAACTGCAGAAAAGAAAACAAAAAGATGTGATTTTGTTAAAGTAATAAGTAAATATTGACAAAGTTAGATGAGGAGGGGAAATATTAACTGCTGACTTTTGAGTACGCTGAATTAATTTGCTTTTATTTTTTCTCAATCTAAATAGTAGTTTTCCTGAAGACATGGTCCTGGTGCCCCACTTCTTTCACAGTAAATGAGAAATGTTACTTGCCTTGCCTCCATGGTGCTATATAGTTCATAATAAAATCATGCTAACAAAATGGTTTTATGAGATCATCTTTAAAAAAAAAACACACAAAAATTATAAGCTGTATAGGCTTTTGTAAAGATTAAGCAGAGGGCAGTGTTTGGTTTCCACCACTTCAGCACAGAAAGCTCCAGGGAAACTCATTTATTTTGGTCCCGGCTCAGCAGGGGTGGAATGCAACTAAAGTACAAGATATCCATCAAATTAATTTCTTATGCTAGTTTAGTGTATCTTTCAGCATGCATAATTTGTATTGCTCCTTCAGTGTGGGCAAATGAGTATTATGTGTTAAGGCATTTGAAAATCTTTATTCATCATATGTGTTAATTACAGTCAAATTCTGTGACATTGTATATTTTCTGTCACAAATTTAACATTGTGCCCTGGCAGGCAAAAGAAGTAACTATCTTGGGGGTTGTGTTACCATTCTATTATTGAAGTTTTTTCCTCTGATACTGCTTATTCTGCAATCAGAAATGGTCCAACGTTATAGGAGAGAAAAATGTGGCATCCATGTGTGCTGTGTGCTGTCTTGATGAGTTGAAACTATTGCCAGAAAAAGAGTAAAAATTATATCTGCAGAAAAAAAAACAAAACCCCAAAACAAAAACCAACCCACATCACATTTGCTTAATTTCTCCATTTTCTTTGTTTCTTTAGTTAAAACAAACAAACAAACAAACAAACAAACACACCCCCAAAACCAACACCAAAAAACCCAAACTATTTTTAATAAGGTCATCATACAACTGGTATTTTACAGTGAACAAATTCATTCAGGCCGTGATTCATTCTGTCCAATGGGATTTCAATGTTTCATTCTGTCTTCAAATGCACTGTAACGTGTCTAATTCTTCCCCCCCCTGTTATTGCCCTGGCTTTCTTGTGGGAAGGAAATCCCCAAAAGTCCCTAAATTTGAGTTTCTGTGCCCTGTAAGTGGCTGGTGTGGACTGGCACTGTGTTAATGTTTTTAGCCATTTTATGGAAACCATATTCTTGGGCATTTAACTTTCTAATTAGTTCTGATGAAAAAGCAAGCTACCCTGACTTAATTAATGGCAGTCATAACTGCCTGATAAAATCACAAATTTAGGGACTGTATATTAATTTCAGGAAGCAAATTGCACGGTGCAAAAAACCCATTTGATTTCTTAATACAGTCTTAAAATTTCAATTTTTTTTTTTAATTTTTTACAAGTTTTTCCAGTTTGGGTTGCAATCAAACATTTTTGTTGTAATTTACTTTGGAACTGAAACTAGATGAGACAACCTTTCACTAAAGGAGACCCTTCCTTTGGCCAGCCCGAGGGGTGACCAGTCCCTTCTTTTAATCATTTGATAATACTGCAACAGGATGACAGAGAAAAGTTGTTTACAGCAGAAGTACAAATTAATTTTTTTTAGGTTTTTTTAATGGGTCTAAATACCTTGAGGACACTTTTTATATAAATGTGTAAGCCTTCCTTGATGGAAGCCCTCTCTCCTCTCTTGGTTTTATTTTCAATAGTGATCATTGATAGTGCATTTCACAGCTCAGTTTTTAAAAAAGAATGTCTGAATCATTTTCCTTTTATGTCTCTTTTCTTTCTACCCTTACACTACAAAATTCGTGTTATGTAATATTTGGTCATTAGTGCACAATAATGATTTGTGGACAGTTGAATATAAATTTGGATTTTATTGTAACTCAGTAAACAAAATAAGTGATTTTCTTCAAACATTATCTTGTCTCTCTTTGATTAACTTATTCTTCATATAGATAATGCAGACATGAGCACCTTACTGCTTCTCTGAGGACACTGCTAACATTTATTTCTGTTTCAAAGTGGCAATAAATATCAACATATCTAATGTATATCTACTGCTATCAATAGTATTACACTGGTATTTCTCTTCTAAATAATTCAGTTGCTTTATATTCTGACTAAAATAAAATAAATAAAGGAAAATCCATGGAACACAAGCAAGGAAGCAATAGTTATTTCCCTTTGGGGGAGAAATAGGGTTAGATAAGGTGAGCTGTGTCAAAATGAGCCAAGTATTGAAAATGAAAAGAAGTGAAAAGCAGGTGAGCCTTAAGTAAAATCAGGGATACTGCTGGGTATTCATGGCATGTAATAGCTGAGGTGAACAGCTCTGCAAAATATAACTCAAACAGGTGCAAGAGGAAGCCTCAAGTCCAACATTTAAACAGATTTGGGGTGAAACATGGGGATGATAAGATTGTGCCTGTGAGGAGGTTTAAAATGGCTAGGGGCTTCTCTGTAACTTAAACTGTAAACTGTCTGATAAAAAAGAGGCAAAAAGTGCTTACCCAGTCCTGAAATATAAGGTGGTTGGCATCCATACAGCAGAACTTAAGCTTTCATTTAAAAGAGAATATTCCTAACCAATTTGTCTTCTCTAAGTTTAAACTAATTAAAAACTGATGCAATGCCACCTTTATCAATCTTTTTGTACCTGTCTTTTGATCCAGTTATTAAGATCATTATAAATGCCTCTGCCCATATTAAGGTACAAACAAGACCAAATGCCAAAGTCAATAGTATGGGTTTTATCTAATGGTAAATGTGAGACAGAGAAAGATGGAGAGAAAGAAATAGGGAAAAGAAGGGGGGTACAAGAATGAGAGTGATAGAGAGAGAGCTTAAAATAGAAAAAGTATCACCACATTACTAAATTTGTTCTGGGAATCTCCAGTTACTTACCAAAATATTTCCTCTGTAAACCACTACAGGAGCCTGACTGAACAAGGATTATTTTAATCTTAGATGCCTCTCTTCTGTCATGGAGGAATTCTTCTTTCTACTTTTTACTTTCTGCATAAGATTCAGCAGAGAAAACTGTTGTGGTTTAAGCCCAGATGGAAATGAAGCCCCCACAGAGCCGCTCACTCAACCCGTCCCTTCCCTCCCCCCAGCCTGGTGGAATGGAGAGGCAAATCAAAATCAGACTTTTAGGTTGAGGAAGGAAGAGTTTAATAATCAAAAAATAATGTAAAAAAATTACAGTAACGATGGCAAATGATAATGATAATAATAGGGGGAAAAAACTGTGATGCACAATGCTGTTGCTCACCACCCACTGACCGACGCCAGACCCCCGTTCTTTAACACAGACTGGCCTCTCTTCTGGGTAACTCCCTCTAGATTATATAGTGGACATGATGCTGTAAATCAAACAAATGTGAAATGTAAAATAAATTATGTTTTTAAAAATCATAAAATGATATTACATATCATTACACTGACCCAGAAGACAAGGAATTTGAAAAGTAGTTTTAATAAATCCAATGGGAATTTTAAATGTGTGAATCTATCACTTATTTTCTTGATATCAAATGTTATATTTAATGTTACATAAGCCTTGTGGTGGGGGAAAACAGTTTTTCCCCCCCTGAAGGTGAGAAAATGGTAAACCCCCAGGGGGTGGTGATCTTTAG
>JAWWLV010000100.1:33296634-33332946 GCA_035041135.1 Platyrinchus mystaceus | reverse complement strand
TTTGTGAAAGCAAATTATCATTTTCATATAAAGTTAAACCAAAAGAAGCCTTACCCGGTGTCTTCTTAGAAAAATGCCTCAAGGGAGGCTTATGTGGGCTGTGAGGGTTGCCTTTTCCATTTCTGTTGTGAAGGTGATAAAAAAAAAGTATGTTATTTTTGTTCATAAGATTTTATGACTGAGAAACTCTTTTTAAAATACTTGATTATTAAGATGAGCTTAGTAGCACCGCAGACACCAAGTTTGAAAGCATATAATGTCGTATACTACTGTATGGTAAACTCTGTAAGAGAAGAAAAGCTTAGTGTGTAAAATTAATATGGTAGAATATATCAGCTGTTTAGTTGTAATCTCTTGCAAGCATTAAAATATAATTTGAAGTGGCTTGTATCTTTGAACTGATAAAGCAATCATCTCCTCCCTTCTACAAAATAACAAAAATACATTCTTGCATCATAATCCAGTTGCTCATACTTAATTTCCTCAATGTGCAGTATAGCATTTCTTCAGTGGTGTGACCAAGCATGAAGAAATTTCATGATCAAGCCCGTAGAAATAGCAGTTCCTCAGCTACATGCAACAAAATGTTATTCAGTAATTTTTATTATTTAACAGGTGTCCATTTTTCTTTCTCATTTTCCTTTTATTTTCCTTTCTCTAAAATTGAACTGAAATCTAAAGATATATAAACAATCAAGAATACCACTGAGACTAGAAATTTTTTCTCTGAAGCTGTGCCTTTATTTCTTAATATGATACTCTCTGCCTTTTGTTGCTTCCATAATTTATTTTCTTAAAGAAGTGTGAGTAAAACACAGTTGTCTGAAAGCAGCACTAGAGCACCTTGAAAATGACAACATGCACCTGGTGAAGAATTGAGAAGACTGAAAAATTCTACAGTATTTAGGCTAGCATTTCCAAACGCATTGTATCTAGGCCGTATTTTTTAAACTTCCAATTTATCATCTTCATCCTCATCTTCATTTACTGGGTATTTTTTCAGCTGTTTTTAATAGATTTTTGTCTGGATTAATCAATCTTTTATTATATGAAGTATAGTATTTCATATTCTCATGCTGGAAAATAATCCTTTTAAAATAACAGATCAAGAATCACTCAAAGGAGCGATTTACACAGATAGTTTTTAATGAAGTTGTAGCATCCCATATTTGCTGTATTTGCTGAAAGATATTTTAATTCTTGTTAACTAAAATTCATATTAACTATTAAATTGTATTCCACAAATTTTATTGGTGGAAAACTCTTTAATGTTGTTACCTTTCCTTCAATCATTGTCATGTCAGATTTTCCTGTTGTTTTAGTTGTCAAATATTTTTAGGACTAGCAAGAGCTTCCATTGCCAGTGAAAGGACTCATTTTCTCAATTAGGTTTTGTAAAATTTTGGGACATTGCTATTTCATAAAGCCTATAGCTTAAACTCCACACAGTGGCACTGTTAAGAAACACGTCTTGTCCTCCCCTGTTCTGTGCCTATCACAGCATTATTTTTGGAGTTGTTACCATCCATTTGAATATGCAGCAGTCAACTCTGCCTCCCCCCCATTTCCACAGACTTGGGGATTCAAGGGAAATCAAGGTCTGAGAAAAGACAGCACTCTGCTAATCTCTGATGACCAAACATGCCGTTTGTTCATCTACAGAACTTCAGCTTTGGGCTGAAGATGGAACATTCTCAATCCTACTAAACTGTGTGTTCTCATTGTATCCCGCTTTCTGTGTGTGTAGGGCACTCCTTTTGTGTCAGAGCAATGAATACTTGAGGACCTCAAACAGGTAGAGGTAAATGGTTACCAGTGAAGTACCATAAATACGGCAGCAAACAACCTTCAGAGATCCAAAGGGACAGAGATCAGGAGACTCCGGTGGGTTGATCTTGGCTGGGTGTCAGGTGCCCACCAAGCCACTCAATCGTTTTCCTTATCGAGAGGAGGAGGGAGAGAAACTGTGATGAAAGGCTCTTGGGTGGAGATAAGGACACTGAGGGATCACTCACCAATTACCAGCATGGACAAAACAGACTCGATTCAGAAATTCAAGAGAGTTGGATAATGGGAAATAAGGACACATCCAAAAGCTCCTTGTTCCCGCCATCCCACGTCCCCAGGTCCAATTTGGCTGAGATTTTTCTGCCTTTTCCTCTTCAGTAGCATAGGAGGATGGGAAATGAGCTTTGTTGTCAGTTCATAACACGTTGTCTCTGCCACTCCTTCCTCCTCGTGCTCTTCCCCTGCTCCAGCAAACCACAAACTTCTTGAATGTGGGTCTTTTGAACACAGAATCAGAAACTCACACTTTTTTTTCTGGAAGTGGCAGAGACTGCATAAAAATATATATGTCTGTGGCCAACTTGGAATACCTGTACAGTTTGCCCCAGCTTGGTGCATTATTCTTTTCTTACAAGTATGACCATAAAAACCCACACAAAATAAACAAATAAAATACACACAATTGTAGAACCACCATAAAGCTCACAATTTTTTCATAAGAGGACTTGCTGAAATCATTTCATCTTTTTTTTTTTTTCTTGGATTGTATGACTCATTGGCCTCTCAGCATTTAATTAACTTTCTGAGGGCTCTACTATTTGAATGAGCTCTCTCATTAAATATTTAACATAGTAATGCTTGTCTTTTTATACTTTGTTTCATTATTCTATTTCCTTAATTAATCTAACCGTAAGGTTAAAATAAAGCTAAAATATCTACATAGTAACAAATTTTGGTTCTAAAGAAATGTTTTGTTATTCTTGAAGATATTCATGGATTTTGAATTATAGATGTCCTGTACCTTAGTAATTTTTGCACTTGTTGCCCAGTGAATGGCTAGTAAAATAACAGAATTATAAGCTAAAGCAGAGCATAGCTTTCAGATTATCATCTTCATAGTGTCATAATGTTGCATAAATTCAATTAGAACTGATACATTGAGAAAGATAAATTAAACATGTAATGAACAATCAAATGAAAATACAATTTTCAATGTGTTTAACTAATGTAGGCTATAACCAGAAAATTCTTTGCTGATAAGCACTTCACTTGTACACAGGGGTAGGTTACAGTCCAGTTACATGAAATATGAAATAGTCAGAGCTTCAAATCCAAATTATTTGTAGACTTAAAACTGGGTTCTTCCAATGCAAAACTTGAACCAACAAGAGATAAAAATGGTTTGTGTGATGATCCTGAGCAGAAGATCATTGTATGTGGAGAAGTGAGGGACCCACCTCCTACTGAGGTGTCAGTTAAGGATTGACATTCCTCCCCTTTTCTTGAGTGGCTGTTCAGGGTGGAAAATCACAAGAAATCTAATATGTAGGATTACTTCATAAGAGCATGTGATATAAAAATCCTATAAACTTTATTTTTGCTTAGCAACTGAAATTGCTTGACCTTTTTGTTCCAACTTCTGTCTGGATCGTGAACCTCTTGCTGTTAAAGTCTTCAGCAGAACCTGCCAGCCAGAGTATGTGCTCTAGAGGGGAACTGAAGACCTTTTTACTTTCCACTGCAGTGGTGACATTTCATGTATCTACCACTCCTCTCACCTGCACTGTCTGAATTCTGGAAAACATGAGGCAATTTCTGTCTTGAGTCACACCATCTTTTAACGTACACATTTCCAGTCTTCTTCTTTCTTTTCCTGAATAATGACCAACAACCAGGGCCATTCACTTCTCTTTCCAGAACAGAAATCAATTATATGTTGATTGATATGCAATACATGTATATAGATGTGTATAATACAATGTACATAACTGTTCAATAGTGGTGGGTTAGTGCTCAGGTAGTTTATGCCTAGCACAGGAAATAAAGTCATTTACAAGGTGTAAGGAAGAAGACTAACCATGAATTACTATTACAATAGGAAGCAATTTACCCAACACTTTTAATATTGCTTGATGTATTGTTCTGTGTCTTGCTAGAGGAAATAATTTTCATTTCAGATGGCATCTCATATACACTTTAAGTCAGCAATATATTAACATAACAAATATTACATTATAAAAGAATGTGTCATTGGCATGTGCTGCTTGAATTGTTTTATTCAATAAATTTAGCAAAAGGAATTTATGATCTCAAAATGGTTGTCATAATTCAGATTCAAACAGTAGGAATGCATTTAACATTTCCAGTCTGCATTCACTTTCTGAAATTCCTGACCAGAAATTCCTGTGTACTATGAATTCATCCAAATAAAAGCTTTAGCTGGTGACACATTCATTTTAAAGTTTAGAAATCAGCTTTTCTTTAAAGAATAATTTCAGAAAAAATAATATTGCATGGGAACCTTTCTAAGGAGATATGTTCTCCATTATGCATATATATATATATATATATGCCTATGAAAGTGAAACTGCTGATCACTCATGAGTTTCTGTAAATGCTTTTAATGGTGATTATATTTATAGAGAGGTGATCTTTTTAGAATTTTTTTTTTTAAAACATTAATGTTGGAAAAGAGCTCCAAGGTCACTGAGCCCAACCCTTGACCAAACCATGTCAGCTAAACCATAGCATTAAATACCATGACCAGCTGCCTCTTGAACACTTCCAGGGATGGTGACTCCACCACCTCCCTGGGCAGCCTGTTTCAATGCCTGAATATCCCTTGAATCTATAGCCACAAATGGATGGCCACTGAGCAACCAAGGGAGTAATAACACAGACCTGTTTGGAGCATATTAGGAAAATGGTGTAATATTGATCTTCCTCAATATTTCAAGTGGTGAGACCTTCTTTTATGTTTATTGGCCAATGATGTTACATAAACTTGCTGAACTTGAGACACTGCCATCACAACAGAGTCATCCTTGACTGCTTATGGCAGCTGCAATGATTCTGATTGTGGTAGCTTGACTCAGACCATCAGCTAAGCACCCATCCCATCCCTCCACAAGGGTTGGGGAGAGAGCTGAAAAGATAAACATGAAAAAAACTTGTGGACTGAGACAAAGACAATTAATAAGTAGAGAAAAAAGGGGAAAATATCCCCAAAACACATGAGTGATGCAGTCATTCACCACATTGTACCAGCAGACTGCTGCCCACCCAGTCTGCACCCAAAGGCTACTTTGGAAAAATTTGCCTTCAGTTGTTGCTGCTGAGCATAACATCATGGAGTTTAACAGCACTTTGTTTTGGCTCTCTCAGCTCAGCCTCTCACAAGCTTTTGCCCACACCTGGCTTTCTCAGCAGAGGGCAGTGTGAGAAATCAAGGAGGACTCAATACTGTGCAAGCACAGTTCAGCAATATCTGAAATGTTGGTATGTTATCAATACTGGTTTAGTCACAAATAGCCACACAGCACTATATAGACCAATACAAAGAAAATTAACTCTGTCCCATCCAGGCAGTACACTGATTTAAGTTCCTACTTGTAATGTGGTTCACTTACATTACTTTTACACAAGACCTAGGAGAATGTCAGAAACAGTCTTTTAATATTTTTTTAATGATTTAACTATTTGGATTGAAAATGCAACTATGTTAGTCTTATATATTTAGATTTTCCCAATGCACTTGATATAATATCGTGGATCATTTTCACTTAAGTACCCAGAAAACACAGTAATAACAATGCACATATTATAAAGATTAAAAACACAGAAAAATTATAAAAATAAACCATTAATTAGGAGAAGAGATGAAAATTTAGATTTTTATTATATACTTATGTTTCAAATGTGTTCAGAGCAAAATAGATGAGTAATTTATCCATAGTGAAATTCTGGCCATCTCTTCTATATTCCATTCAGACTAATTCTTTTCTGGTTTTGATTTTTTTTTTTCTGCACAGATGCTCTTGACCTTGGTATTGTTTGCAATTGGGTTAAGGAATTTCATCAAAACCATGAAATATTTAGCAAATGTGACTACAGATTTGCTGTGCTTGTTTACTTTCCTACTATACCTATTTAGTAGCAGCATTAGCAATACTTGAAAAATTATCAAACAGTGACAAACACAGTCCACTCTGTATAAATCACAGCAAAAGACCCTAATATTTAGATAATTACTGATTTTCTTCCAGTAAAGCCTACAGCTGCAGAAAGATAACAAAGCACCTAGCTTTGACAAATTTATCTGAAAGGGCATGTAGTGAAGATTGCTATTATGCAGACGTATTTGTTTGTCTTCTCGGATATGCCAGCAGTGACCTTTTCAACATTCCCACTGCATATTTTATCAGAGAACACTGTCTCTACCCGTATGAGGGTTTGCTCATAAGTGCAGGCTATGAACTCAAAGCTTTGCACAGTCTGTGAGACTGGAAAAGTCAGTGTTATCCAGCACAGACTAATGCAGCTTCCAGCGTGCCAAAGAGAACTGATGACACTGAGTTTCCTAAGCCCAAAAAGTCTGGCAGACTGTCACTGTGAGAACCTGATGGAGAGCTGTATCAGGAGACTGAGCATACACAATGCATAAATCCTGTGAGGTTGGAACATGCTTATAAGGACACATCATCTTTTGAAGGGGACATTTGTTTAAGTACATAAACCTATGAGAACAGAAGCTTCTGAGACTGGTTTTTTTATTCTTCTTCCAAAACATCAAACTACAAATATTTTTAATGATTACAACGAAACAATGCATTTTTATTCAACCTTTCTCAAGAGACAATGAACATTTTCTAATTGGATGAAATTCTGCCAACATTTCATTGCACTTACTCAAGGACAGCACTTGCTTCAAAGCACAAAAACACCATCACTCTTCAGAGAATTAGTTGAAGGAGGTTTTGGTCTCATTTGTTTTGTTGGTTGGGTCTTTTAACATCTCTTACTACTGTCTTCTGGTGTAAGCTTTTTAACTAGTTGACTTTTCCCCCCAGAAATGATCCATTAGAGCTGATCACCCAGCACAAAATGTGGGGGAGTGGTAAGGTCCTCAAACAGTTACAGATGACTCAAAAATAATCCCACAACCATAATGGTGAAGCACTGCCTATGTTATTATCTAGGTCTTTCATTCTTAATTATGAAATTAATGCCAAAAGGTTTGAATAAACTTTAAAATAACAATAAAAAATCCAGCACACAAAATAAATGGACTCTATGACACATGAAAAAATACTCAGTGAAATCACACTGGTACCAGCTAAATCTTTAAATGATTGTTTCTTTCCACATGCAGTTGGTAGATTATGACCACTGTCCTGTGAGTTAAATGACAATTTTTCTTACTGCTATGGCACTATTTTAATATGCTATATTGAACAATATTTGTTATTATGTCACTGATAGACAAAAAGTCTCTATTTCTTTACTGATACAGCCCTTTTTCTGAGGTGTGACTGCAATTTCCTGAAACATAAAGTTTCCCACAGTTTGTATGATCCAGCATGGATAAGGACATAGGTAATAAATTGAATCCGAGAATTGGAGGTAATCATAGTGGTATAGTTTTTTAAATTTCCCTTATATCTCTTGCATTCTGAGTCTGTGGAACAAGGATAAGTTTCTTTCATTCAGATGTTCTTATAAGCCTTGAAAGGAAACTCATATTATGGTCTTGGTGTGCAAATAGCTGTTTTTCTTGGTATTTGACTTTGAGCCAATAGACTTTTTATGTCCCTTTTTCTGCTCCATTGCCCATTTACACATTTTAATTTCTATAGGATCTATTAAAAATATTAAATGGATGCATATCTCTCATCACCTTATTCCACTCCATTGCCTTCTTATTATTTTGCTAATTGATTACTTGTTGGGTGTATAACTGAGGCAAAGTATGATAATAGTTCATCTCCTTCTTTTATGTAAAATGCAAATTAGGACAATAAAACATATTTCAGCATATCAGAGCTGGTCTTTAAAGACCTAGTGAAATAGGCTGGCCTCTTTGACCTTCATGGAGGTGAATTTCACCTACTGGTATACACTATGGAAAAGACACACTAAGTCAACAGAACTGCTCTCACCAGTGTATTGTATTTTTAATATATTTAACAAAAATAAAAAAAAAATTCAGGAGCCGTTTGGTGATGTATGATGAATTGATTTTCCCTGTACACTCACCATTGGTCCCTTTTAATGATAAACCAGTAAAATATGTCAGCCATCAGGTGAAAGAGTAAACATACCCTGTAAAGACACACAATGCTATGAATTCCTGCTGAGAAGTTAAGACTTTTCTTAAAAAAAAAAAAAATGTAGGGCTTCAAAATGCACTGGTAAAACTTTCCCAGTCCACTAATTCATTCAGTGACCTTGTAAAAGTACTTGCCATTTTATCTTCTGGTTTTAGAATGCATTCACAGAATCTTCACCAGTTTTTGACAAGAGACTGTGAATGTAAAGGACTGTTCTGTTATGCAGACTTGTGGTTTATTACCAATATAATTAACCTTAAATATTTGTGTAGTATTTTAATTGAACTATAAAGAATGGAAAGATAAGAAAACAGGAAACAATTATATTAAAAGAGACACAAATATTTTATTAAAAATTAGGAAAACATTTTGTTTGGGCTCAATTATTGAAAATCTGTCTAATCTGTTGTAGGACATATCTCTTGTCACTGTTTATCTGGATTTTTCTCTTTCATATTTTTTGATTACACTTTATAACTTCCTAAGTTTCATAACTTTTTCTGGATGCTAAGCTGTACATTTTAGAGACTTTCTAATTGGAGATCATGTGTAAGAACATCTACTTCAACCCAACAATCATTAAGGGTGTTTTGTATGATTTCAAAGGTTTTTGAGAATCAGTTTAAATTTAGTTACAATCTGGAATTGACCATAATATACAAATTGAAAACCAGGTAAGCAAAACTTAAGATTCCCCCCAAAGAAGAGAATTACAATACTTGTTTTTATGCAAAAAGACTAGCTTTATCACTTCTGACAGCTGCTCTTGGTCTAAACACGGGGCTCACTGCTAGTTCTTCTTTTTGTGTCTCAGATTTTCAAGATTACACTTACAATTAACTCCTGCTTATGTCTGTTTCCCAGTGTGTTGTCTTGCTTTTCACTGTAATGGCACTTAAAATTAATTGAGCACTTCTGCTGTCAGTTGCTGCAGGAGTACAGGAGAGGATGCTGACTTTCACCTACCTCTGCTATTAAATGCCTTCACAGATCAGAAAAAAAACATGAAATTAAAATTAAAAATATATGATTAACTTATACAAGTGTTAGGGAGCTTGTGATCTCTTTCTGTTAAAAATACACTTGTTTTGAAGATGTAGAGTAAAAGAAAGCCATAAAAATATTGTTTCTTATTATCTAAAAGAAACAAATGACAGACTTAACCCCTCATTTTTATTATAGGTCTAGTTAAGGTGTTAAATCAGACACTGATGTCTTAAAAATACACTTGACAAAAGCTTTTATTCCTGTGAAATCATTACTGCATGTAAAATCATATTACATGTAAAGATTTATCATCTAGCCTTCAATATCCATTAAAAAAATAAAAATTGCATGAAAATTTACTTTGGATGCAGTACCTTTATCGAAGGTATTCAGTGTCAGTAAGACCACAGCAGACCATAGTACCTCCCTAAAAGCAGAGGTGTAGTTTGATGTTTTTTGTCAATAAACAACATTTTACGTGGGTTTCCTTACGTTACACCTTAAAGCCACACTATTTCAAATACTGTTTTACTTACTAATTTAATTTTCTTCTTCGTAAGAGACTGACAGTTGTCTGTACCTACGATGGGAGGGGTCCCCTGGGAAAAGCAATACAGCAAAATGCCTGTCTTGCATCTAACTTTGGAGCAAGTCTGAGCAAGAAGACAGTGAGTGGTGCAAAGGTCTGAATGACCTGGTGTCCATAATGAATCTTAGAGAGGTGAATTCATCCCATAAAACGCGAATAGAGAGCACAAGAAAAAAAAAACAAAACAACAACAACAAAAAAAAAGTTACAAAATAAAACTCTTCCTTTCTGTATGACATGAACAAAAAATAATAATAAAAAGAATCTTAGAATTATGCAATGGTTTGGGCTGGAAGGCACCTTAAAGATCATCTAGTTCCAAGTCCCTGCTGTGGACAGGGATACAAGTAAGTTTTTAAATGGAAATTTCACTTTCACCACAAAGCCAAAGCATGACTGAGGCCATGTTGGCCATGTCTAACAGCAGAGAGCAATAAAATGCAATTTTATTGCCTTTTGCTTTCTAAGTTCAAAAATATACTGGGAAGTAATAAGATGATAGTGTGTTTATTCTTGATGCTTCTTTATACTTTACTATGACTTCTTTGGTCAAACTACTCGGGAACACTTTCCATTTTAAGGCATGTCAGAATGTTTTAGAAGACTGTTCTGTGCTGTACTGAATCACAGTGCTGTTGTAAAATGTCTGGTGTTGTCATCATTTACTTCCCTTGTGGACTTTTTCAATTATGCCTTTGAACAACACTTTATTCTCCCTGAAAAAAAAAAGAAAAGAAAAGAAAAGAAAGGAAAGAAGAAACAACTGAACTCTTAAGACATGTCAACATGAAGCTCATGTGTTTGCATTTTCCTACACATATTTCCTGTACTGGGGGGGGAAAAAAAAATAATTTCTTCCAGATCCCAGAGAACATATCAGAAGAATTTCTGGGTGAGGATGTTGAACATCAAGCAAACTTGTCCAGCAGCCATTTTTAGAATGAAATCACTACTTCTACTTGTTTGTAAGGATGTGGTAGCACAATCAAGGTCGAACTTTGTTTCAAGCCTGCACTGGAAGCCACATGTAGCTGCCACGGCTAAAAATAAGTAATTATTGCTCATCTTGGGAAGAAAAAGCCTGTAAAATGCCAGAGTGAACATGGATCCCTTGTGTCTCATGACTGCAAATGACAGGGTTTGCATCTGTTAGTCTCTTAATTGGGTTAAGGTTTGTGTAGACCTTTGATCTTCAGAGGCTAAACTGCCCAATCTTTATTATTTCAAGAAAAATAACTTATTTTTTCCTTTTTTACTTGCATCAACTTAATTAATTCTAAGCAACAATTTTAGAACACATTCACACTATTTCCTCCTAATATTTTGCAGTGAAAAAAAAAAAAAATCCTTGCGTAGTATCTAATCTCAGAGGATTCTTGTCAGAGGCATATGTATCATAGTTCACCCAGGCAGCAACAGTGTGCTGTGTGTTGCACTGAATGAGGGATCTGGGATGCCACAGACAGCAGGAAGCTCTCAGAGACACAGTTAAAAGGGATGTAATTCATCATCCAGAAAAACCTTTGTTCTGAATGCTTTGCAATACTATCTAACAATTTTGGTGTGCAGACAGAAAGGAAAACGCACATCTGGAGAAAAAAAATCTCCGTCATACCAGCTGAATATGGCAGATTGATTGGTTTTTAGCATTTCAGACCGATAACATATGGTGTAGGAAAATAAATTATATGTAATATTTCCTTTTTTGAGGCTTAACACTAATAAGACCACAAAATAGTAATATGCTCATATTCTTTTCTGTAGGTTTATTTACTTTTGCAACTCTGATGGGTTGATCACAACCCACTCAATCAAAAAAGAAAGTGCAGCAGATATGAACAATAACACACAAATTTAACTTTCAGAAGCATTTGGTTTCCCTTGGAACAAATGGGAGATGGTTCTTTCTTCTAATGCTCAGCTGATGCACTTTGCTATTTCCACTTTATGTTGGTGATTAGAGTAGCTTGGGAAAATGCTTAGGTTGGTCATAGGGTGCCCAGGGAGAGAGTACTTTAGAGTATGATTTTTACATCTTGGTAGGGTACAAAGCAGGAAAAGGTGAAGAGAACAGATCAGTTGAAAATGTGGTAATTTAAAATATCTAGCAATGGAATGCTAACCCTGAGAAAATGAAAATATATTTTGGGTTGAGGAAAGGAAAGACTCTCTACAAAGCAGTCTACAAATTTTGACAGCCATGGAACATTTGGCCCAGGGACAGGTCCATGTATATGGACATCATGGAGCTTATATTTCATGTGAACTAATTAGGGACAAAGAGAAGGTTTCTGACTGTACAAACACTCTGAAAGTGTTGATATGTGATGATCACCCTACCAATCCACAGGGACCATAGAATGGGGAAGAGAGACCTTTGTTGAAAGGCTGGGATGGTGGTAGAAATATGAGGCTGGGGAACACAGTGAGGAAGGATGAGAAGAGTAGAAAGGTGCTGTGCTGAGGTGTGAGGCATTGCACCTCAAGTTCCCTGTAATTCCAAGTTCTCATCTAATTTTGGCTGAGTTACTCCTGACAGCTTCAGGATCTTTCTGTTCTTGGTGTTGATGTTGCCAGGTTTGCCCAAAACCTGCTCTCTCCATACACTAAAAGCCAGTCCAAGCTGTAGGATAAGGGATTGGTGTTACAATCTGCTTAAGTTTTGCAGAAGTAACTTTCCCTTTCATCTCTTTGCTTTGCCAAAGTTGCTCCTCAGCTTTAATAGTGTTTAAAGGTTTTTTGGCACATAGCCTTATTCAGATGTTTGAAGAGATATGGTAACCATAAACAATAGCTGGAAATAGTCAGAAATAGTCAGAAATAGCAGCAATAGTCAGGAAAACTCTGACAGGAAGCTCTGGTAAGTGGCTTTGGCAGGAAACTTTGGCAGGCATAAACAATGGCAAAACACTTCTTTTAGCATTTCTATGTTATCAGGTTGTTACTATTGGGTGATTAGGTAGGATCATGAGGAAAAAAAAATGGAGTTGAAGGCTCCCTTCCACCAATATTACCAAAACATGGTAAACAGTGTTCTCTCTACTTCTTTTCCCAAAATAAACATTAACCAAACATGTTTATTATCTAGTTCAAATTCCTGTTCTGACAGATTCACAACAAAGTAATTTATTACAAGAAATCATCTTTTCCAGCAGCAGAAAGATGATTTTATGTCAACAGATGATATATTTTCATCCCCTGCAGAATCTGTCTAGACTGATAATTTTTCAACAGAACTAATCATCGCACAGGGTTTGAGAACAAAGCACTACTTTCACATCTAAGAGACCTTTACAAGATGCAGCATTCTGTGCACATCTGATATGAAATAAAACCCTTTTATGGACCAAATATAGTCTGCATTTGTTGTTATTTGACAAATTTGTCCTACCAGCTGTATGTTATACATCAATTAAAAAAAAAAAACCAAAACAAAACATAAAACCACAAACCAACAAAAATAAAATTTAAAAAAGCCCCGACAAAAAAAACCCCAGCAGCACATCTGCATTTCAAAGACTGTAATTGGGATAATTTGTGTTAGCAGATTCCCTCTGTACAATCCACTCACACCGTTTTAGGGTGAACTTGTTGCCTAAGAACCTCACTGTGAATTGCTGGCTTGCCTCAGAAGAGAGGAATTACTCAAAAACTAGGGGAATGAGTCAGAATTACAAGATAAATGGACTGATGAATTGGTCTAAAAATAGCAGAAAAGAAATCATGTTAATTTGACATCATCCTGAACTGTTTTCCCTGGGAAGCTGGAGTGCTGCCAGATCAGATCCACAAAGGCTTAAACACACAGAAAATGTGAAAAGCAACTTCATTCTGTTAAAAAACCACAACTAGATCACTGGATCCCAAGAGAAGTTGATCTACCTCTCCATTTAAATGTGCTCATTGGCTTTTGGAAAAAAGAAAGCTAACACAAACCTGCAATCATTGTTTGTGATATACCAATATTCAGGTTAATTTCTTCTCACTAGGAAAGGATAATTTTATCTATGATGCAAAACAATGTACATGATAACTGTACTATGTATTTTTCCACAATGTTTAGTTTGTTTTTTTTTTTTTTCCTAAAGACTCTTCACAGATTTCACGGGTTTCACAGAATGCTCTGAGTTGAACAGGACCCACAAGAATCATCGAGTCCAACTCTCAAGTGAACGACCTCTTCATATCATTCATATCACATGTGTATAAAATTATGGCCATAGACGAATTCTGGCAAAACCAGTAAATTAATCCTGTTCTTCTGATGTCTGCCAATACTAGAAAGCTTTCATGCTAATAAACAGATGTTGTTTACTAAAAAAATTCAGATATTCTGTAATTAATCTAGCTACAGGTAACACCTAAAGAAATTATGGTAAATAACAATCAGGACTAGGAACATTCTGACCTCTGTGATATAGAGAAATGACAAAAAGTTCTAGATTAGATTTATTATCATTGTGATTTCAACTGTTACTAAATGTGCAGTTAAGTCTGGATATAATAGTACACACATACCTGTTATACAAAGAGGCACAGGCTTTACTTAAAAGTCTGTAACTGGTGCCCCTTAAAGCATTATCCAGCAAATTTAATGGGCTTATTATATTTAATGTACATCCAATATCTGAAAAAGACTTTAAATAGAGGGAGCATTTTTCAAGTAAGTTTTGTTTTCTGCATGAAAAAGTTGTGAATTATGAGTTTTAATATCTGGAAATGGGACTGTTTATTATGCTATAAAATGCATGTGTGTTTTAATTTCAAGGCCCATTACATTAGGCAAAAGAATGCAACTAGCCTTGTAGTGTCTCTAGCTGTATGCTGCAGAATTTACCATTTTTAAAAAAAGCTATAAATCTCATCAGATCACACAAAGTAGTTTTTGAAGTATTTTAAACAAAACAGTTGAAACATCACTAAGTATCAAAGTGATGCAATGGATTCTTGTTATCTGGATGTCTGATAATATCCATGTAATCTTTTTTTTTATACTAATACAAAGTTGGTGTAAGGTTATTCCTTAGTCTGAGCTTCATAGATCAGAAAATCTTGAGTTTTTCAGAACTTCTTATTAACCTGAACATAATCAATTTTCTACATTTTTTCTTTTCTTGTTCATTAAAACAGAAGCAGGTTCTCAAGAATCTCTGGCAAGGCAGTAGAAAAGCATGATATTACTTATAGCTCAGAATATTATTACTTATGGCTAGTCAAAGATTAAAAGAGAGTGTCTTGGTGTTTATTGTTTTCTCTGTATCTTTTTGTCAGTATGCAACTGAATTATATGTAGCTAACATTCAACAACTTCAGTAGAAGGTCATGGTGGTATTATTCTGCTCTAGGGCAAGTTATCACATCCATTTTTAAGATTTTAAAGTAATTAGAGTAATCGAGAAAGAATGATGCAACCTGTAAAAAATTGAGAGCTCTGAATGTAAGAAGTTTGCCTAAAGACAGAAATCAAAATTCTACAGTGATTTGATGCCTTGTCCCATTCCTGCAACATGGGTAACATTAAAATTAGCACCCTGGAGAGGAATACAGATTTAGTCTTGGAGCATCTCTTAGGGAGACTAGAAAGCAGAATCCAGAAGGTGGGTCAACACTTGAATAACAGACTCATTTTGAGGTTTCATTTTCTTTGTAAATGTCTGCAGATGTGGATATGTCACCCCTGTTGAAGGTATGATTTAAAAGGAACAAAAAGTCTGTAGGTGTCAGTAATATAAGGATCACACTCTTCTCTTTCTTGCAGTTTCTGCTGAGATAATTAAATTGTTTTTGTGGCTGCATAAAGTTTTTCTAAGCATCTACTCACATAACACCACAGTTCCTCATTACATATATACCTTTTACAAATGATGGTTATTTATCACCGTGTTTTCAACACGCAGTTTATATTACCTTAAAAAGTGCTATTTCCAAATTTTTCTTCTAAAGGTTCTTACTTTAATTAAGATTTCATTAGCTGAGCAGTTTTTAAGTTCAAAGTGTTGAGTCTGTGTCTACCCCCATATTTAGTGTGGTACATGTAATTCTCTAAACTGTAGTAGAATGAAAAAATAAATGGTGTGGGGAAGCATTTCTGTATTAGGAAAACACGTGTCTGGTCTGATTTTATGCTCTGTGAAAAACTGCTGATATGATAAAAGGAGGATAAACTAAATCTTCTAGACTGAGAGAAGATCAAACATTAAAGAAGCCATTGGCATATAATTAGAGCATAATTTCAATTATCTAAACGTTGCTTACCTGAAAATTCACATTATCTGAGACAAATTTCTATTTTCCTCACATTTGGGAAGGAATCTGATGCTGCCTGATCTAACACGGGGTTTAGGTAATAGATGGGCGTGTATGCCTGCCCAAGAACTGATGAGAAGAGATCAAAGTGGAGGGTTTGTGGAAGGAAATAAGAGTACAGGGATGTGAAAAATCATCCCTGGCTTTGAAATGTGTTCGACCTCTGCTCGGTGTTACGTTTTCGTGGCAGATGTTCCAGCTGTCGGAGGCTTCAGGTGGCTCAGAAACATCAGTTTTAAAATTTATCTTTCATTTCAAACTCTGCAAAATCTTAACAGATATCTTATACTAACCATGACTAATTTCAATATTAGAATCAAATGGAACAATGTTTTATAAAAAAAAAGAAGAAAAAATATCTCTGTAACCATGTAAGAGAATTTTGAAAGGTCAAACTTGTTGTTAGAGAATATCAACTTTACAGGACTTCTAAAATATTAAGATTGAGAGTGTCTTTCATTTAGTGTTTTGTCAGTCCTAAATCTCTTTTGCTGTTTTACATAGTGTTCTGAAAATTTGGTGCATTAGAGTTATTTGAATTTTCAGATGCTTGATGTCTAACTGCATCTAAGCTTTCTTCGCTGTAAAATTATGCATTAATAAAAATGGAGTTGGAATGTCCCTTGCAACCCAAACTACTCTATGATTACACAAATGCATAAAAATTAGTTAGAATAACAACACAGACCTACTGACAATGTAGAAAAGTATTTTTCAGTCATAACTACTTGTGACTAACAGGGTTACTGTGAACTCGGATTCACAATCTCTTTTAAAGAACATTAAAGTTTCTGAAATATCAACAAAATTAAGTACTGGATTTCAGATCCAAGGTAAATTAATCAAGAAAAAATGCAAGTGTCAAAAGCAGAGGAGAGAGAGGATTAAAGTGTGAGAAAAAGAAGCAAAACAGTAATAGGATAGGCAACTGAGTATAAAAAAGTTAGACTGTGAAAACTATAATTTCATTGAGTGTTGTATCTTCTCTGGATGACTAAAGGTTAAGTTGAGAACTTTAGTTCATCCTGCATAATCATGTCTCATCTGAACCCCTTTTATTATGAAAGTGTGCAGAATATACCACTAAGTATATTTCACAAGATTTCTAGTATTTATTAGATTTTTTTCATTCATCTTTTCAAACTGTTTCCTTAATAGAAAAACTTCAACATTTATCTCACAATATTACTCAATTTTTACCCACTACAATTAAAAGTTTTGCTGTTGGTTTGAGTTCTGAGCTGTGTTTAGGAGGAATTTTTGAGTAGCAGGTCACTGCTGCTGAAAAAAAAGTAGAGGATATTTTTACGTGTTCTGTTCCTCCCTAAGGAAACGAAGTATTTAGTGTCAAGCAATCAAGCAGTAGATTTCCATCTCTGTTATGAATTCACCTCTCTATTTTTCATATGGCAGAGAAATGTTTTACAAGTCTTATTGAAACAGTTTCATCACATACTGCTGTTCATTAATCATTTGCCACTCCAATGGAAACTGCCTTTTAGAAGGCGGATTTCTTTTCTTTAGGTAGTTGATTTCTGAGGTTCACTAAGGGAAATTCTAGTTTAGAATTTCATGTCATTGGTAAACTATGTATTCTTAAAAATCACAAGTGTTATATTATATTAATAAATACCTGCATTATTTGGGTCTCCTTGGAAAGATGAAACGTTTGACCACCATTTTAATAATGCAAAAACATTTAAATCCTTGATATTGGTCTTTTTCCTCGCCTCATGGTTACCAATACAAGTATGTGGAGGATATGCAAATGACCAGATTTCCTAACACCCCACAGCAAATATAAATTCAGTTTTGCTCAGTCCCAAACCTTTGTGGAATTCCTTTGAATGTCTTCACGGAAGACAGTTAAACCTCCCGAAATTTTAGCTGATAACGATCCTTTCTTACTTTTGTAATATCACTGGAGAAATATGGTGACGTTCTGTATAATTCTGGGCTTCATTTTTACAGCTTTAAAGATAAATGAGGCAGGAATGGTCTCAGCTGGTAGAAGCTGGTTCAGTTCTGCCCTAGCTGGTGCAACAATGCCTACTGTGCGAGAACCTGGGTTTTAGGACTGTTTTTTTGGGTTTTGTTCCATAACAATTCTTGCTTGTGCACAGTCTAGGAAACGCTCTGTGGGCTGGATATAAGCTGTAAAACAGTTATATCAGGGGTAACAGGCTGAGAATGGAATGTCTGAACTGCTGGAGTACAGCCTGGGTTAGAATCAATCTGCTGGTGCAACAGGGGGTTTGGGGTGGCCCTGTCAGTACCTGCAGTGATCAAATCACATGTGCAGCGCAGCAGCAGCCAGTTGTGCCACAGGCAATCTCAGACAGGCTGCAGGGAGGGGCGAGGTCCAGGTTTACAGGGTTCACACCAAACCACTCTCACACACAAGGTGAGAACCTGGGCTGGAAACACGGCCGTAAACAGCTACGTGAAACAGAGTGTGTCAGTATGAGGGAGATGAGTACAACAGCCCTGTTAATGGTCTGGAAGAGGGAGGAGACAGCGAGGCTATTCAGTTTATGTATGATGCTAAATTTGGAGAAAGTATCAGGGACAAGAATATATTCCAGGGGGACTGTAAAGTTATAGGCTGGCAAGATAGGAAGATACGGCTTAGAAACTGTGAAGTAAGGGAACTACAAAACACCAAGGACATTCAAGGGTTCATGATGAAAAAAACCTGTGAAAAAAATTGCACCATAAGAGAGGGGGAAGGGCAGAATTGTGGAACAGTTAGATCACTGGATTTATGAGTCTGAAAACGACAGTGTCTTTCCACTTGTAAATAATCATTCAAAATAACACTTAGATCTTTAACACAAAAAAAAATACCTAAATGACACTCCCATTCAAACCTGGAGGGAAAGGAAGATATCTTATTTCTTTTTACCACCATCCCCTACTCCATCAGTTCCCTGTCAAGCTGAGCATCTTAACCTGCCTGGATCAGTTCAGTGTATACTGCCCACATTTCCTAACGGGGGAAGACTGGATATTTTTTTGCATCTGGAGTGTGGGGGTGGAGAACCCTCACAATCACTTAAAAATTGTCACAAGTAATTAAAAAGATTTTTAAAAAGTGTTTGAAGCCCAGAGCACTGCAGGTCCTGGTGGTTCATAGTAAACATGAGTTCATAGAGGTGGATAAAGTACTACCACTTCAGGTTGCCAAAACAATACATTCCACACCAAAGATAGAGTCTTAAATTAGTTGTAAGAGGAGTATGTAATGATATTGAATTGCTCACACTTGCACCAGAAAAACAGATACTGAAATCTGCTTAAAAAACCCCAAACATGACAGATAGAGCTGAAAATGTAGAAGAGTGTTTGTTAAATGACAGTAAGGGAGCACAGTATTTTCAGTAGGATTCAATGATTTACAAGATTTTATTGTATTTTACACTAAAATTTAATAGGTGTACCTAATACAATAATGCAGAGTTTTAAAAAAAATACATTTATTGCAGAATCTGTTTTTAATGCAAAATATTCTTCAATTTCCTGCATATCAGGGATAATTGCAGACTGTGTTTGAAGAACATGTATAATGCTGTGATAAATAATCTTTACTTATTCAATGAGAAAAATTGAATGTCAATTTGTTAAAATTTAAATTTGTTATTTTCTGTATAATTTAAAATGATATAAAGTAAGAGTTGTACTTAACTATGAGTTACTAAAAGATTTACAGTGAGCATCAAGAGAAAATATTGGAGACAGAAGATAAACTTATATTTTTTTAGCACGGGGATTTTCACTTTGCATCCTCATAAGAAAGGGCTGATTTATCAAATACCTCAGAAAATGGAAGTTTCAAGAACTTCTCTATAAATTTTACAGCCATATATTCAGTTTAATTGGATATTTGCTCTACGATTCTGTGATTCTATGATTAGATTTGGACACTGTGAGTCCTTCCGCCTTAAAAACAATTTATTCTTCAAGGGTGATTTGATATGAACAAATCTGTACCTTTAATGTAGATTTTCTATTTCAGCTGGATCACGCTGTTAAAGAACTTGCATGACACATTCAGGATGTCATTTTTTACCATCTTCCCTTAAAAAGGAAAATCCATTAACTAGAAAACAAATAAAAATCAACACCCAAACAGTCAAAGCCCATCCCATCTCCCAGAAAAAAAAAAAAAACACCACACAAAACCAAACACCAAAAATCTTATCTTACTGTGAAAAACACGGGTTTAATTATCTTGCCCCCACCCCCCAGAATTTTGAAAGCAACCTGAATGACCCAAATACACTGATTTTAGAAGTGGTGAATATGTCAAGCTCAATAATACCTGGAAGATGAACAATTTTAAAAATCTAGCTAGATTTCAGTTTCCTTGCTTAAAAATCTTATTAATCTGAATTCGTGCGGTTCACTTTGTCTTTTGAATCTAAGTTTTCATCACAGAAACTGGTATTCCTGTGGTTATGAATTTGCCTCCCTTCCACCTCATTTTTCACTGACCTACTAATTGCAATTTATTTTTCCTTTATACCTCTTAATTAAACTCCTTTTTTTTTGTCCTTTCTCATGTCCCTGCACCTGCTGCCCTACAACACATCTGTCAAAACAGGTGCTCTGCATTCATTTTCAACGCAATTTGAGAAGTTTCTTTCAGCATAACTTTGTAGGTAGGGAATTTCTACTATTATTGGCACTTATTATAAATCTCTCTAATTTCCTAGTTGATATTTTTTAGTGGTATTTGTTAGAAAGACATTTGGAAAAACTTCATATAAGTTTACCAGGTTTCCATATTTAAGCCCATATGTTAAGAAAATAATAGCACCTCCAAAACGAGTCTGGTCTTGGCCTTTATATTTTAATGCTCATTAGCTGAGCTCGTGCTGGAGAAAGCAACTCCTACATGTCTATTATTTAATTTTCAATATTCCCACTGGTTTTCATAGTGCTGGCAGAATTTTGTGATAGATTAATTCTGTACAAATTTTTGGCTTCTAATAAAATGTTCACATTTGGAATTCCCAGAAGGCAGTTTTAGGTCTATTTTTCTCACAGTTGATTAGAAATTCATCAGCATTATGCAAGCATTTTATAGCTTGCACAGTGTTTGAAGCAGTACAACTACTTTGTCAGCAAATTCTCAATTTAATCTCATTCTAGCCAACATCAATACTATTATCTTTTTGCCTATCTATTAATTCAGATGTGTTCTTTTACTTTCACTGCAACTGCTGAAGATTAGAAATTATCTAGAAGATTAGGAGGCAAGACAGCCTGGGGCAGGAATGTTTTCCAAAGGTTCAAGGTATAGTGATCACTTAACAGAGGAAAAAGCCCACAGTAAACTAGTTCTAATTTACCTCTGTCTATTACTCATATAGCACAGCTGTACTTTCTCGCTGTATTAATTGAATCCAGTTCCAGTTCATGGATTGTTTTCCAAGCAGTAACTCCCAGCAGACCGCTCACAGGACTTGCAAATCAGCCTGCAAGAAAGTAAGAAAGAGACAAAAATAATTCTTTTGATGAACACTCGGCATGGGAAAGCTGAAGGGACTGGAAATCCCAAACCTACCCACGGCACCCTAGATAACACAGGGCGTTTTTGTGTTCAGAAGCAAATGCGTGCCCTTGGAGAAAAGCCACAGTTAGTTCTTTTTGTCTTACCAATTAAAATGAGGAGCAAGGTAAGACTTTTGAGAAATTAACAGGTAAAACTGTTAAAGGCACCTGAAAGTGAAGAAAAGTTTTGTCTGCAGGGAGGGTACAAGAGGAACCAATGCCTTCTGAAGGAATTTAGGACACCGCTTGCAGCTTCTAAATAGACTGATTTCACTTATCTCTGTTAATAAAAGCAGAGTCTTAAAATGTTGGGATTTTAGAATATTTGTCGACCCAATGTGTGCATATGAATTAATGTTTATCTACAAATAAAATTAAAAAAAAAAAAAAGCAAAGCAAACCTGTGCCAAAACATTGCTTTAAGAATTTACGGTGAGGAAAACTGGGAGTCTAAGGCTGAACTTCCGTCGAACCGAAATTGATGATATAACTTTCATTTGTTTTATTTAGCGTACAATTTAATTATTTCAGCTGCAATTCTGGTTGTATACTTTCAGTATTTACTTACAGATCTCTGTAGTGTGTAAGAATTCAAGTAAAGATTGCATATATAGTCTGTGACCGTCATATGGAAGTCAAATGCTTTTTTTGTTGGTTGGTGTTGGCTTAAGGGTTGAAAGAACAGTAAGCCCTTGATTTCTTGGGAAGAAGAAATTGTCTCATAATGTGATTTTTAATCTCACTTCAACCCTTGGATGCAACAGGAAAATGCAAGATCTGAATTTAAGGATAGAAAATGATCATTCTCATCTGGCTGCTTATCTGATGTGGGGATGATTTTCCCCTATATGTCATTGGCTTAAGTGTTAAACCTTTATTATTCAGGATGTCTTTCAAAAATGTCCTGGTATTAGAGGAGTAAAATAATACCCATTTTCACAGAATTACTTGTTCATTAATCCTGCTTAGAATCACCTCCTGAAAACGGAATGAGAACCTGATGCTTTTATGAGTGTTAAATATCATGACATGGAAAAACCCCTTGTCTCAAATGAAAAGACAATTTATTTCTTCTTCCAAAGTCTGGATTATCTAAGGTACATTATTTATGTATTATAAATGTATTATTTGTGTAATTTATCTAAAAACATTATTTAAGTAACTATATATTTGATTTGTTCTTAATATTTATTATTTTAAGACTACCATTACATAATCTCTTCTTTTTTCCCACCTATTCTAATTATCCCATAGGCTGCAGAAGGGAAAGATAAAGAAACAATTATTTTTATTTTTACTTAAAAAACCCCAACTTTGCATCAGGGCAGTCATAGAAAGTTCACCTACAAGTGAACATTTTTCAAGGATGGATGTGTGAAAAGATTTTAATGGCAGTCCTGATCAGAACTCGTTAGATTAGGCATAGAATTTGCAGAAAATTTGTATATGTTTATTGTGCAGGTAGCTGTGCCTATGTCAGTCATCTTGACTTTATAATCAATGGAGAGAAATATGAACCTTGGGGATAAGAAAAATCTCATTTTCAACTACTATTTTGGGACAAGATGAATCATCCTGTAGAAATATCAGTTTCTTCTATCTGAGCAGTCTAAACAACTAAGTAGTATCTCAAAATTGTTCATAACTGTTGTCAACTATTTGGTTATTGGATAATACCACAACTTTGTTACAACTGCCAGTTATTGCAGTAACAGCCAGCAAGAAAATACAGTTCCAGTTGTTAATGTAATTAATTTTTTCAAAAACAAAGAAACAAAATTAAAGCAGAAGGAAAGGAGGGTTTATTCACTGTAGTAATAGGAAAAGGAGGGGAGTTTGACAAGCAGAAAAACAAACAAACGTACAAACAAAACTTTTCAGGTAGAACAATGCAGAATATATAGGGCGAAGATCCAAAATTAAAAGGTATAGAATTACTTGAGACCTTCACACAAAATTGACTGTACTAAGACTATGATTAATAGGCACTGTTAGGGAGTTATTAAGAATTTGCATTAAAGCTGTAATGCAGTATTAAATTTTTCAGGAATGAACTTCATAAGTTGCTGCATACATTAAAAAATATGGAACCTCAGGGAAGCTATTTAAGAAAATTAGTAGGCTATTTTAGAGACATTAAGGGTTATTGTGTGGACATCATATTTCTTGTGAACTATTTTGTTAAAATGCAGTTTACTTATATATCTGGACATATCAAGAGAGGTAGCTGAAACCACTCAAGGCCAATATTATGGAAAGAAGTATTTCACTTTCTACTAAAAATACTTTGGTTACAGCTTTAGAATATGCAGATACCTTGTGCTCCACAATTTATAGCCTTTAAGCAAATTAGTGAATTTTATTAAGTAATGCCATTTCAAATTTCAAAAAGATAAAATTTCTGATAGTTTTTACTTTAAATTTGTAGCTGAAAAAGCTTAGTGGGCATTTAATGATAGGCTCAAACAATATCAGAGTAACAGCAGCTGATATGAATGAGTTGCAAAAATTTAAACTGATTATGTTTAACATCACATATGCCTCCTGGCATCTCTCTTCCAAGCTGCTCCCAAATCATGATAAGACCACAGATTGCAACTAAACCATTGCTTATTCATGTACATGTGTATTCTCTTTTCAAAATATTCTTTTACTGAAAAGGAATTTTAATACTGATTTGTGTGGGAGTGGGATGGAGGCCTTCTGAAAAGCAGATTATCTTGTTTTCTTTATAGTTTTACAAGGGAAGATGATTTTAGTAAACAGCTAGTTCTTAACTACAAATGTATAATTGAATTTAATATTTACAATAACAGTAATTAAAAAAAAAAAATGGATCATTGCTTCCAAATCTGAATTTTTTACTAAACATGTCATTACCTCATGTTCAAACCACTCACCTGTGCTAAAGCAGTCTACTGATTTTTGGTGAATTCAGCACGACAAATTGCACTCTGAACCCTCCCTGTTGATCATATATTTAACATCTTAACACAATAATCATCTAAAATACTTGAAATGTGAATACCTCCTCAATAACACAATACCAAGTGATGGGAAGGCTTTGTATGTGCTGGGCCAAAGGAAGATATAAAGTGAAAACTATCGTGTATTGTGTGCCCAGTGACAAAACCACCAACGATCGTAAGTGTGAGCTGGACCCTGTGAGAACACTTAAATGAGAAGGAATTACACAGAGCAGTAACAAATCCTGTATCAAGGGGCTGTGCTCAACACTGCAGGTCGAAGAGATACAACACAAAAAGGCATGGATGCTTTGGGATTGCATGGCAAGGTTTTAGCAGTGGGGCAGCTACAGGGGTGCATTCCGTAAGCGGGTCCCCCTTGTGTGACAGACCCAGCTCCAAGACTGACCCACCACCGGCTGGACACGATCCAGCAGTGTGCATACGTGGCCCAGAAGGCCAGTGGTGTCCTGGCCAGTATCAAGAATAGTGTGTCCAGCAGGGCCAGGTCGGTGATTGTTCCCCTGTACGTGGCGCTGGTGTTCAGTTCTGGGCCCCTCACGACACGAAGGACATTGAGGTGCAGGAGCGATTCCAGAGAAGGGCAATGGAGCTGGGGAAGGGTCTGGAGAGTAAATCACATATAAGAAGCAGCTGAAGGAGCTGGTGTTGTTTAGCCTGGAGAAGAAGACACCTTATTGCTCCCTACAACTACCTACTGAAAGGAGGTTGCAACAAGGTGGGGCTCAGATTTTTTTCCCAGGCAACCAGTGACAGGGAAGAGAAAATGGCTCCATGCTGTGGTAGGGGATGTTCAGGTTCAACACCATGAAGAATTCTTCACTGAAAGAGGGTGGTTAAGCATTGGAATGGGCTGCTTTGAGAGGTGGTGGAATCCCCATCCCTGGAAGTGTTCAAGAAGCAATTGAGTGTGACATTTAGTGCTGTGGTTTAGTTGACATGGTGGTGTTCAGTCAAAGGCTGGACTCAACGATCTTGGAGGTCTTTTCCAACCTCAATGTTTCTGTGATTCTGTGATTAACAAATTACTTCATACCTGCTGAACTGCAGTAACTAGGCCATCCTACTCCACATAGGAGTAAAAAAATTGGTGTATTTTGCTGCAGGGTAGTGCTGTGTAAAATTTTACACACGCAATTATCAAGGTCTTGCCACTTCACAATAATTTGATACCTAGATATAACATGTTCATATGTCAAAAGAAGAGTTCTGGGGAAAAACATTGGTTTGCTTATTAAACCCAAATGAATTGGCAGTCTCCGTGCTAGTCCTGTAGAAATAACGTTCATTAACTCTTAAAGGATTTGGTAGTTAGAATTCTTCTCAGCGCAAATCAGTCTCACAGCTAAGAAATCTTCTCAAGACTTTCATACCCACTCATCAAAGTGTTTCACTAGGGTTTTGCTTTGAGGCAGTTTGTATAATGACAAATTAGAAACAGGGAAAAGAGTTTTTAATTTGGCTTTCAAATGCATTGCGGTGGATCATAAATACAGTGCTATTGGTACTCTGCATTAAGGTAAATATGTATTTAATTCTACTTGTATATTTTATGTTTTTACACTGCCCTGAGACTATGTACAAACTAGTGCTTAAAAAGAAAGTCCACCTGGAAGTACCAAATAAATTTCAGTCTAAGGAGGTAGAGTTACTGTAAATTTCACATAGTAATGTTCTTCTTTTACTCAACAAAGTAGCCACAACAAATATGCTATTTAGATGTGGCACCCGCATATTGAACCCAGAGGGCTCATGAATAAGTTAATATTAATTTTAATATGACTATTAATATGATTGACTAATTTAAAAAAAAAGCTGTGTTTTTTATAATTCACCTTGAACTGGAAAATAAATGCTTTGAAATTGCATATTATACATATTTATCACAATTCTAACTAGAAATAAGTTCTGCTAGGTTTTTGTTTTTGTTTTGTTTTGTTTTGTTTTTTTTAGTTGATCTTTGAAACGTGTTACATAGAAATATTTTGGCTGAAAAAGAAAAGGAATAGCATTTGATTCGAAATATATAAAACTTCTAATCTGTTACTTCAATTGGCCACATGAACCTGTCAAAATTCTTACCTTATCTGAATTTGAGATGACCACTAGAATCAGAGGGTTCAAAATAGAAAACAGTATTTACCATACTTGTTATACACACCCAAGTCAGACAAACAGTATTATATATGTGCTTACTATTCCTCAAAATACTTTACACATTACATTTTTGAAACATATATTCTAGTGAATTCCTTGAATTGTCCATGTTCTATGGCACAGAAAAAATGGAAACCTTATCAAACCCATGAGTTATTCACTGAAGACTGTTACTTAAAGTAGCTAATATTTGCTTTTCCTACTCCTAACATCACCCAGCTGTTGTTTCCTTTTAGATTCATATTTTTCTGAGACTTCCTCTTCTATGGTTCCGTGATGTGTCTACAGTAATTGACACTCTTACCTTGCGTCACGCCTTGGTCACTTTTTCCCTAATACAAGAGCCTGAAAAGGACTGAACCAGATAAACCCTACTGTTCTGTGGGTTAAGACCATGACAGTGGCCAGTTGTGTCAGGGACCTGAGTCGTGTCTGAGGCCCTGCAATAGCTGGTCCGCGGTTGTGCTCGTCGATGTGCCACGGGAAAATATTGTGTAGTTTCACTGTTGGCAACTGGAGCTTGGAAAGAAGAACAGTAGATTAGGACAGGAACTGAGCCCTGGAAAGAGAAACAAAGAGGTTAGGTGAACTGGTGGGGACTTGACCTTTGGAAGAGAACCAGCAGAGCTGTTTCTGGCAGGGAGTTGGTACCATAAGCTGCTGTGGTCTCGGTTTGTGTGCCGGCCACGGCACATCTAGTTGATGTCACAACTAGAAAACGCCACTCCTGAGAGGGGATGTAAGAGGTGGGTTTGGGTTGGAAGGGTGAGGACGGGATGCACACAGCTTTGATCCAGGGGATGCCCTGAAGGTGCAGGGCCTGCCTGTCCCTCCTGCCAAGTACCTCCACCTCCTGCTCCTGCTCAGCCGCTTTCCAGGCATCGGTGGCTCGGTGTGTGCCAATTGCTGCTAATATAATATAATAAAGTTGGGATGCTTACACCCTTCATGTCTCGATGTTTGTGATTTGGGAACCCTCACAAACCTAGAACACCAGTCTCTGAGAGTGGACTTTTAAACAGAGTTTGGGTAAATAAAACCAAACGAAGCAGTACCTTAGCACGTGCTGAAAGTCTGCAGGGATATACAGTGAGGGATTACAGCTATTACTGAAACATGGATTCACAGTCAAAAGTTTTGTAGAAAAGTGAAATAAAAAGCTCCTTATAGCAAACATTTATTCAGTGAATAACTGTTTTTTAAGCACTGCATTTTATTTTCCTTCAGTTTCAAACAATATTTTATTTCTATGTCCCTATTTTCAATGCAGTCCAGCTCAGTTCTTTCATGTTACAAGGCCTGTTTTCCACAATAATATATGATGCTAGCCTATATAAAAAATTTTCAATTACTTTAAAATAAATATGCCTTAGTTTTCCACATCAGTTTTTGATAAGCTTAAGCCTTTAAGCAATGCAAATCCAGCTTACATATATTTCAGTGTCTTATAGAAAGGACTCAATCATATTAGTGTAAATTGCTAAGGTTGCTGAATTTTTAGAGTATTCCAATTGATTTGGAAGAATATATACATGAAGTATTCAAGAAAATAATGGAAAAAATGAAACTATCAGAAAAGTCCAACCAACCTACTCTGTGAATAAGCAATCAAAACTTAAGCAAACAAACAAAAAAAAAAGTCCATTGCTATAAACCAATTTAATCTTTTTTACACTTATATTGGTACACATACTTTCTTGTTGGGTAGCCTGGGACACCAGTAACACTGTTTCCCAAACACCTTGTATTCCTAGTGTACTTGTACAATCACCATTACACCTGTGATGATAATAGACTTTTTTTTTTTTTTAGTCTTTAGTTGAAAAAAAGGATCCCAAATTATTTAAGTGCATTTCATAATTAAAAAAACCCAACTTAATTAGGTTTACATGATAATTAGATATATTTAAAATTCTATTATTTTTCATAATAAACTGAAGTAATATAAAAAATATAAAAAATATTTTACTGCAGAATTTATTGGAGTTCTGCAACTTAATAAGCACACAAAGCATTTAAATCATGGACTACTAGAAAAAAAAAAATTTGCCCTAACAATTGTGCTTACAATATAAGTATTTATTTAATACAAACCAATTAGTCATGAATGAATTTGGTCCTGAGTTTTAACAACAGGTAAATGCTCAGAAATATTGTTAAAGTAATTGCCGCAGCATATTTGAATTTCAAATAGATATAAATAAAGAGAATGTCTTAGACTTTTTCCTTTCACTTGTAATATGAAACACACCCTTATTGCTTACAGAAATCTCTGAGAGCACCAGTTTGGGTTAACAGAAGAATCTGCACATGGAAACACTGAAAGCTTCGTTTCAGCTGAGTGTTTGTGTCTTCTGGCTATTTCACAATCATCCTCATTATCTGCCTGCTCATTGGAAAGGTGTCACTCAGCAGCTGATTCCTCAAGCATGTTGACAGATGTCTTCTTTGAAACACCTGCTGGGTGGCCAAAATATCAGTTAAATTATGTTGTCATCTGGAGAGAAGCACTAAGCTGCTAAACTAGATGTGAACACTGGATGCTTAGTGACCTTTGCATGGAAATAGTGCTTCTACCCATAAACATTTTAAGGTCATGGGATTTATTCCAGTTCCTCACAAAGGCTGACATTTTGCAAAAAGCCAGGAGTAACTCTGTGCTGGCTTTTTGTTACCTAGGAAATATCTCCCTTTGGTATCCATTAGTGTGGGTCACACTAATACAGAATGTGAGGCCATTAGACTTGATAAAGTTTCAGAGGATAAGGACTTTCAGTGTTGCAGATGGCGGAGTTACACCGAGAATACTTTTCATCTTCATTCTGCTTTGTGCGGCTGCTCATGAGGATTTATACCCTGGATACTTTGGTAATGCAATTTCTTCAAAAAGACGGTGTTGCACAGAAAACCAACAGCTTGTCCTCCATTCCCTGTCGCTTTGGTCTTCAGCTGTTGGGGCAGCAACATAATTCACTCGCAAGAAAATTGGTCAGAATCAAATTAGGTGCTACAGAGGGGCCTCTCTGTAGCTGTGCCTGTGCTCTCAGCAGCAACACTTCCCCCCCAGATCCCCTTCCCATCTGCAGTTTGTGTCCCCTCGACTTGTGCTTCAGCTGTTTTGGGAATACTGTGGTTCCCAGACACATTCAGATTTGAATCCTGATGTGTTAGATTATTAGGAATTTACCTTTACTTTTCTCTGACGAAAATCGACTCTTTGTTTAAAGATCCCAAACACAGCTAAAAAAAATGTGAACTGTGGTTATACTAACTCAGAAACAAATAAGGCTAGAAGTAAAGAGCAGAGAACTTTTTGAAGTGTATGGAACCTAAGCAATGTTTGTTTTTTTCACACACCTAGCCCATTTAAAAATTAATACACCATGTATTATTGGTGACAGTTAATATGTTGAAATGACAGCTCAAGAGAGATGGAGAAAAAAGGCAGTATTTTTATTTGTCAAAATCAAAATTAAGCTGTAAACACAAAGCCACAACAACAACAAATTACTTATTGGCATGTACTCTGGTAAACAGAATCACAGACACCAAACCACACACACTTGCATACAAAACCAGATATTTTAAATTAATCTATGGGTACTACATGGGAAAATATGACTTAAATCTTTATACAAATTTAGTTTTCACATGTATATGAGATCCTAAGAAAGTGATCCTTTCTCTATTTTTTCTTCTCATTTTCCTCCTTTTTTCCTTTTTTCCATTTCTCATCATACTCCATTTTAGTTATTAGGCCAGGTAAAGTGATAAAGAGTAGAGAATTCAATACAATTAGAATGAATCTAAAGAGTCTGACCCAAAGTTTTGTACTGTATCTGACTTTTTTAATCTAGTTAATGAATGAAATTGTGGATCATAAAATAAATTTATACAATCTTAAGTTCATGTACGGTGCTTTATAGCTCACTTGGTAAAGCTGGATGTTAAATGGGAGACTAAAGTTATTGAATAACCTGAGATAAATATATATAATATTCATAAAGATCTGATAAAAATTGTACTTGAACCCTGTTTTAGTCTTAGGGGATTGCAACACTGAAAGCCAAGAAGAAAAATATCTGACCCTCCAGAGTATAAAAACCATAATTAGAATTAATATGTTAAGACACTGCATATCTTCATCATTGTTGATACATGGACTAAGATCACCTTTAAGCTTAATAAAAAAAAAAATATGTAGTGCCTGATCAGTATAAAAGTTAAAACTAGGTATAATAAATCTCAGCCCAGATTCTTGCTGTGCCCAAAATCCTTTCAAATACTTGAATATTGTAACCCAGAGATTTATCTTGGATACAGTTTTAATAGAGATTTTACCATAACTTAGTTATATTCCATGTGAAATGTACTACTTTATCATTTTAAAAATGGAAATGTGGTTATAAAGTACCATCATTATATTTTGTTAGATAAGTCCCTAGGCACTCCAGCTTTTGCTCTTTGTATGTTTTCTGCATTTCTGGGTAAATTCTGAAGTATCAAATCTTCTTGGAATTAATTTTATAATATTAAGTTTTCAAGGTTGGTGTCTATAGATTTAGCCTAAATTAAATTAACAATCAAACTCCACAAAAGCAGAAGAGTTCTCCACTGGAGAAGAAATGAAGAGAAGAACCAAAGAGAAAAACTGAAGACTGGAGAGTCTTCTCAGAAGTCTGCATCACAAAATTCACTTGATAAGGTGTTTTTCCTGTCCTGTAAAGTGATGCATACAAAAAAGTTCTATTTTTTAAAATTTATATGCAGGATAGACTCACATTTGACAGCAAGAAAACCCTGTACACACTTATTTGTGCATACTATGGTCTTAAGTATATATAAATGTGACCAAAGTTGATGGAGATATTTTTATTATTATTTACTTCTCTGCTGATATCTACAAAATTTCAGATTGGGCACGGAGAAGTTTTGTCAACTCTGAAGTCATACTTAAAGCTCCAGGCCTCATGCTGGGGAATTTGACTTTTAAAAATACATAAACCTCCCAAAGTTCACCCACCAAATATTTTGAAGCGCCCTCAGTTCTTCAATGCCCTGAGGTAATGTAAAGAGAGGATGATGCACACGTTTTCTTCCTCATATGTAATCTAAACACACACTCCTTCAGTTGAAAGCCATTCCCCCTTTTCCCATCCCTACATGACCTTGCAAAAAGACCTTCTCCAAAAGATCTTCAGCTCTGTTGATCAGTTCCAATTTCAGAAACTTCACATACTTTACAGCTATTCCATTGCTAAATATTTCTCCTAAAAAGCAATTTTCACACATAGAGCATGTTACGCCTACACACACAAATGGAGAAAGCAGTGAAAATGACACATGAACTGGAAACTCAGTTTAAATAGTAAAATAACTTTGGAGATTGTTCATCACAATCAGTAACCACTGATCAATTCATCTAGAAATATTGAGCTCTGTATACCTGAAAATAAAACGTGCAACCTATTCAATATTTTAGGTGCCATCATAAAAACAGGAGGTTTTGGACACCATTCTGCAAACGTTTTTTTATGCTAATGGAGGACTTTTTTTTATGAAGTTTACTAGCATTTTTGTACATCTGACACGCCTGTGGGTATGAAATTAAATGAAATAGAAAAATGAGTGGCATAGGAGACTGTTTAAAATGGTCTGCAAGTATTTTTATAATGTTAGTTTTATAAAAACAAAATGAACTTCAGCATGCACATGGAGGTCATGTCTACAAATCATGAAGAGCATTAATATATTTAACAAATTTTAATCTAACCAAAATAAGGATCAGAATAAAAACTACCCTCTCCTTTGTTATTGTACTTTGACTCAAACTTAGTGGTTTATAAATACACTTCTCATTTTTGTTTCTTCCAGTTTAATGTTCTTTTGATCCTGAAATTTGCTGTTTACACAAAAGAAGAAGTCATATGCCTCATATCACCTCTTATCACTCTCTACAAGTCCTCTTTCAATTTAAATGGTTTCCAGTTTTGTTCTAAAAAGGGGGTTCTTGCTGAAATTTACTGCTATTGTTAAATCCTCATTATTTCCTTTCTTTTAATCTAGGGCCAGTACTGGAAACATATTACTTGACTCTAATAGAGATTTATTCCTACTATTGTTGCCAGACCTCTTTTGTCAGCTTTATTTTTCTCCTCTCTCTCCATCCTCTTCCTTCTCATTTATCAGACTTTTTATTACAATTAAATGTTAAACCTCTGAGGTTCAACAGTTCCATTCCTTCAGGAATTAGAGAAAAATTAGACTGCAAGAGAAAATGATTCTAAAACTAAACAGTTAGAGAAGCAATAATTTTTTAAAATTAGGCTTACTCTATTTTGTGTCTTCTTTTTACCCATCTTGTGCTCAAATTCATTGATCCTGTCTTGAGAGCCGATCTCAAAGAAAAAAATCCTTCCCATCAATATTTGTGTTTAAAGGTAAAGATCTACACTTTGCTTATTGCAGACATAAAAGGAAATTTACAACAGCAGCTGAAGTGAAAGATAATAGAAGTGCCTCAAAATGTTGTAGGATATGGCAGGAAAAGACCACAAGACAGGTGAATCATCAGGAATAAGATCAATAATGTCCCACTCAAAATAATATATGGAGAGCTTCAAACATTCATGGGATTTAAATATATATTTGACTAAGAATAAGGAGAGAACACAGCTATTGAAGAAAAGAGGTAAAATGCAGAAGGCAAGGATTTGTTATTTCTGCTAAAGGGGATCTAGTTTCCTGGTAAATAGACTTGGAAACAGACATCAGAAACAGAATTTCACACACAAGGAAAAAAAAACCCAAAAACAAAACACAAAAAAACCACCAAAAAAACCCAACTCAAAATCAACCAAACAAAAAAAATGCCAATGAATCCAATGAAAAGTCCAGAAATCTTTATGCCTGACCGAATAGGGAGGCAGATCCCCTTTCTCTTGTCCTTTGACACTTTTAAAGGCACAATAATGGGGTGTCGGCAGTGGGTTGAAGATTGACATTTGAGAAAAAGTTTTAAAAGCAGTGCATCATTTTCTTTAGTATGGTATTGTTTAACTTCTTATTAAAGATGGATGAAAATGTTTTCAAAAGTTACAGCAAAGAAAAAGAGCCATTGCAATATTACAATAAAAAAGAACAGTGTGGTGGAAAAAAGTTTTGAAATGTGAAACATTTTTGGAAACTTGGTAAATTACCTTTTTAGTGTAGGAAATGGAAATTGCAGTGAGGGAGAAGATATTATTTGACCTTAAGAACCTGGAAAACACTAATATGTTAATTGATGTTTCACTGCTCCAGAAAACAGGAAAAATCTGTTTCTAGGTAAATAGATTTTAATCTGTAGCCATAACCAGCACTGAGAAGCTACCCAAAATATATATATTAAATAATACAGTAAAGAAATAAACACATACAGATAGGAATTAATATTTTAATAACAAAAAAATATAAGTGAACATATATCTCTGAGTATTTAAAGTGCCTTCATGAGCTGCCAGTTATTCAGCATTTAGAAACCTGCACACAGTGATACTGTTAGAACATCATGTAGAGATGGGCCATCAAAAATATAAAAAACCTTTTCTATAGAGATTGTTAAAATCACGATCAGCACACAAGGCCTAAAGACAACACAGAAAGAAAAAACGGATAAGAACACAAGTTACATCAAATGCAAAAATATGCTTATTAATGAAGAGCTTTTCCTTGTTTGGCTATTTCCAAATGAGATCTATAAAATTAATTTTTAGCTTAAAGTAAATGTCATTTACTTTCTCTGCACTGCCCCATAATAGCATTTTCCCTTGTTCATAACTCATTTCCTATTTGTTTCTTGTCTTCCAGAACTTTATTTTTTCCTTTGAGCTTACAATTTAGGAATATAATATGTATGTCTGAGGCTTTGTAATTAAAAAAAAATCTGCACTCAGTCAGCAGTCCTTTATTTCACTAACATTTAATTGGCCAGCCCAGTGGCATAAAGGAGATGCACTGAATTGCTAATTGGCAATCCAAAGTTTAGGATAGATATCAGAATACCACAGTCTGCAACTCTTTACTTGCAAAGCATCCATCATTGTTTTTCATGGGTAAATGAAGATTGCAGCACATTCTTGAAAAGTTTTACTCATGTATTGAGGTTTGCAGACTGTGTAGGAGTACACCTTCTCAAAAGAAGGAATTGTTGGGGTTATTTCCAAACCTTTTGCTTTTGTTGTGATTAGTTGTAATTGGCCTTTTCTTTGGAAATAAATACCTATATAGTATCTATTTACAAAGAATTTTAAAACACCATGTAACACTATGTTGTAAACCTGGAATAACCAGTTAGTAGATTTGACTTGAAAAGTTACTTGTAATTGATTAAAGTTGCAGTGAATTAACCTGTCAGTCAGTCATTTTACTTCTGACTACAGTCCAAAATTATTTTCAGTTATTTTACCTGTTTTTTCTTCTTCCTTAAAAATGCTTATATATAGATAAACATGTAGCAGAAATAGGAACTCTCCTCTGCCTTAATTCCAATGACACTTCAGAAAGGTCATCATCATGTACAATACTGCAAGTCAAGTACAAGGTTGACTAGCCTGAAAAGTTTTTCTGCTCTTAAATCATTGGCACATTTTAAACATTCTCAGGCAAGTTATTATTATCAAAGCAGGTTTGATGTTGCTGGCAGTGCTGCCAAGAGGGTGTCCCACATACCTCTGTGGCACTGGGAAGTTAGACTGTAAGTTATTTGTGGTAAATGTGACATTTCACCTCTTGACTTTCTTATTCAAGTCTCAATACCTTCTCTTTTTAGTAGCAATTTTTTTTTCTATGATTGTTGCTGTTTAAGGCTGTGTTACTTTTCTTTTTTTCAAAACCTTGAAGGGCTTAATCCTTAAAGTCTTTCTCTTGAAATCCATAAGCACTGGATCAATTTGATGTGCTAGTTTATTTTAATAAAAATTAATCTAAAAGCCTAGTGCCAAGATCATATTTTTTTTGCACTCTATTTTTCTCTGAAATGTTCATTTCAATCATGCTAAATGAGGGTAGTGGAAAAATTTACTCATATGTAAATACTAAATATTAAGACTAGATTATCTTTGCTTTCAGAGGGGAGGGGAGGGGAGACATTCTCAAAAAGCAACAATAGTTACATCTATCAGAAAAATTCACTTAATCCTGAAAAAAGTTTTGTTTTTTCTTAATACAAATGTTGGGTTTTTTACAGGGCCTCTCAGGAGCATATGAATGTTACACTCAGGAGCGTTTACAGTCATCTAGTTATAGTTCTACATTTGATTTTATCTTTGGATGATATTAATGCACATTTTTTTCATTTTTTTTTTTAGTGACAATGACAGAAGGAGGCTTCATGCTGTACAAGGAAAGGGTGAGGCACTCATTCAGAAGGAAGAGGGTCAGAGAGAGAGCTTATTGCTCTGGGGAAGGTTCAGAAAACTAAGAGCCAGACTCATCCTGGGGTGCACAGGGTCTGAAAGAAAGGATGGACCAAGGGAAATTCCAGTTTGATATTGTCATGGTTTGAGAGCCCTAAAAATCCAATTCCGAGTTCAGGCCTCCCTCCCCAATTTTAACCCGGTGTGAGATGGTTTTT
>JAWWLV010000100.1:33274850-33294262 GCA_035041135.1 Platyrinchus mystaceus | reverse complement strand
CTAAAGATCACCACCCCCTGGGGGTTTACCATTTTCTCACCTTCAGGGGGGGAAAAACTGTTTTCCCCCACCACAGATATTAGAAATGTTTCACAGTGATGACACTGAACTCCTCAAAAGGGGTTTGTCTTCAAAGACTTGGGCTCCCCCTGCTTCCAGATACTGGATGAAGATCAAGCACATGAAGCCCATGACACAAATTGGCCCCGCTCTGCACAGGGGTGGTTGGTGTGACCAGAGGTCCTTTCCTACCTAAATTACCATATGATTCTAGATACTATATATATGCTTCGTTTCCTGAAACCTGACTTCTTGTTTTCAGACAAGTATCATACAAATCTAAGCCTATTCTCTCACAGTGTTTGATTTAATAAAGTCCAAGTTCAGAACTGCTTTCTCAGCAAGAGGCACTTGCAGCTTCTCCTTTGATTTTGTGCAGGGTCCAGTACCAGAGATATTACCTCAAAATATGTGTTATTCCAGGGAATCCAGTTAAATCCCTGGTGAAAGTGAAAATAGAAAGCAATTAGCATATGTTTTTCTCTATTCCACCTCCCCAAAATTATATTCGTCCCAAAAGAGCTGTAGACAACAATTAGCTACCTGGAATATCAATTTGTATACTTGTGGTTTTAAAAAGTTATTTTTCATTCTACATCATAAGTGGAGATTTCATTTAGCAGTGAATTCTTTTTCCCATGAACAGCAGCATGAGTGCCTCAACATTTACTCACAATTTCTGTACTTTGACATGACTGCAGATCAAATGCAAGTACGTATCAAAAAAAAAATTAAAAACTGTAGTCTCATAAATCCCCAGAGATGGGTACTTTTTCAAAAGCATGTGCATTACTTATGTCACAATTTTCTCTAGTTTCTTGGAAAAGTCCTACAGCTAAGATATGATGACGACACCAGGTAATCTCTCAACCAAAGGTGAGAGAAGTCCATCCAGGACTAGTGAATTTGATGAACTTTGTGAACAAAATGAAGACTTCATTCCTGTTGCTTGCAGTGATCTCAGGTCTCATGGTGAAAATCACATGTATCCAAAAATGAGTACAGTTCTGTCATAACATGCATTTTTTTTCTATGCTAGTGTACAGATGTGTTATGCTACAGACTGAATATTCTGTCAAGCTTATCCAGCTAACAAATATCCACTGACAGAAAAATCCACTAAAAGTGCCTGTAGTTAGACACTGCAGTAGTAGAGCCTTCTGCCCCTTTGGTCATTTTGGAATGGCAGTGGACAGGAGCTAAAACACAATGAGTTTGTTACTCTGAGTTTGTGAAAAGTCTTGATCAAGTTACACAGCTTGAAGTTTTTGAAACAGCTTCTGTGCAGTGATCAGCAGTTTCTGTGCATGCACTGGGATCAAGAATTGTTTGTCAAAAATATCTCATCAGGGACCCATGATAGGAGATCTGAACTTAGTTCATATTTTGGGCTTCCTTAATTCCAAATTCAAACGCACATTTTGCAACAAGGACCTTCTTCCTTCCAGGGCTGAGAATCTCCCATGAATAACCTCAGTCCCAGCTTTCTGTAAGAGTCACTGTTGTAATCACATTGCCTGTGAGTCAGATAGTGTGGTCTATATCAGCTCAAAGGCACCCAAATATAAGTTAATCTTCATTGGCATAGTGCCATGGTTTCCTTAAGTCATTTTTAAACATAACACAGACCATTGCACTACTTTGTGCTTCAATTCAATATGATGCCGCCTTCAGATTCCAGTGTAACAGCTCCCTTTTCTGCTTTCTCAGTCAATGAAAATTAACTTCAAAGTCAGTTGTCCACTTTTAAACCCATATTAATCGAGTTTATCCCTGAGGAAAAGAAAAATCAATTCATTGCATCCACTCAAACCGTTATCAATTCTCACCACTTATCACATGAAGATAGGCCACTCTCATAACCATTTCCTAGCCCCTAAAAAAAAAAAAAGTCTCTGCTTTTACCCTTTTGTTCCCAACCATTTTCCTGCTCTGAAATAAATTCTATTTGATTAAAAAAAAAAAAAAAAAATCAGCTTATCTCCACTCAAGTGTGGTTAGCAAAAATTTCACCAAATCACATTAAGCACTCCAGAAAGTTACAAGTTGCAGAGTAATGATTGTTTGTTTACTACTAGGGGAGAAGGAAGTTTTCTTATTGGAGAAAATATTTTGGTGCATTTTAGTTTGTCTTTGGAGGCTTCTTTTTTGGTTGCCATGACAGCCAGTTGGGTGGCCTAGAGTAGCAGCTGACTTCTCCCACCTTCAGAATCCTAAATATGATGCTGCTTACTCAGGAGAAAGTCCACTCATACAAACCCTACCAAAATTTCACTGCCTGTTATTTTGCTCAAGCACTAACTCCTCTTTTCTTGGAGAGCAAGCTGCAAGCTCACATATGTTAAATTGCACATTTGCCTTTTCATGTCGAGCCAAGCCTAGGTATTTGGTCTGCCCTTTATTGCACACACAGTTTCAGATCAAATTATTCATGTTGCCTTCCTCCCTGCACGTTATCATTATCGTGCTAATGCTATTTATCACCTTCATGCATGATAGTTCTCCATCCCCAACAGCTTGCACATTTTTTTCTTTTACTTGGCTGCCTTTGAATCACCTCTTGATTCACAATTCTTAGCAGCCTTCGTTTTCTTCTCTGCATGCAAGTTTTTTTTTGTTTGCACGATAGAGTTAGCCCTTAATATTTCATCTCGTAATTCCCTCTGTAACAAATGGTCATTTGAAACAGCAGAGTGAGTGCCTGATACTTTCCATGAGGTAAAGAATTACTATGGCAGCTCTCCCACACAGCTGCTCTTTAAACTCTCCAGCTTAAGCAGAATTTATGGGCGTAGACAATTAGTCACATTTTTTTCTGGGTCTTCACATAATGCCAGTATAAAAGTGTAGCATGGCAGGGAGCTTGGAGAAAATAACATGAAGTTTAATGGCAAAGATTATTTGATCACCTGAATTAACCTGTAATTGCTCAAGTGCAAGCCAGTATGACTGTGATAGTGACACAGTTATTGGATGACACTGTTGTGTGGTTTTCATGATTTAACCTCAGCCAGCAACTAAGCCCTACACAGTTTCTTGCTCACTCCCCCACAGTGGGACAGGTGAGAGAAGAGCACAAGTGAGAAAACTCTTGGGTTGAGATAAATGCAGTTTAGTAGGTAAAGGAAAAGCCACACACACAAGCAAAGCAAAACAAGGAATTCTTTCACGGCTCCCCATGGGCAGGCAGGTGTTCAGACACCCCCCTGAAAACACTGTCACAGTGTTAAACACAAATAATGCCTCTCTGCAGCAAAAAAAAGGATCTTCAGCCATTGATGTGATAAATTCTGTTACCAGGGTTGACCATAACTGCCTTCTACCTCTGAAGACTATTTTCACACATAATCCTTCCAAAAAGATTTTCTTTTTCTCCTTAACTGCTTTATAATACTTTTGTAGCTTTTTGTCTTTTAATAAACAACACAAGAACTTTATTTCAACATCAGGATTTGAGAGTAAAGAGAAAAATAAATATTTTGAGTCATGGGACCTTAAGCTGAACAATATCTCCCCTGGAATCAATGTAAAATATAAAGTTATCTTTGTCTTAAATAAAACTTGGTTTTAGAAAAAGTCTTGGAATTGCATTTTTTGTGTCCTATGAAACTGAATTTTAGTCTGCAGGGACTATTCTATTAAGTATGATATGGGAAATACAGAATGTTATCTTCACACCATACTACACGACTTTCTTTTATTTATGTATATAATTTTATCTATTCTTAGATGAAGATACTGAAATACTGACACGGTTCATAAAAGAATGTCAGGATTACTTTTTTTCAATGGGGAAGAGGGAATAAAAGAAAGAGGAATTGCAGGTGAGATCTTCACTGATATAGAAACTCTCAGGAAAGTGTAATTTACAGGACTTGGCCCAAAGGAAAAAAAAACAAACAAACGAGCAAAACAAACCAACAAATGAATCAGGTTAGAGAAATAAAACAAATGGCAGAACGATAATATTAGGAGAGAAAGACAAAAAACTGAAATTTATGTTGCAAGCTTTGCTGACAAATTCAGAGTAAAAGTCAGCCTCAAGATAAAAGTCTGTGCCAGATAGAGGTCTGAACAGAAGATGAGAATCTTTTGTTTCCTTTGGTCATCCTGTAAAGTCCAGAAAGGATAGGCTCTGGAAGGTGGATCCTACCAGACTGAGAGATTAGAGAATAAACTGAAGATGAACTGAGATGAACAAACCAAGTCAGAGGCAAAGAAACACATAATTTTAGGAGTGCACATTATTATACCTTCAAGTAGGATTTTGGACAGTGCTATCCTTGCATTGTCTGCTGAGAGAGCAGGTGAGTCTGCTGAGAGAGTCCAGGCAAGGATTTGTGTGCATGCTGGGACAAAATAATGCACATTAGAAGGTGCAGAAGCAAGGGAGGAGCGAGGATTAGTCTCTTCTACCGGAACCCTTCTGAAATATTTACCTGGCATGGGTAAGAAGCAGCCTTCAGGGCTGCATGGTCCCTTTTGGTAGCTGCAAGCCACCTCACAAACTGCAGATTCATCTGAAAGCTTACAAGTTTTTCAGTCCTGTCTCATTATATTCTTTTCCTCACACCCTCTACATTCCAGTTGTGCTTTCCACAGCCAAGTATTGAATGCCAAAGTAAAGTCAGGCACAAGCCAAAAGTCCATTAATATGTTTTGTGATAAAGTTGGTGGACCATTTCCCAGATCCCGGTGTCTTAATGCATCACAGCCATCAGTGGATGTTGAAGAGCTGGACTATCACATATTATGGCTTCTGCAGGAAGGAAATCCATGTGCTCCAGTCCTTAGGCAAGAAGGCAAAAGCCCAGGACTCCCCAACACTGTGTCACCTGGACGTGTTAGATACATCCTGCAAGTAAATAAAGAGAAGTATTTAGAGAATGGTTCTGTTACAGTGATCAAACTACAAAGAATATAGTTAGCTGAAAAGAGAAAATAGCAAAACTTTTTCCTTAGTTTATCTAATCTATTTTTTATGAGTCCTTTTGTAGTCTTGTTTTTCAAGCACTTAGATCACTTGATTAACGTTGCAGATCGTGATTTAACATCTGTAACCAAGAGCAGTTGCACCAGTAAGGGATCAGTGAAAGGTCCTGACAATAGGTAAGGCATAACTCTTTATTTTGCTTTGTTTACTTTGGATGTGATGTTAAACTTCCTCCCTGAAGCTGAAATAAATCCAGTTAGTATTTCAAGCAGATGTTGAGACTCAGATACATAAAACTTCCATGGACAAAATCTTTTGCCCCCTTAGGGGATGTAAGATCATAGTGCTGCTATTTGTTCTTTCCTCTGCAAAGAGCAGCCTAGCAGCAATTATTTTATGGTTCTCCAAGTCACTATCTGAACAGAAGATGAAAGCAAAAGTGCCCTGTTCATATATTACTGTAAAAAATTACATAGGATATTTGAGTTCTGCAGATGGACAGTCTTTTTTCCTCTGAGATGTACCACTTTGCTACCTATGATGCTATGCTAAGAATTTGGTGGGGTTTTTTTGTTTGTTTGGTTTGGTTTGGTTTGGTTTTTTTTTGTTTTGTTTGTTTGTTTGTGTGTGTGTGTGTGTGTGAATCAAAAGCACTAAAACAAATTCAAAGAGAAAATCAGGAGCATGGTAAGCAGGACTTCTTGTGTCATGTCAGCTGGATGATTTTTGCAAGTTTGTATGAGATTGCTCCTTAATGTTTCAGGAATAATTTTCCTTTAATTGTACACATGAAGTTGAATGAAATACTGTTTAAAACTTTAACCAGGTTCTAAAACCTTCTACCCACCCCTCCAATACATAATTATATATACACATAGACAGACTTTTCACAACAACCTCGCCTATTATTCCCATATTCGGGACAAATTGAAAGGACACATTTTTTGTTGTTATTGTGGTTGTTTTCGTTTTCTTTGATTTTTTTTTTTTTGTTTAATTCACATCTCCAAAATTTTTCTTGTTCTCACAAAATTAGCCTTGAGGAAGTAGGAACCACTTATTTATACGACTAAATTCACTCATTAAAAAACCACAGAATTCTCACAAAAACACCAACCCACAAAACTGTGTTTACCTTTCTGTTGAGTTGACTCAGGGAGAAAAGTAAAAATGAGATTGTTTGGTTGTTCTCCACTGAACTGCCTCAACTAAGCCACTTGTTTAGTTGTGATTTTTTTTTGTTTGGGTTAGTTTTTTTCCCCTCCCATGTGCTTTTTTTTTGCCTTTGATGTCTTTAAATTACCTCTGAAGTGTTTACATTCACATAATTACAGAGTACCTGGCCTTGCCAGATTGGTCTTGCTTTGCTTTTTTTTTCAGAAAACTGGGTTTTGTAAAATAAGGTGACAGCTCTAAAAATACACTTTTAACTTTCCTGAGTGCTTATAGAGACAGGTACATTTTCAGTCTGGACTCGGGCAAGAGGAACTGGACAATTTCCTCTCAAAAAAACCAAAAATAGCAACCCAGAATTTTTTTTTCTGTGTGTTCAAACTATGGCAAAAATTCTTACAATTAAGAGAGCTTTTGCTTTAAGGGTAACACAGGCAACTGTGGAAACCGAATGCTAGGCTGAAAAAGTTTCTGAGCAAATATTAATACTCCAAAGCATGACAGCAGTAGTAATTAATTTATTTTAATGATAAGAAATTATTACCTTGAATTTGTCATTCCATTGCCTTATCACACTTTAAGGCCTTCTCTGCTAGGAGGAAATCCTGTGTTTCATGAGGAAATAAATGGCATTTCCTGGTGCTTTGATCCAGGTTCTTTATAGATTAGGGTAGCTTAGGGATTTCCCTAACCTGTGCCAGCTGACTGTGGTCACTAAGGAGCAAAATACACACTTGTCTTTCCTTTTGATTAAGAGGGAACTGGAAATTGTGTTGAAATACCACCCAGCTACTTCTGTTCTCTGGTTTTTTTGACCACACAGGAAAGAGCAGGTCTTTTTCCTCTTTCATTTTTAAAACGTACATGCACATGTATATTCATACCATAATTATGTAAAAGAAACTGAACAGTTCAGCAGACTTATTGCTCATTACTTTTTGTGCACTTAATAACACTAACCAACACCAAAACCTGAAACATGGTGACTTCAAATTAGCACCAAATTACAATTTAAAGTAGAAGCAGTGTCTCTTCAGACATCTGACAGAAAATTCAAGAAAGATGAATTATATTTGCAAGGAGCATTGCGTGCAGAACAGCAATTATTAAAATCCTTAGTATTTATGCAGCATAACCAGTCAAATTATCTGACAGGCTGAAAAACTTCTGTCATATTCCTTTATATAAAATCTTTCAGAGCCCTGAAATTTATTTCAGAATAGCTTGGCAAGTATGAATAATGGATTACAGTGGGCAAAATCTGATTTCCCAAATCAACATGATAAAACCAGGCCTTTATTCATGAGATAAAATAGGAAGTTTTCAGTTTCAAAACCCGTTTTCAAAATAGTAAAGGTCAATGAACTCACAGTGAAAATATGTCTTATTTGAAAGATAAAGCATTCATTTACATATGTATTCTATTATAAGTTCAGAACTGCAGTTTGTTATAAAATAATAAAAAAACCTAGATTGGCCCTCCAGACTCAGTCTAATAACCCAAAACCCCAATACTTGACCCCAAAATGCATGATTACAATTGTAAGTAGCCTCAGTCAAGTGCCCAGACATGAGCTACAGCCATCTACACCTCATCACATATGTTTATCATGTCTTTTTTTTTAGTGAATTTTAATTTTAGGGGAGGGGAATATAATGCTCTACACAGAAGTAATTTCATGCTGAACAAATGACTCAGATATGTAAGGAGGATAATCAGTTAAATAAAGTAGACCACTCCCAATCTAACAAGTGCTTGCATAACTCAAAGAAGGAAAGAGCACTTAATAAAAAACCGAGGTGTTGAAGCATGATGTTCTTGGGAAGAGGAGGAATACAATGGAAGTAAAAAACAGTGAAGGAATAAATCAGCCAGGTTCCTGTAAATCACACACAAGGTCTAATGAAAGGGAGTTTCTGCCAAAAGAGGGACTGGCAAGTTCTTTCTACAGATGCACAAAACTTGACATGCAAAATTACCCCACTACCAGGGGAGAAGAGAAACCTCTTCTGGAAGTTTTTAAATATACTCTCTTTAGTAAATGTAATAAATATATTTATAATAAATGAATCCTAATACTGAGAATAAAAGAATAGCTTATAAAGAATAAAGACGAAAAGAATAATTTATAAAACCCAAAACAATAAAAAATAACAAAATTCTTTTTTACATTCAATTCATTCACATTAAAGTGTTATTTAAAGTCCACAAAAGCACTAGTCAAAAAATAGTTTTGCATCTGAATTCATTTAAATGCCCAACTAAACAAACTAACAAAAACACCCTGATAAGGTGACAAAAACACTGCTGATAAGATGACTCTTCTATTTTAGCAGCCACAGCCTGAGATTTATATCTTTCCAGTTTAATTAAAAGGACTGAAAGTTATTTTTCACATGGATTTTTGGAGATAAAAGAGATTAAATATTATATCACTCCATGCAGGCTTCATATCTAGGAGTGCAAGTGCCTGAGGGTTTGAAGAACACTTACCTGGAAATAAAGAGATAAAGATGCATTTTAACCCTGAAACAGCAAATAGTAGCATGGTTCTTTGAAAGGACAGAGAATTCTCCTAGGTAGGTGTAGGCTGCATGACAACCTACATATTAGCAAATAGTTGATTTCTCAAATTTTTTCCCCACTAGGTAACTCACTGCTTATATATTTTAAGTCATTAGTGGTCCAGAGAGGGCAGTGTTCCTCTCCTTTTATATAATAGGCTTTCTAGATCTTTTCCTCTGCCACGAAACCATGAGCTGGTGGGCAGACCATTGTCATGGAGGGCATGAACAGTGTCCCTGAGAGGACCTGCTTGTGACAGGGATGACCATTTGGAGGCGACTGTTACCTCCACCTACTTTAAAAATTAATAAGTTTACTAAATAACATATTTCTGTTATTCTTAGCAGTCTGGAGGGAAAGAGCAGACCACATACATTCAGCACTACCACTTGATCAGGAAACATTACAAGCTGCCAGGAAACATTGCAGTGATAAACACTGACAAACTAAAACAAAGAATCCAGAATAATAACAAAGCATATGCTTACTTTGGAAACTATGGCTCTGTGGCTGCTTCTCAGGTGGGAAACAAGATAGGAATTTGTATAATTACCATTAAATTGAATGATATTTTTTTAATTCCAGTTTTGATTTTGCAAAACCTCTGTCAATAGATAAAAAATTAACATTAATTGTTTTAAATAGGAGACATTCCTCATGTATTTTCGCTTCCTTCAAAGCATCCTTTGGTATAATGCAGTGAGATACTAGATAAAAGAGCCACTTGTCTCTCCATCAGACCATCCAACATTTGCTTCTTCACCACACTTTCTTTTATCAGTTTTCCTGTCAGTTGTTTCATTTCACTATTAAATATGTGTATAAATTTACTGAAAATGTTTACTGGGAGCTGTTTGAGTTTTTTTTTTAAAGTGTGTAAAAGGAATATTTTTTTATTCTAGAACTGGAGAGGTTCAGTGCCTTGATATGCAAATACATTACATTATACAAAGCAAGTATGGTGAAATTATTCATTAAGGAAATAGTACATGTTAAACTTCGTGATAACTTTCTTTCATAGGATTGAAATAGAAAATGATATGCTAATTTTCTTTCTAAGTTATTTCATTGTGTTCCATCCAGAAGAGAAAATTTCTCCTTTCAAACCTGCACAGAGGATCTTGATGCCTATATTACATTCATTTTGCTTCAGTGGCACAGAGGATCTTGATTCCTATGTTATATTCACTTTGCTTCAATGCAAATCTTGATTAAACTTTATGAGAAAATTGAAATTCAATACACATTTCCCTTCAACCATGCCCACCCATTGATGCAAACTGTATTTGAAAGTCAAAGTGTTCATCATCTGGCCCAAAGCTTCAGCCTCTGGAAGAAAGACATCATATTGAATCCCACACAGTTATTCTGACTCATCTTCCAGGATCCAGTTCCTTATTAGTAACAGAGTGTTTCTTAGCTAGAGCTCAGTACACTGGACAAGCTATCATTGTGTTTGTGTGCAATTTTTTTTGCACACAAATATGTGGCCAAGAGCACTCCAAGTACCTAGAATCTGAAAACTTGTGTAAAAGATCCCAAGTCTTAAGTAATAAAATCCTCTACACGTGTGTCCACCCGTGTGCTGATGGTCAGATCTCCCACGATAACAGCACAGGGATGTCTGTTTGTATTGGATTCAAGCCCGGGCTGTTACTCTGCACCAATTTTTTGGACAACCCATATAGTTACACAATGGGCAGCGAGCTGGAAGAGCTCCTTCCAGCATCTGAAAGTCCCCCCAGAGTCTGACATTCCCTTCAGTGAGCCCCAGTCTGCACCTGAGAAATACAAACATCACCGTGTGTGACAGGGTTACCAAAACATCAGCTCCTGGGACATGTTTCACCAGCCCCAGACCTTGGGATTCACTGCCACCAGAGGCCATAGGGATTGCAACCTAAGACACTAAAAAAGGTTTTTGCATTCACATGTAAATCGAGAACATAATAAAAAAAAAAATGCTTTAGAGAGGATAAAAATATAAATCCTCATACCTCAGAGCATAAGCCAGTCATTGCCCCTTCTGTCAGAGGAAACTGTCTATGAAAGAAAATCCAGCAGCCAGATTGGCAGTTTGCTGTGCCTTCCTCTGGAGGATCTGTCACTGTCAGGCTCATGCCACTGTGCCAGATGTAGCACTGCCCTGATCCAGAGAGGCAATTTCTTAATTTTGATGTTTCCTTTATTTGGACATAACAAGGTCTCTGATCTTGTTTGGTAAAATCACTCTCTTATTAAATTAAGTTCATTAAGCTGTGTTACAACATCACTCTGATATTGCCGAAATCTGCTTTACCCAAATTCATATTTAGGCCCCCAGAGATGCTCAGCTGATTGCACATTCTTTGGAGATACAACCTTTGTCATTTTTTTTCTCTGCATGACAGGGTTTTAGCATTGCTGACAAGCCAAAAGCTCCAGTTCTTTAATCCTTCATTTACTTGCAGAAGTTACGTGACAGCACTTCCAGCTCAGAGAGGGGATTGCCCTGGCTTTGGGAGAACATGGGGCTTGGTAAAAATGGAGGCATAGCATTATGTTATTACAGAGGTAATAAGGTTTCACAAATTATAATGAACCAAATTCTCAGCTGCTGTAAATTGATATCCATCTACCTACACAGCCAATTATGGAAAAACATATCCAGTATGTATACAAATATGTCACTTCCAAATCTTCCATCTCAATGTCTATTATATAGCCCTATTTTCTATTTAGCTAGCAAAAGTGGACCTTGAAAACTATTTCTTGCAGAATGCCCTTGCCACTGAAAGAGCTCATAAAAAAATTTCTTTTTCCTTATATTTCCTTGTAGAGTTTTGTGACATTTCAATACCTGTTAGTTGCCTTAAACTCCATGAGCAAATATTTCAACATTTTTTTTTTTTATCTTTTAAAAAGTACTAGATGAAGATGAAACTGCTTTTTGTTATGATTTTATAAGTTAAATAGGGTCTGTCTTAAGCCATCCTTTATTGTACAGTTCCATGTGTCTCAGACCTTGCTGGGTTGGCAGCTGAATTCTGCTCGCAGGCTGCTGTGGCAAACTCCTGGTGGCAAACCATTTTAATATCTGAGACTTTTTCATGTTCTTGTACAACCATCATGCACTTTTGTAGTTTGCTGGTCACTAAACAAGGAGTTAGTAATTAAATAAAAAAAAAAAAATACAGTCACAGAAATAAATCTTGTCCATTGTGACCAAACAAGTTGAACAGTTTGGTCAGAGTTCCCCTATGCAGAGAGATGGTACCTGTTAAGAGGTACTTCAGCATTCCAGGGACTAAGATAGTTCAGCTGTTCTTCCACTGGGTCTCTTCTGCCTTTCAGGATTTCACAGAAGAATATGTGTTATATTTAAATCAACAGGTGATGAATATGCTTCTTAGATATCTCCTGGGAAGATTTGTGGAGGTACTAAAAAGGAAGGAAACTGCAGTAGTGTTGAACATGGAAACCGTTAACAGAGGTAACTGTCCAGGGGCCAGAGGAACACATTCAGACTGGATTTTTAACTACAGAGGCATTTCTGTGGGTATTAGCACATGGAGAAATCACCCAACGACAGCACTGTAATTTCCCTTTAATGGTCAGATGTTTCTTTGAAAATTGGGAATTAAATACGTGTCAGGTTCTTCTGTTAGTTGCTCATCAGTGTTAAATTCTGGTACAGACATAAGGCTCCCTAGGACCTAGGAAATGCAGAGTTTTCTTATAGAAGTAATGTAGACAATGGCATAAGTTTATGGAATAAGTTTTCAAACAGCCAAGTAAGAAGGAAAGCTGATGTTCTCAGTAAGACCATTTCAGCTGAAGAGTCCAAGGACATTGGAGAAATTGTCACTCTGCTACCTTACTACTAATTATCTCTTACCAGAAAAGAGGTGATGCAGCACAACTGCATCTGCTTAGTGACAGGCAATACTGGTAAATGGTAGAGGGAGTAGGCTTGAGTCCTTGGTCTCCACTGGCCTCAGTTGGGTATATCACATATGAAAGGAAAGGAAAATTAAAAAAAAAAATAAAATATTTGAGCATAAGGTCAAACATCATGCTGTTCCCTGTTTTATCCCATATATATGCCCTCAATATGATCGCTAAGAGTACACGTTACCTGGGGGAAAGTTACATAAAGCTTATTTATATATTATTTATATAGTCCATTATAGAGTATCAATGGTATATGACATAATTATTCTGTTGTTTGAAAGATGTCTACAATGATTTGTCTTTTAAGGAAACTTCTAAAAGTTCTTGGAGTTTTTTTCTCCATTTATTTTATACAGTAAAATTGTTACCAAAGTTCAGATCTCAATTCTGAAGAATGCATATAGGAGTTCAGAACTTCCAAGCTACATTTATTTCCTACTGCCTGCAGAATTCATTGGTATGTCTGCTTATAGACAACTTATACAGACATATTTTCAGATGTATAGTGTATTTTGCAATGAAACTGACTTACAGTTTTTCATATAAATTTCTTCTGGGTTGTTTTTTCCCCTCCTTTTGCAGACTTCCTGTTTCTGATATTATACTTTAGAGAGGAGCTTTGGCATATCACGTCAAACTGGGAAAAAAATATACTTGAAGAAGTCAAGATAGAGGAGGGGTAATTTCAGAATTCTAATTAGTGACTTGTGAAAGCCTTTACTTTTGTCAGCATCAAAACCAAATCTGTCATAAAGTCACACGTTTTGGGACATGGATGTCACAAAGCAGTTGATGGGGGGAGCATGATCCTGGTGGCACCTTTCATTCTTCCATGACCTTGACCCTCATCTTTAAATTGCAAGAACTGTCAGCAGCAATAACACAGCAGGCAGGTAAGAAACAACCACATTTCTGTGTTGGCTGGGCAGACTGCTGTGCTCTGGTGGCAGTGCTCATGGTCAGAGCCACTCCATGCCCAGCACCTTTGGACCCTCCTCTCTTCCAGATGCTCTTTTTCAGCTTACTACTACCTCATGTTCATATTCTTTACTTTTGAGTAGGCTGTCAAATCAGCAGTTAAATGAATCACTGAAAGGAGATGCTATTAAGGAGAAAATTCCCCATTATCTGTATGTCTTAAGATTCCAGCGATTTTGAATTTTCTAGAGACACACTATCTTTTATTCAGATCCAAAAGGAGATGTGAGCAGGTGAGATTGAATTTGCATCAAATGAGACTTGAACCATAAAAAAAGGGTAATTTTCAAAACCAAGATCCTCAAGATTAAGACAGCTCTGGAAAAAAATAATAAATTTACTCTCACTATATATGCATTAATGTCTGTGTTTAAGGCTACAGAGCTCCTGACAAGCTTTGCCTCTTCCTCATTTTCTGTTATAAAGGCTTGCCAGATGTTTATTTGCAATTTTAGATAACTACCAAGTAAATCACAGGATTATTTTTTTTTTGTAAGGCTTAAGTACAGACATGACATTTCAGTCAGTGACAAAGTTTTTGTCATTATATGTAAAGTTCTTAAAAAGAAACAGTTCAACATTTGAATATATTATACTGAACCACATTGCATCAGTTGCTTGCTTCAAGTCCTGTCAGTATTACAGTTATGAGTGTAGATTATTAGAGCTAGATGTCAAAACTATAAAGCAGGAGCCAACTGATAATCAGTAAATCTACAGGAATGAAGAAATATGGAATTAACCTAGTAGAGAAATAGATCAGAAGAAACCGTATAACCCTGTCAAGAATGTCAGTTTTTCTGTATACCCGAAGGAACAAAGTTTTGCATTATAAATTCAAAGGATATTTATAATTAGAATTGCATTTGCAACATATTCAGAGTGAAATTTGAACCTAGACAGAGATTAACAGTGAATGCTTTTTTAAAAATTTATTAGATTAACCTGAAACACAAGCTCTTCTGTAACCAGTTATCTTACCTGGGCCTAATTCTTTCTCATCTATTATAAAGATAATGAAAAGTTTAATAGATATTAGACTAACATTCTTTTAAAGAATGTAAATATATTTGGAAATATCTCACACCATAGTCCGTATTTTTCCAGAGAAAAAATACACCAACACTTTGCAAAAGGAAATGAAAAAGTTTCAAGCACATTTTTTTTTTTTTTTATTTTGTAGCAGCTACTGAATAATATGATTATGATCTAAGCAAATAGTGTAGTCAATCCCAGGAGACAAGACCTTAAAGTGTGGAAGTCATTTACATACAAGGCTGCAAAAATCCATTTGACCCTGCATATTATCCTGCATTGCAAAATGTCACCTCTTCTTCTGATAATGGCAACAGAAATAATTGCTTGGTACTTTAAAGAAAATAGTGCAACATCATCTTACAATGCCACAATATATTTTAAGTACAATATACTAGATAACATTATAATATCATAGTATCTACTATGTTGTTTATATATGTATAATAATCATCTACTACATATAATACAGTAGACCACTATAGATCTAATTCAATATTTTGCTGTAAATATATAGCATGATGTTGCATACTGAAAAATACTGTCAAAGTGTCTGAGGAAGACTAGGGAAGGAGGAATGACAAACTCCAGTCATGCTGCTGATTTCACCATCCACCTTGGACCAACTCCTGCTGGTCAAAGATGATTTTGTTCTCTGTATCTTGTTCTGTTTACAAGACAATTGAATGAACTGACCTTGGCCTCTAAACTTCTTTGCTCAGCCCAGAAAACATCTCGTCTCTGGGAAAGGCACAAGAAACATTTGCCAGTGGAATGGATTTATTTGCCCCCTCAGACTCACATGTTCTTCTCCATTTCTTTTATCGCTTTCCTCCCTGAGTTCAACATTTTTGTAAAGGGTCATCAAATAATGAACAAAAATATTTTCTTTCCAGTTCACATTTAAGTCACTAAATCCTCTCTAGCAAGGAAAAAATTGATTGACCTTTGACTACTAGTTCCCACTTAATATTTTACAGTATCTCCTCTTTAAGTAAGAGAAAATAATAAAATCTGTCCTCTATAGACAAGTGAGGTTTATTTATTTTCAGATTCTCAGCTGCAAAATAGAAGGTCTTTGAAATGTTTTTTATGGAGTGACTTTGAGTCCTTGTTTAAAATTAATTTGAGATATCTTGCTTTCTGCTTTTGTACCAAAGACTGGGTTTACTGTGGAAATGTGTCTGGAGTATAGAGCCAGAGTATAAGGATATTGCTGCTTGTAAGGGCCATTTGTGTACTATTAAGGTTAGCTGAGAAAAAGATTTTCAATATTAATATCACTCCTTAAGGTGTTAAGCATAATAATCTATTTTTCCTTCTGACCACTGCCTGACAGTTTGTAACCTGTACACTGTGAAAGTGGAAATAAGCTAGTATCTGATTATTTTTGACTCCAGTATTTACATATTTGCCACTGTGTGTTCATAACGTGAACTTTGACTCAGCATTAACATACAGTACATCCACCCCTGGTATTTTTTATTAATGCATTTTCTCCCCAGACACTGCAGGAAGATCAGAGGCAAGGACTCCTTAATGAGTTGCAAGCACATCTTCTCAAGTGCTTTCACTCTTTAACTGGACTCTATTTCAGGTTTTATCCTGGAGCCCATTAGCCTAAGTCTGTGTGTAGGATTATTTATTTGCAATATCACAAGACAAGTCAATTGTTAGCTACAAAAATATCTTAGCCCCTCACTACAAATTTCATACCAGCAATGAAGTTTGCCAGTTCTACTTTAAACATTCTCTTTCAACATAACGAGGGGTGAGCTCTCAAAACCCCTCTCAGATTTTGCAGCTGAAACATGAGAGAATTAGTAGAGAAAATTAGTAGAAGAGGAAAGTTGTAGAGACAGCTATCCTGCATGTAAAACTAAAATACTTCTACTGGGAAATACTAGGGTCTGAAAGACTACCTCTATTTTTAGATTACTTTTTCCTCCCTGCAGGCAGCCCGGTGACCTCTGTTCTTACTGCCCAGGTCTGCTCTGGGGCAGTGAATGACACTTCTGATAACAGGGAAAAGGTTCTGACTGCAAGCAAGTGAAGCAGCCAGATGAACTCCTATCTTGATCATCTCCCTCTTGCCTTGCACCATGGCATGTTACTTTGGCTTTTGCTCTTGCATGTTTGAATTTTGGGAAACAGCACTGAGAAAAACACATTTTTGTTGCCATTATTTATGAGAATACTGCAGCACATGCTGCACTGCTGACAACAGAACCTCTACAAGCTGTGCTGCCATAGTTTTACCATGAGTGTTTTCTATCTCTTGCATCAATAAGCCAATTCTAAAAGAAAAATGAATATTATAATCATGTCACTACATTTTTTTTAATGTTTATATATTACAAGTAATCCCGGTTTGTTGTTACTGCTTCACAGAACAATCACTTTCTGTTTCTAATTTAACCACACAAAGTGTTATCTACAGTTTTATTCTATGTAAGAAATAGATAAGAATTCTAGTGGTATCAAGAAACTTGAAATTCCATTAGAAGTCACACCAAATGGTTCAGGGAAGAAATTTGTCTTTCAAAATAAAGTTCTCTTGTTTTTGTGGGGGGAGGTTTGAGGCAAGCATGGATTTCTTTTTTAAGTGATTGTTAAAAAAATCAACATGCCTACACTAATCTCTATATACCTCTAAGTGATGAAACTGGAGGTATTTTGCCTTGGATGTAGAGAAAGGAGACACAAGAGCACAGCAGGGGCAAGAAAATAAGATACCACATGACTTGAATTGTTATATATTTATAATGTATATGAAATTTATATGACTGTGTGCTGTTGAGGCCACGAAGAAATTTCTTCAACTAAATCCTAAAGACTGACAATTTTATGCTTTCTAACATTTGCTGTCCACAAATGGAATCACAGGGTTCCATTTCATTCAGTTAAGCAAGCCCTGAGAAAGGCCTCAGACCCTGGAAAAGAGGTTCTTCAAGGCTTCATCTTCCTACTCAGTGCTAGAGATGCAGTCAGTGCCACTAAATCTGCTGCAGTAGTTTGATTCCAAAGCATTTCTTTTTTAGCTGGTGGATGCATAAACCCCTGACAAGTTCATTTTAATCCAGAAAGAAGATTCTCATGGTGCAAAGATCTTACTCTAAAACTCTTTATATAAGTACTTCTTAGAGGCTGATAGGTTGTCTGTCATTAAAATTTCTTATGTGCTTTATTTAGCAAAGAAATTCACTTTTTGAACTACTGATGTCTATTTATGCAATTTACAAGTTTAAATACACGCATATAATATGTGTAGGTACTCTAAGGAGAACTTTAAACCCCATGAAAATGTGCTGAAGGTACTTTCTTAGCTCAGTCATATTTGGTCTTGGTTGCTGTCAAATGGTTTCACTGTAGATTATAAAATGCATACATATTTCATATAAGATTATGAAAAAAAGGAAGAGTTGGGGTTTTTTTATTGCTAGCTTTCTGCACACCTTAGCCTTCTGGATGCCATAATTTAACTTCCTTTTTTTTTTTTTGTTTAGAACTGAATACTATTTTAGAGAATATACTGAACTGATAGACACATGGAGACAAATTTATCAGGTCTGTCCAAAGAAACACGGGCAAGTACATAAAAAGTATTTTTTACTTTTATTTCTAATTTTCCTCAGTTCAGGCTTTGTACTTCCTTAAAACATGATGTTTCCCAGAAACAAAACCTTGTGTTTCATTTGAAGCAACAACAAATAGACAGGAAGCTTTAAAGAGATTGGAAAAAATGACAGGTTTATGGAAACTAGTCAACTTAGTGTAGTCTATACATGATCCATAAGTTGGCCTTATTTTTTTTTAACCAGAGTTTTAAAAGAATGTCTTCTAAGACTGATTAAAGTCTGTGCTATTAAAACTTTGCCTCTTTACCTACAAAGGAGAAAATTATATTATTAATCTTCCATAATCATTAGAAAGTGACGTGGAAGAACAGACTTTATTTTGTAGTGACCACTTTACATTTTCTTTGGTGAAAAAAATTACTAATGTAGTGTTCATGTGGAGTTCTTTTCCAAAGTTAAAAAGGTATTTCTGTACAGTCAAGAACTGAGTGTGTAGATATGTCCTATGTAATTCTCTAAGTCCTCAGTTAATATTAAGTCTTAGCAATTTCACATAACCAAAGAATTCTCAAATCAGTCTAAGATTAATTACCCAGATTAAAAACAACAAACTTAAATAATTTAAAGAAGTAAACATTAAAAGTGCAAGACAAAAAGATGAGACAATAAAAATGTGTTAGATCTTAAATAAAAATCATTGCCAATTTATTGTGTTTTATTTCTCTCGGCCTTGCACTAACATAAAGACCCCTCATATTTTTGCTGCTCCTGTTCACATATTCACTTTAAAAGGACTGTTTTATACTGTGAGCTGTTTTATACCTCCTCCTCTTGCCCTGAATGTGCAGATGGCCAGAATAACTTTCCCCATGAAAAGGCCAGGTGCTGACTGCTTGAGCACTGCAATTCTGGACTGGCTTCCCTGTCTGGCTTTGCTTAGGGTGACACTGATTAAGACTTTAGTTTGCCTTCACCAGTCCTTTCATCTGGGAGCCCTTCCAAAGAGCACTGCCAGCAGATCCCAGAACATGCCCACAGGCAAGGTCAGCTCCCCAGGGCCATAACTGCCTGTCAGCAACATTAGGGGAAGCAAAGCATCATTACAGAATGCAGGATGGCTAACCCAGCAGTGCAGCATCTGAAAATGTAAATTTCT
>JAWWLV010000100.1:33246256-33273486 GCA_035041135.1 Platyrinchus mystaceus | reverse complement strand
TTTTTGGAAGCATACATCTAAAAGTTCAACCACAAGATGAAACAATGTCTATGGCCTGCACCAAAAAAACCCCAGAAACAACTGATATTATTGTGCTAGCAACAGCAGATTTTGCCAGTGATGACTTCTTGATGGTTTTAGCTCCCATTCACAAAGAAAGCCAGACATAAAAACTTTATATCCACTGCATTTCAGGGAAACAAATCCTGAATTACAAAGGAAATATAGGAGTAAGCTCCTATTCCCCTAAATATTGAATGGCACAGCCTGATGAGAGTGGGCCATCAGTGTAATTATTCCATATGAAGTTCTCATTATTACCCTCAGTTTTTATAAACCCCTTTCAATGCTCCTGTAGTCGTCAAAAAATCTGACTGACAAGTTACTCCCAACATTCTGAGAAAGTGAGAAATATAGACAAATACACAGAGACAGCAAAAAAAAAAATATTTTTAATGCTATTTTCTACTGTTTAAGAACACTCTCCTAGTTTTATTATTAAAAACCCTTTTGCAGTATTTAAATTAGAACCCGCTATAAAATAAAGCTGTGTTTTGTTTTGTTTTTATTTTCACTTTATATTTGAAAATATTGCATTGGAGGAGATGCAATCCCATTATATCTCTATATACTATTGATTTAGAGGAGATGTTGCATATATAAGACAAATACAGTAAAGAATTGTTCTATGTGCATGGAGGAAAATTGAGATGGTGGTTAAAGAGGCAAAATGAAGCAAAGGGATCAAATTCCAGCCCCGTCAGTTTTTCCTGTGTTTTGGTCAATTCTGTGTCTGGCACTTAGTGGATAGACTGTTCCAGGCACTGTCTATCTCACACTGTACCTCTGCCAGTGTGTGTATTTTTCCATTACCACAACAGGTTCATTGTCTAAGCTGGAATCTCTTAGCACCTCTAAGATAAAAATAATAATGTAGACAGTTTGAATTTTCTGCCACATTACGGGCAATAAAACAAGACAAAACAAAGCACCCAATAAAAATCCAGGAAGAATGATGTACTAAATAAGGAATACACAGTGCAGGGAAATTCACTGTTAGAATCATTCAGCCATCTGATATACTAATCTCCTAAACTCTGCATGTATATCAACTGCACTGCAAGATATTTACACTGTGCGAGACAGTTTGTGTTTCTCTTGAGGCACTTTTTTTAAAGAAATGCTGTGACTGGCAGTTTACAATAAATATTATTAGAAGGGAAAAAAACCCAGAAAGATTGTTTAAACTTAGTGTGCTTTAACTTGTTTTTTATTCTTTGGCCTTATGTTCATGATATCCTAAAGATGTTCAGATATTTGACGGTCTATTATTACATATTGCTCTCATTATTTTCAACATGACTTTCTTTTATCTTTTAAGTCTCTTTTCATTTCATTGTAGCCTATATAATTTTACAATATGTTGAAATAGTGTCATAAAATTTAATATATGAAACGTATTCCCAAACTAACTCAATCAAGAGTTTACAGCAAGATGAAGATTTTTACAATTTATACTGAAAAAAACCCCAATACTATCTGATATGCTTTGATTTGTCATTGCCACAGGTTTATTTTATTAGCTACTGGTTCAGGAGAATCTGACATCTAGAACCTAAATAAAGAAAAAAGGTAGTGTCCATTTGCCTAACGCTGTTGCCTACATCTCATGCAGCCACATCACTTCTAATACTGAGAAGCTCCCAATTTAAAGAAAATTAAAAGTGAGAGATGTGATCATAGTCAAAAAAAAAAAACACAGGACATTATTATTCACTCTACCATTCAGCTATGGCAGACAGACAATTGCAAAAATATCTCTGAAATCTAATGATTGCTGATTCTCTTTTGAATGCATTGGCTGAAATGCTATCTTTTTATATACCCTAGTTAGATATTTATGTAGGGTCTGATTACAATAATTTAAATTTTGTCAGTTTGAGTAAAAAAAAAACCCAAAAAGTACTTATGAAGAAATTTGGCTGATTAATGATGCCTGTAATATTGATGGCGTGCTTTTCAGAACATCTAATCAAAGTCATCAGTTTATTATAGATACAATCTCCATTCTTTTAGAGGAATAACCCCATACACCAACATATGCTGGGGGCCATTCCTCTGGAAAGTAGTTTTGCAGAAAATGACCTGGAGTTCCTGGAGTTCCTGATGGACACCAGGCTGAATGTAAGCCAGCAAAGTGCCCTTTCTGCAGGGAGGGCAGAAAGGTATCCTGGCTGAAGGGTGTGCCTAAAGAAGCTCTTTCCAGGGCTGCCCAGTGACAGGACAAGGGACAGTAAAGTGATACATGGGACAGTCTTCATGAATATCAGGAAACACTTTTACTGTGAGGGTAACAGAGCACTGACAGATGTTGCTGAAAGAGGTTGCAAAGTCTCCATCCTCAGCAACTTTTAAAAGCCATCTGGATGTGGTTCCAGGCAACTGGCCTTGCTTGAGTACAGGAGTAGGATCAGATAACTTCTAAAGGTCCTTTCCAGCCTCAACCATTCTGTGATTCTGTGAACTGAATGTTTAGAAATTTTGTCCAAAGTGCTGAACGGGGACCTGCTCCCGGAATCAACATAAGTGCTTTTGAAGCTCTTGCTTATTCTGCCTGAGGGAGGATGAGTGACTTTTGGGAACATGTTCTTAAGGCATCATGAGGAATTATTTTCTTGCCTCATATTGCTGTCTCTGGAGTACATCCAGGTGCTGTCTGATATTTGCCTTCTGGAGCAAGAGAAAACAGTTTTGAGCGAGACATCTCAGTTCTCAGCAGGAGGCAAGCAGCTATCATGATGTAAGTTTATTGACCTAACCCAAAGAACAGAGATCATTACGTGTGGATTTCCTAAATAATACCACAGCAGGCTGGAAATTTGAGGGTGGCATTATTTAACATCTCCACTCCTTGTCAGCTACAAGGGCAGAGCTCTGCTCAGCTCAGCTATGTGGTTCCCAATTTTCTTTTCATTGTTTCTAGAAATGCCCTCAAGAGAGTGCAAAATGTCACACTGCTGGGTTTTTTCTCCACTATCAGGAGGAGGAACCATTAGCTTCTGTTCCTCCTTTGCACCTTCCCCTCCAGGTCCCTGGACAGAGAGGGTCAATGCCAGTGACAGGGTGCAAAGATTGCCAGCCTTGACTTTCTTATTCTTTCTTTCTTAATCTTTCTTTCTTATTCTTTTTTATTGAGCATGAAATAAGAAAAAGTTTGCAGGGGAGATACATTCATGTATGTCTGCAGTAGGTGACCTTGCAGCACAATGTCCTATGGAAACAGGGGCATGCATGCTTCCTCCCATCTTCAGTCTGGCCACAGAGCTGCAGAGAAGATTATGTTTGTTCAGCTAGAATGGTGCAAAAAAATAAGGAAATTCCTAGATGAATTAAAAAAGGCAAGTGTGAAACATTAAGGCATGTTTGCTGCAAGCATACTGAGCTTTTAAGGATATTACAGTATACTACAGAACCCTAAGGTGAATTTGGTAATGGAGAAATGACTGCTAATGACTGGTAAGTGTAACAGTGGGCAGGCAACAAGGGCAGCATTATGGCCATGATATGCACTATTTGACTCATTTAAAAAGCATTTCATTTGTCAAATATAGCACTTAACCATTCTAGAGTACTGAATAACAAGCATTTACTAATGCTTTCCTAATTAGATTTGACTAAATAGGTCTACTTGTAATCATAAAATAAGACTGTGAAGGCAACTCTAGACACTCAAAGATCTTCCTGTTTCATGGGACTGTTAATTATTGCTATTATTTTGAAGAGAGAAGGTACATAACTAGACATTTCATGCTGTGCTTAATTTACAGATTGAAATACTTTATTGAAGCAAACAGACAGCTAGATATCAGCTTGAAACTAAAATTAGCTTCTTCTTACAAAAGAAATAATTTAAAGCCGTTATAGCTTGATGACATGATCCCAAATAAGCATTTCATGTGAATTGAAAAATAACTGTAATGAGAGTATCATAAAAGAAAAATCTCAGGACTTTATTAAGAACAGTTTTATTAACAAATTCCTGGGGTTTGTCCCTCTCATTTTCTATTAATTTTGCCCCTTTTTTCCCATTATGTGTTCTTGGAATAAATCATAAATCCCTCCCAGCACGTTCTGTAAAAAAAAAAATGAACTTTCTAAATGCATCATGTAAAGGAATATATGACATGTTTTAAAAATCCTATTCTATATTTAACTGCTACTTTCCAGTCGGATTCATCTGTAAAACACCTGAAACATAGCATTTTTATGCTTATGACATGAATTATTGAAAAACAACTTTGAATCAGACGTACATATTTTGAATTTGAACATCAAAGCAGCAAAATCATGGCAACACACCACCAATAATTCAAATATGAGTCGCTGATTTACGGATCATGACACTAAACAATCCAGTTGAATGTCAATTTTATGGGGAGCATTTGCTTTGGAAGAATAAAGCCCTTTATGCTTCGTAGTAAAAACACAGTAACAGCTAAAGGGTTTTCTATTTCTACCTGCAAATATCCAATCATTTTGCAGGTACAATTTTTCAGCTTCCATGGGGAGGGGATCATGACTGAGTGGTTTATGTTTTTGAGATGGTGCTTCTAGTGTCACTGAATAAGGAGTGTTTACTATGGAGTATTTACTAATATAAAGAGTGTTTATCAATACTTTTAATTAAAAAATAGGTTACATCTCGGGGCTGCTACTACTGAAACATTTTGAATTCTTACTAATCCTATAGTTTTTTAAATTAAATATTAACATCCTATGGGGCCCTTTTAAAATAATTTGTTCACAAACAGGATATGATTAAGTTAAAACTGTCAACCCATTTTCTGTTTACTGAAGGGGTGTTTGGGTGGGGTGGGTCACCAAAACCCAAACATCACATCAGTACATGCTTACTATCATGTTTGCTGCTTCATATAGAATACACAATATTATTTCATCTAGGTAAAGAGTGCTTTGTTTGTGCTATAGATTTAAAGGTACTGGAAAACACCACATTTTTTAACCTGTCATCTAGAAAATCAAATATGGTATGCCTAGCAACCACTCGTGGTTAGAAGAGTTCCTCTGTGGTAATTAAAATTAGCAGCAAATAAGATTAATGAAGCAGATGCTGCTACTAAAAACATTAAAACATCTACAGGAGGTATTCCCTTTGAACTAATTAATTAGCAGGAAACATTTTGTAAGAGTGTAGATGTGGTGTTATAATTCATGTTTAGTGTTTATCTATATGACACCTATTTTGTTTACTTCAACTATCCCCCATCTAGTTAAATGAAAATGTTCTGGGCTCTAATTTTCTGATATAAGAAGACATGCAATCAAATCTACACTACACCAAATAGTCCAAGGTATGTTTTTCTCTTCTTTATTCATGAGTCACTCTATGCATAAAAGAACAGGAAAATGCTTTTATTTCTGACTGAAAGAAAAAGGGCTGTCTCCTGAAATAAATGGATTAAAATAAATAAAGATAATTAATATTACTTACCATAACATTTTTTTTCCTAAATGAAAGAGTTTCATTTCTATTATCATGCTGTCTATTTATATAAAGGCTTCCACCTTCGAAGGCCTTCACAAATATTAATAAAGCAAGTTAGTCCGAACTTCAGGATACTTTCTTTATTGTGTAAATGGATTGTAAAGGTTAATGGCTTTTTTCAAGGCCATACAACTGAGGGTGGAACAGATATTTTTGGACTTCTCAGAGCTCAATCCACACAGTGTGGAGAAGTGTGCAGAAATTCTGTTAATTACTTAAATAATTTATAGGCAGGTGTCCATCACTGAATTTGTATTATGTAGTCAGGCATGTTTTTGCAGACTTTACTTCTTTAATTCAGATTTTATGACAGCTGCTTTCAGATGAATGATCACTGGCCTTATAAATTGCTTGCAAGAAACCTTTGCTTTTCAAAACAAAAACCCATCAGTTCATCAGACTCGAAAAATACTGTATTTGAATTAATAAGTTCTTGCATACATCAGAATAAGTTAGAAAACAAAACCATTGTGTTTTGTTAAGAAGTATAACATACAAAGGTTACCAAATCCTATCTGGTATCAATTTGCAGAATAATATATGCATTATTTTAACAGGTTTTTTTATGCTGTTATCACTACATTCTGGATGATAAATTCCTGGTTGTGAAATCTGGTGTAACTCACTGGCAATTTTTCCTCAGTTTTCTTGGACTTCAGAAGGGTTTTGAGTACCTGTTTTTCTTCTGCAGATTTAGGAATCTTTTGTTGATGGCCACTGACTCACCTAACCCAAAGGCATGAGACAAGCCAGGTGACTGACTGGGAGAACTACACTTCAATTGATTTAGGAAAGGACAGATTAGCTGGTTAAAGGATTGCTAACTAATTAGGCCTTTTTCAGGACACTTATTAGACAGTAGTTTAAATATGATGTGGAATGGAGTGATTTGTGTGTGTGTGAAATTTATTTTGCTATCAGTCACACTGTCTGTGTGAGAGATGCTATAACCTTTTGTCTTCTGTCAGGCAGCCTGGTCTTCCACCTCTTACAATACTGTAAGAAACTTGAAGATCTAATTAATTTTTTCCCCCCATCTTGAAAAAAAAACACACTTAAAATCTTAATTACTTCTTGAAATGGCTTGAATATTTCCAAATGTTATGGAGGATGGTCCTGAACTATGGACTGTTTACCAGTATTTTATATAATACAAAGAAAATGATAAAGTTTAAACAATCTTAGCACTGACTTCCTAGCTGACTTACATGCAGATGTGTGTGTGTGTGTGTTTGTGAACATGCATTTGCTCATATGCTGAAGGAGATTTTTAATGTGGGTTTACCATGCTATTTAATAAGGGCTCTAGGCCTGATTTATTCAGTCTTATTTATACAAAATCTTACAAACATCAAAATTTCATCGTACATCAACAATTCATATGAACCCAGGTGAGGTTTTAGTTCAGAGTTCCAAGGAAAGGCGTCCGTCTCTCTGTGGTGACATTGTGATGGTTGATTCCTTTCTTAGCAGTGGGAATGCCAAAGATTAAGAGGTTTGGCAAATGTATCCAAAGAACAGTGCTAGTTCTTGTCAAAAATTACTTTTCAGACAGTCCTTCTAGAATAAGGATGGGTATGACTTAGCAAAGCATAGTCTATGAACACCTTTGTGGTCTTGTTTCTCTTTTTTCACATTAGCATCTTCAGCAATTTCTGTTCTCAAACCCATTATACCTTTCTTTCCTTACCACCACCAGTAAAAAGCTCCTGTAAATTTAAAGGAAACTTTCTTTCTTTTCCTTATCCCTTTAAGCATGTTCTTGTGTGTACTTAAAAAAAAAAAGAAAAAAAAAAGAAAAAAAGAAATTACTTCTGTACTTTTATACATGTACCTTTTCATTCAACTCTAGTTTCTGCAGGATTTTTCATTTTTATTCCTTCTTGATAATGTACAATCTCATCAAATGATCAGAAACACAAGGGAATCATCATACTTTTGGCTGCAGACTTAGGCTCTCAATTTGATAAAATTATGCCACATTCCTGCATGCTCACCCCACAGAATGTGCACTGCATCCAGAGATTAAACCTAAATCTGTATACTCTAAAATCTGTATACTTTAAATCTGTATCTTTGCAGCTGATTCCTCACAGGAATTCTGTCTGTTTTGTCATGTCATCCTTTTTTTCTTGTATGTCTCAGCCATGAATGATGATGTTGTAAATTTATTTTGACTGTGACTACGTTTCATGTTAAGTTGTGCACTTGGCTTATAACACATTCTTCATTTGCAAACAGTGGATGTATTGGAAAATGTTTTCCCAAAACCTAAGTACATCATATTTATGTGCTAAATGTTGAGTTCTTAAATAATTACAAGGCCTTTGTAGTGAGCGCCCACACAGGGTTTTAAAAATGTACTTGCATACATGCTGCCATTTATTTTCTAATGTACTTAAGAAAAAATATATTTGCCATGGAAAATGTGTCAATGCATAGCAAATTTGTCCCATTAATGCTCAGAAATATCTATAAATAACCACACTCACCAAAATATTATGTGCACTTCTACATATTTTTACTGTTTAAAAAAAAAAAAAATCAAATCAGTATATTGTCGTCAGTTTTAAACATTTAATACAAATTCTTTTTAAAAATATTTTCCTCACTTTATTTTAAAAAGTCTTTATTAACAGTGAGGTGAAAAGTCACACACTGGAATAGAGAATCCAAAAAGGGACAGCACAATGTTGTATGACGTTTTAGCGCACTTCGGTGCCACCGTTTGTTTTTTTTTTTTTTTATCCCCATAGAAATGCAGCAAGTAAATGAAAAATGCTGCTTCATTGACTTCGAACATGTATACTTTAGATTAAGGTGACAACTATATGATCACTGTTCCTACAGGTGAAAATGGGCATTTGCATCTTCAGAGAGACGTAATTATTGTATGCTACAAATCTACAGATAAGATGTGCATTCAACAAAGTCCATTTGTCTTTTTTCCTCTTAGCATCCTTCATACAATAAAATGCTTTAAAAGAAGTCTTTGAATGAAATAATTTGCCACTCATAGAAGCATTTATGCTGTCCTCCCTCTTTTTTAACTAGTCTGTGAAATAGGGATTTTACTCAGCTTTTCCCTTCCTGTTGCTTTTAAAAATTCTGAGCAATAGGGAAAGAAAATATTAATTTGGAAGGAAACAAAGTAATGGAAGAGACCTTCCTCTCCATGAAGACACACAGTAAAACTTTACAAGGCAATAAAAGTGATTGAAAACTTAGGTTTACATTCCTCCAACTTGTCCTGTTGTGGGTAACATTTAGGCTTTATTAGGTTAATACAAGCAAATCTTATATGAGATTTAAGATAAAAGACATTCTGTCTTTTGTCATTCAGTCAAAATATCTGCTTTGGTGTATTATAATCGACACTGTCTTACAAGTTTTTGTCCCTCATGGTTACTGCATCCCACAATGATAAAAATGGAGTTCACTGGGACTTATCACTGCTGATGGACTTGATGATGATATAAGTGATACAAAAAATTGGATGCTGACACACCTATAACAGGAAGGGAAAACCTCTTGAGATGAAGAGGGTTTGGTTGCAGAGGAGTCCATGGAAGAGCTCCTCTTGAATTCTATGCAATTTAGGCCAGACCCTTGAAAAGCAGGAGTCATAATTTTCAGTTAAAAGAGGTGAGAGGGTTGAAAGTAGTAAACTTAACAATTCAAAGTCTTCTCATGACTCATGTGAGGCTTTCACCTCTTCCACTCCCCATCCAAAAACAGAGTATTTTCAGCCATATGAGGAACTGTCTGGTGTTATTCCCTCCCCATGTTCCACCCTTTCTAAAGGTGACCTATTGTCAGGGACCAAACTGTATCAGTGAATACATTAACATCTACAAAACACGGATACAGTTCTGGATCCTGGGTCCTCAACCTGATTAATGCACACAGAATTGCAAAAAAGTGAGAAAAAGAAAGCACTACATGTTAATTTGAACAATTTATAATCAAAGAGCATCCAGGCATCAAAAAAATGAAATAAATTGTTCCTAAGAATTGTCCCCCCCGTATAGAAGAAAGCAGAAATGAAAGGTAGAATTCTGAATTTAGAAAGTAAAGACTGATGGAAGAAAATAAGCTTTAAACAAAAAGATCTGCTGAACATTTATATTTACATTTACCATTTATGTAAAGAAATCTACATATTAAAGATTTTGGCATACCATGTCAGGTTTCTATGTCTTTATAATGTTCTGGGACATCTATGATAAATATTTTCTAGACTTCACAACCTAGGGTCTAGTTTTGATTTTTCTCACTAAAAGACTAGTGAGAAGACTGTTCTCATTGCTTTCAACAGAAGTAGATAAAAAAATCAATTGTGAAAGTTGCTTAAATTTTAAACTCGAGTCTACAAGGTCACAGAATTCCTGCTTGTTTTCTCAGATCCAAGCCCTGGGCACCTGGTCATCTGACTGGAGAAAACCAAAAAATGCTTTGTGTGTGGGTCAGTTACCTAAATATTGGTATCTAATGCCATTTATGATGCCTTCTACCCAAATCCTGTATGTGTCTTTCAAAAGACACACTTTCTGTAGGATCTGTGACATCCACATCCAGCCACAGGGGTATTTCAGATATCCTAAGGGGTCTAAAGTGACCTTACAATCTTCTGTTTAGACAACTAGCCTTCATATTTAACAATTTGTTTGTGCAACATCATAGGCAGCTTTCATTTGTCAGGACAGTAAGCACCTGTTTAATTTTGAGCTGTATAATCAGACCTTATCTCACAGAGGTATAGCAGGTACTATTAAGAGTGAAGCACAGAAGTATTCATGTAGCAGACACTGTATAATTTCTATAATTTAGAACCACTTACTCTTAAGGTCTGGAGCAGATCACAGATACAACATTTCCAGAGAAAACATCCCAGACAGTGCCCAGAGCATTACTTCCTGACAGAAGCAACATTATTAATTTCCAGGGGATCCTTGATCCTCTTTTGGTGTTTTTACTCATGATAATTTAACTATTTTTGGTGTATTACTTGATCTTTCCAAGCAAAAATGTTGCTTTTTCCCCCCACTACCAATTTTATTTAAAATGCCCAGAATGTCCATGAGTCTCTTGGTGCCACCACTTGACCATAAGGAAAAACCTATTGCCAAAGAGATTTTAAAACATTTCAGCACTTTTTATACCCTTCAGTTCTGCTAAGCTTTCCAAAAAGAAGGGATAATGGTGATATTGGTCAAATCCCAGGGGAAATCAATACAGTTTGTTTTGGACACCAAACATCATGGCTCACAAGCAGATGCTGGCACCAGCTAACAGCATTTCAAAAGGCATTTTTGTCTGAGGAAGGAAGAGGGATCACCACAGTGCAGCACAGCAGAATCTCCTTAGTAACACAAAGTATTAGAATCCACCTTTTGCCTTGAACAGAACTCCTGAATCAAATTTTAAAGGAAGGGGTAGGAATAACCTCATAACAATTTTCCCATTCAAAAATCATGTCCAGTGTGCACATTAAACTTCAGTTGTAGAAGGTCACATCAGAATAGTCGGAAACTACCACCGATGAAATTGGTTACAATATCTAAGTCACTGTTACATAAAATGCATTTACGGTATAATAGCTAAGGAATGCATGTAATTTAAAGAGGCCCCCTACAGCAATCACTGAGACTGAACACATGGAGTACAGTAAGTCTCAAATCCATTGCATTTAGTGTAGTGTGCAAGAGCTTTTTCTGTCCAGTGAGAACCCCTGGCTTAGCAAAGAAAGTCAGACTGTCACATTGTTATATTAGATTAAACCATTAATGACATCAGAAGAAGTACTCCTTTTGATTTTCATTGGCTGTGTTTTGCATGCTGAGCTCACTTTTCAATGCAGATTCAGCACTGTCTTCGTTTTCAGACCCTTTTGCCTCACTTTTTGAATATATGCCTTTTTTTTTACAAATGCGTACGGCAATGGCTGTGATGCAAAGTAGGATGAATATCACAACTGCTATCACACCTAGAAGAAGAAAAGAGAAAAAAAAAAGTCATGAGAAAGGACAGGCAAATAATAATACGTGGGACAGAGAGCAGGACAAAGAAAGAATGACTATATCACATAATGGAAGGGCTTGCAGGGAAGCCTGAGAAATAAGAAGCCATAACTGCTTTCAAATCAGAGACAGCACTGTAGCACAAGCTTCATGGTGATTGTTTTGAAATATTGCACACTGTTAATAATAAAAAATAAAAAGTCCACAGAATACAGTAATTTTCTAAACTTTCAAGTGGAAGACCACCTTAGGGTACTGTGGATAAGAGGGTTTCTTTTCCTCCTTCACAGTCAGGTGCTGGATCTCTGCCAGGCTCAGAACTCAAGGCATGGCAGATTAGGAACAGTAAGGAGAGCTGCTTCCCACTGGGATAAGCATGACCTTACAGACTTCCAGCCCATCTCCCCTCTTCCTCATTCTTCCTGTCATGATGGTCTCAGGGCCTTAGGTTCATGAGTCAGAGGGTGGGCCAGGAGAGGACTTTGAGGAGGAATGAAACAGAAGGGAGAGAGATCATGTTTGTCAGAGGGGCAGAAAGCAAGACTAGGCTGTTGGGAGAGAAAAAGCAATAAGCAGCCTGGAAAACAGTTGCAACGCAATGGATCAGCTATACTAGATGAAGGGACAATCTGCTGCAAAACTTGGCCACTGCTGCAAGAAAAAATAAAAATACATAATTTCTTAGCGCTGTACACAACAACAGACCATCCAAAACTCAGACCATGTCATTGTTCTTGTTCTCTAATATAAGCACCCATCCACCATTGTAGGAATACAAAGTTTTTTGTATGGTACCTTCTTGTCTGAAGTGGACTTTACAGTATGAGTCAATCTTGTTCTTATTTAGATTGAATTGAACAGTCCTTCTTTAGTTTCACAATCACAGTGGATGCTCTCTGTAAGAGCTTTTCTATAAACTTGCTTTGTGTGAAGTAGCTGAAATGGTACCATTCTCAGCTACACTCATTTAAGAGTACTTTAAGCTTTTAGTGCACATTGTAGAGCTTGCTTTGTTTTGATTTAAAAAAAAAACATAATTAAACAGTAGAAAAATTATGAATTCTTATTCTCAAACGTGTTTAACAAAATGGTAAGGTTACTATTATCTTAAAAGGATTGTAAGTACTGTAAATTGAAGTAAAAAAATTATTTTGTTGTTAGTACCTTTAAAAATCCCCACCCATACTAAGTTACCTAGTACATAGTGATCTTTATATGCAGATATTTATGTAAAATAATGCTCAACTTTTCAGTAAAGCAAATTTTGAAAAAATTAGACATGTAAAGAGCTCAGAAACAATATTTTTAAATTCCGACCTCATTGAATTCAGTGGTAAAAGTCTCAGTTTGTGTATATAAAATTATATGGATGTAAGTATCACTTTACAAACAAGGAAGCTTCTAGACTTTATTATCTCTTATTTTTGTATCTTTGGTATTACTGTGTTAAAGGCCACTGATCACACAGTGTGCTTTTGTCATGCCCTGACCACAGCAGGTATTATTATTTAAATGGCAGACACACAGGTGACTGCAGGTTCTTAACTCCACCTTCCATACAGTTAAACAGTTTTCACCTCATCGAGAAGTCTTGACGGCCTTATTTAGCTAAATTCCACTATTTCATTTGTCTGCTAAGGCTTTAAAAACTCTTAAAAAGTAAACCTGTTCAGAATTTAAAAGATGGATGGGATGACCTTTTCATCCCGCTGCCCTCTTTATGTCAAGATAATGCAAATTGAAACAGTGAATTACCCTGTGAAAACATCACCTTAATGATAAAAACCAAGTTTGGTTTTTTGTTTTTTTTTTTTTTCTCACTTCCTTCCAAGAGAAGAAATACTAGCAGAAATTCTCACAGGGGATCATTGGCACAGGAGGCAATATTATTCCTTGGAAGAAAAATGCTGAACTGACATAGACATATACTTCCTCCAGTAGTGGTGACAGGAGTTTAAATTCCCCTGAGGTTCCCCAATCCCAACCTGTCCCTACAAAATACTTAAGTACTCCTCAGTCCTGCTAAAGAGACAGAACTGGTAGGCTTCCCCACCACAACAGAGATGGATCTTGTCTTAAGGACAATCAGCCAGAAAGACACAGTAATGAAACCTGTATATCCTGATTATCAGTCCCACACGTTAAGCACAACACATCTATCCTAAGCTTTATACCCTATTTCTTCTGATAGGCATAAAAAGCAAAGGGACTGTCAACACAGTCACTTTAGGGGTAACTGAACTCTACATGGTTCTGCCTCTATTAGTCTGTTAAGAAAAAAAAAAAAAGTTTTGAAAAAAGTTTGTGGATGATCGTTTGTAGTTCTATTTCAGCTGATCAAAGTGGCCAAAACAAAATGGGAAGAAAATAGAGGATAAATGATGCTTCAAATCAACAGCAGTCATTTTATTAGTATTATTATTTTAACAAGCATTTTATTTTTAAGCTGTAAATCAATGGAAGTGATGGTCTGTCCATGAGTACATTGCTTTCCAAATGTGAAACTGGGATGAAACTTCCTCAGACTGTCAAAGGATTGATTCAAGCAGTGTTAAACCTCATTTTCTGAAGAAAAAGTCTTTGTTGCTCAGATCTATTAAGGAAGATTTTGAACTTGTGTAGCGAAAGGTAATTTTTTGGCAAAGTCAAGAAGAAAAGATAGCTCTTTCTTAAATATATGCTATTAATCACAACAAATCCAAGTACATTTCTAAGTCACAGACACCAGTATTATACAGGTTGGAAAACTGTTCTTACTATCTTATTTCTCAGCAGACTGTTCCAATATATGGAAACTATGGCATGAATTTATGTAATAAGAAAACATGAGAGTTATCAATTGCATTTTACAGCAGCACTTGATTTTCGCTTGTCTACCACTTGTAGCAAAATGAAGACTTTCTACTGGTTTCTTTATGAGTACAAAGCTAAACTGACTTCAGTATTGAAAGACTCATAGTTAGAAAAAAAAAATAAAGGTTCCTGCAAAGTTTTTATAGTCCCTATTACCTCCAATAATTGCAGAGTCACTTCTGATTGCATTAGCTAAGGGCTTTCCCTCATCTATTGGTCCAGAGTGATCTGCAGCAGAAAAAAAAAAAAGAAAGAAAATGACAGACAAATAGAGAAGGGTCTTCAAGAAATTCCCACAAGGTTGCAAGCTCATTTACAATATGGTACAGAGGCAGTAGTGTGGGTCAGTAAGCATGCAGAGAAGAACAGTGATGTAGGTGACACTTTGCAGGGATAAAAAGAGAAATGTGACATTCAGATGAAAAGATAAAAGGTAGAGAAAAGGAAGTAAGTAGATATGGAAAAGAATTATTTTCAAATTACCCCTGAGATATTAACCCACATGGAAAAATAAGAAGCCAATTGTGATTCATGTCATGAGTACTCTATTTAGATTTTGCTTCAGAGATCAGAGGAAGTGATAACCATATGCTACCTGCAAATGAATGGGTTGTTTCACTTGATGTTGAGTCAGCTCCAGCTAAAGTACCACAGTTGGATTCAGTGAAATGTCCCTTTACAATGACAGGGGCTGAGCTGCTGTGGTGCAGTGCAGCCTTCAAAGGAGCAATGTGGTTGAACTGCACTGAAGAGAGACATCCAATAAACCCCTGGGAGTTTGCCTTCATGGTCTCCTCATCTATGTCGTTGTTCTCTGTTAATCAAAAGGAACAGAACACAATTAATCATAGTACACATGTACAAAATAAAGCGACAGAAGAATAAATGAATAATTAACCTGTGTTCCTCTGAGCATATCTGAGTTGCAGCAACATATGTAGATGCACTGAGTCCCTTTCTTGCCTGTCTTTAATGAAAAGACAGTGAGATACACTCAGCCCCACTTTCTTTTTTTTTTACCAGATGATATTTGCTAATTAGCTAAGGGATATGTTTTTAAATTACAATAGCAAGTTCCAAACAAAAAATTTCTAATGTAACTAAAACATTGAAATTAAAATGCAACACTTTTTCATTCTGCAAAAATATGAGGACACAGCATGCATCCTTCAGAACCACACTTTATTAGATTCCTCCTCATAAGGAACACATTTCTTCCACAGATTCATATACCTACTCCCTGTCATCATGACCAAGTCTACCAAAGCAAAAACTCTTTGAAGATCTCAGATTCTGAAAATCCATCAAGGTATTTTCTGTGAAATTTTAAAAAATGAATAGTGCTCCAGTTTCCTATACATTTTAAAATATGATACCATTATTTTTCCCAAAAAGGGAAAGGAAAAAGCCCTATACCTCTTCACCTTATTCTCTAGAGCTGCCTTTCTGAATGCAGGTACACAGCGTGTCAGAACTCTGTTTATTCACCAGGTAATGCTCACTAATGCACTACTTTTGATGTGGAAAACAAGCTGTTTATTGTTTACTCTGGTAGTTCTAATTTAAGCAAAGAATCTGGAAACACTAGGTATTCAAAGTGGACTCACAAGGGAAGTCAATTTTAAAGTTTTTGAAAATAAAATGGGAATTTCATCACATTCATTTCCACCTCCAGCATACCCTAGAACCCATGAAAAATAAACTTGTGATCTTTACAATGGCTACCATGACAATTTTATGTACCAACATACAGTGTACTCCTCAGTAAACTTTAGGTTAATACTGAAAAATTGGTTAATGTGTTTGGGTAGAACGTTGCAAAACAGCACAGCAGCATTTTCCTCATCTCCTCTCTGCTTACTGCAATGATGATATATCATTAGATAGATGGGTGTTAGCCAAAAATCTGCTCACCTACACCGATGGAGTACATAAAAAGTTGTCTGTTTAACTGCCTCTTTTCTCTTTGCATCTGTTTGTGATGATTGCCTCTGCACTGAAGGATCTGCTAGGACTGGATGTTTTAAGAGAAAGATTAACGTTGAGGCGGCAAGCAAACATTGTCCCAAACCCCTTGCAATAAAAATATATACCTCCAACTGCAAGTAGGATTGAAAACCTCACGAGTAGAGTGGTTTGTATTATTTTTTAGTTTTGTATACAGATCATTTATTAAATATTGTATGTGTATAATATGAAAGGAAATTAGATATTTTAAATCCTTTCAGTTCATTCGACTCCTTAATTAGAAAATACTGATGTGATAAAGTAAAACTTTTTATTAGATCAAGCAATCTTGATGATAAAAGTGAAAAACTTTAGGGAAGATAACAATTTTCCACTTTAGTGCTAAAGTAAAAAATTGACAGAAAATGGCACACATAAAACACAACTTGTTTATTGGAGATTGTGTATTATAGTAAACTGTAGTTATGCATCCTTAAGTATCTTTATAACAATTTGTTTGCTAAGTATACTCAAGTTTTTTCCTGCATCCAATCATTTATGGAGCCGTTGAAGATCACTGGGCCTGATGTGGAGCCCTGTGGAACCCCACTAATGAGCAGTCAGTTTTATCCAAAGGATCCTGTGAGAGACAGTGTCAAAATCTTCACTGAAATCCAGAGAGATTATATCAACTCACTTCCCTTGATCAAGTGGGTGGGTTTCCTTGTCATTAAAGGAAATTAAGCTTGACAAGCAGGACTGTCCCCTCATGAAGCCGCGCTGGCTGTGATTGATGACTGCATCGTCCTTCAGGTGTTTTTCAATACCTCTTAGAATAATTTTCTCCATAATTTTATCAGGCACTGAAGTGAGACTGACAGGCCTGCATTTTCCAGGGTCAATCTTCTTGCCCTTCCTGAAAATCAGGACAACACTAGACATGTTCCTGTCCGCTGGGACCTCTCCAGATTCCCAAGGTCATTCAAAAATCATTGAGAAAAAAAATCATTATAAATACCTGATTCATTTTTATCATAAATTTCTGGGAGTAGGAAATATTTTCTTCTAGTAGCTTAAATTTCAGCCAATATTGTTTTAGAGTTATGCTTAAATGATCGTTATTTTTTCATTCTCTATGCATGTCTACATACCTGTTCCTTTCTGAACTGTAAGTTCTATAAATAAAACCTACGTTCCAAAAACATGCATTTCTGTTTTTCAGAATTGAAAACCACAACCACCCATTTGATGGATAAAGAATTGACTGGAGCACCTTATCCAAACAGTTTCACCCAACAGCTCAGTGTCTGAATGGAGATTGGTAACAGGTGGTGTTCCTTTGGGGTCCACACTGGTATCGTTACTGTTCAAAATCCTTACTAATCCACATCAAGAGTGGGGTTGAGTGTATCCTGATCTGAGTGGTGCAGTTGACACACTTGGAAGATGGAATGCCACCCAGCGGGGCCTTGACAGGCTTGAGGACTGGGGCCATGGGAGCATCATGAAATTCAACCAGCCTGAGTGCAGGGTTCTGCGCCTGGGTCTCGGCAATCCCCAAAATCAGTACAGACTGGGGGGGTGAGTAGACTGAGAGCACCCCTGAGGAGAAACACTTGGATATGAGTCAACAATGTTTGCAGTTCAGAAAGCAAATCTTGCCTGGGTTGCACAAAAAGATGCCTGGTGAGCAGATTGAGGGAAATGTCACTCCCCCCTTGTCATGATCCATTTATTCTAGAGATGCTTCTGCCTCAATTAAGGTGCAAACCAGACCACACACCACAGTCATTAGTGGATTTTATTTAACAGTAAAAGTGATAGAGAGGTAGAAAGAAATAGGAAAAAAAAAAGAAAGGAGGAGAGAAAGAGTGTGACAGAGAGACAGATTTATCACCACTCTGTGGATTCCAATGGTGTCTTATTGACCCTCTTCTTGGTGATGAGAGTCCCAGTTTTGTTGAAGTGATGGTCGCAGTCTGGATCCATCAAGGGAAGGCTAGGGTGGTGAGGGAAGAAGTCTGTGTGGTGAGAGAAGTCCAGGGTGCTGAGAGAAGATCTGTGTGAGGGAAGGAGCCCATTTGTACGAGGGAAGAAGCCCATGTGGTGGAGGAAGAGGTCCATGGTCTTAAGGGAAGTCCCATGTGTGTGAAGTCCAGGGGGGTGAAGGAAGAAGTCTAAGTGTGTTGAGTGATGTCCATGCTGTTTTTATTGGGCTTGGGCTAGGTGCAAACACCCCCAGTACCTCACTTGGTGTGGGGAAGTTTACAGTGGATGATGTAATACTGGATCACAGGGATATTCTATGACTTCAAAGACCTTACAGCTGCTTCCAGTGTCCATTATGGCCATTAGAGGTTAATATCTTCAAGCCATGTGTGAATTGTCCTGATGCTTCCCCAGAGGGGAGTTACCACAGCCCAGTCATTTGTGCAGGGACAAAGGAACAGGATTTGCATCTTTCCTTATCTTACCCAGCTTGTAGCCTGTGGTGCTGGGTGTGCATGCCTTCAGCACCTGGGGGGATTCTTTGCCCATCAGAAGCTTGCACCTTGGTTGTCTGAGCCATCAGTATTCCAGTCTTTCACACTTGTGGATACATCCTTCTCTTGGGATAACTGGACAACAGTACCACCTTATCACAAGTTTCTGTCTCAGTCCAAATTATTTGACATATTCAGGAAGAGAGGGGCTTTGTTGTGCAGTTGCTTCTTTTGCACAGTTTGCTACAGTGGACAAAAGGCTTTCAGTGATGTTTAAGCCATAAAACATTTCAGTGTCCCACACCCCCTCTACTCCATTCTGAAGCACTGTGTGCAGTTCTGGGGTTTCCAGCAAGAGATGAGTGTGAACCTGTTAGAGCTGGTACAGAGGAGAGCCACAGAAATGGTCAGAGGGCAGCAATACTTCTCCTATGAAGAAAGGCTGAGAAAACTGGGGCTGTTCATCATGGAGAAGAAAAGGGCCCAGGGAGACCTTACAGCAGCCCTCCCCTTCCCAAAGGAGACCTACAAGAGAGCTGCAGAGACTTCTCACATAGTGATAGGACAGAGGGCAATGGCTTTAAACTGAAATATGGTGGGTTTAGATTCAACATGAGGAAGAAATGCTTTCCTATGAGGTTGGTGAGGCACTGGAACAAAATGTCCAGAAAAGTTGCAGATGCCCCATCCCTGGAAGTGGGCCAGGTTGAATGGGGTTTTGAATAACCTGGTGTAGTGAAAGATGTCACTGCCCATAGCACAGAGGTTAAAATTAGATTATATTTTAAGGGTCTTTCCAACTCAAATGATTCTGTATTTCTGTGATGCTACACTGCAACCCGTTAAATTAATTACACTGAAAACATCACATTCAAATCTTTCTTGCCTATCTATTTTTCAAAACAACTATAGGTCAGAAATCATCTTAATTATGCTTCTTTGTTGTGAAATGGGACTGAAGATTTCATTAAGTCCTTTTTTTTCCTAGCTGAGATTACATTTAGGAGACTGTGTATTTAGAACTGATTTTTGTGTGTATTTGTATGTGCATGTATGCACATCCATGCCTGACAGAAAGGCTAAACTTCAATTTTTCCTCAGTATAAAGTAGAAAACTAATTTCATGTACATTTTTATTTGGATTTACGTTCTCTGAATGTAGATAGATGTCAGACAGAAACTGGGAGAGACTTACTGCCTCCCATCCAGTGACATGATGGGCTATTTCAGATAATGTTTTGCTTCTCAGTAGAAGATTATTTTGGAAAACATAAGCATTTTCTACTATCAGGAGAGTATCTCTGAGTGTAATACAGTGGCAGAAACATTGATTTATCAAAGCACTTATACTGTTCCCAAAGGTACTATACAAAAAATGGTAGAGTTACATGGATTTTGGGGCAGCACCTCTGTTCCACAGTAATAAAATTCCTCTAAATAAAAGCACATGCAACTGAATGTGAAGAAAAAACTTCTTCAATGTTCTGGTTTAAGGTAGGTCTTATATAAAAACATATAAATGGTTCCTATAAGCTTAGGGGGGAGCAAGATGAATTAATAAATTGTCTGTACTAAGTACAGAAGAAAACCCAATGTCTTCCACGTCACACATCTCATATTTCTTATGAGGGAAGCCTAAGGGAGCTGTGCCTGTTCAGCCTCCAGAAGAGATGAACGGAGGGTGTCAAGAGGATGGACCAGGCCTGTGTGAACATCATGAGGCTCAAAAAGGCCAAGTGCAAGGTCCTGAGCTGGGTCAGGACAATCCCAGGCACAGATAGAGGCTGGGCAGAGAATGGATTGAGAGCTGCCCCGAGGAGAAGGACTTTGGGATGTTGGCAGAGAAGAAGCATGACAGGAGCCAGCAATGTGCACTTGCAGCCCAGCAAAACAACTGCATCTTGGAAGTGCTCAAGGTCAGGCTGGATGGAGCTCTGAGCAACCTGGACCAGTGGGAGGTGGCCCTGCCCATGACAGGGGAGTTGGACTGAGGTTGTCTTTAAGGTTCCTTCCAACCCAGGACGTTCTATTAGTCTATGATTTTATGATCCTGGGCTGCATCAAAAGCAGTGTGGCCAGCAGGTCGAGTGAGGTGACCCTGACTCTGCTCTGGTGAGACTCCACCTGGGGTTCTGCACCCAGCTCTGGGGTCCTTGGCACAGGAAAGACGAGCACTTGTCAGAGTGAGTCTAGAGGAGGACCATGAAGATGATGAAAGGACTGGAGAACCTCTCCTGTGGGGAAAGACTGAGAGAGTTGGGGTTGTTCACCCTGAAGAAGGGAATGCTCCAGGGTGACCCTTCCACTAAAGGAAGCCTCAAGAAAGCAGAGAGTGACTTTTTTACATGGACATGCAGTAATAGAACAGAGGGGCTTTAAACTGAACAATTATAGATTTAGATTGGAAATGAGGAAGAAACTCTTTACTGGGTGGGTGAGAGACACTGGAACAGGTTGTCCAGAGAAGCAGTGGATGTCCTCTCACTGAAAGTGTTCATGGACAGTGGATGGGGCTTTGAAGGACCTGGTCTAGGGGAGGCTGACCCTGCCCACAGCAGGGATGTTGGAACTAGATGATCTTAAAGGTCCTTTTCTACCCAAACCTATGTTTCTAGGAAATTACTTTAGAGGAATCAGTAATATCCTTTAATTTTTCACCAGCACCAAATTTTCCTCTATCACAGAGTTTTCCCAATGTGAGAAAAATGAAAATAATAAGATCTTGAGAAATTTAGTCCAGGTTATTTCTGTTTTCTTTAAATAACATTGACAAAATCGTAATTGTAGAGTGGTAAATTCCATTTTAATCATTATTACAGAGAAACAGATATATTTAGAAGAATCATCACTAGAAAAAATATTTTGTCATAGGTTAACTTAACTTTAAAAAGAATATCCAACAAAGATTTGATTTACCATATTCTTCACTGTGTGCATCAAAATCTAATCACAGGAAGTTTTTCAAGTATGTTATGTAATTAATAATATTTTACCATCTTTGTGTATGATTTCAACATGATTTATTTTTTCTTCAGAATAAAAAAAAATGTGGTGTTTCATCATGCTTGATTGCAAAACCAGAGAGAGAGAGAGAAGTGTACAATCATCTTGCACTTGATCACCTTTTCAGGAAGCACTTACCTCTGATTATATCTGTATTTCAACAGAACTGAGGTTTCTACATTGATTGTTATTCTGTCTCTAAATAAATCCATGACAATAAATGTCTTTCAATGAGATTAGGGTTATTTTTTGTGCCCCATGATGACATTTTGATCCATGTCTTAGAAAAACCTGAAGTGTTCCACTTACCTAAAATCTTGCCAAGAGTGAGAGACTTGATTGCATTGAATTCTGTGCCTGAGGACAGAATAAACTTCATTCTTTCCTTCTGGTTAACCTGTAGAGTGATAGAGTGATGAACAAAGTAGAATAAGGGAAGAGATAGTAGTCAAGATTTTCAAAAAAGCAGGTAAGATCAAGCTTAAAAATAAAAGGATTTGAGGGAGGCATTTGTTAGTTATAGCATAAAAACTCATAAAGGAATAGATTTTTAGTTTCCTCAGATCACTGTTTATAACTGTGATACTTCTTAAGCATCCCACTTAATAAGCCTTTATTTATCTTATTGATTTGTCTGATTCCTTCTTTTTCATCTACAAGATAAAAGACAATAGTAAACCTTTAAAAATATGAAAAAGTCTCTTTCTGTTAAAAAAGATACTCAGTATTGAATTCATAAAGATTAAATATTATATTGCAAATACTCTGCATCCCAGGGTACCTCTAGAACTACTTCAAGACAAGTAGCAATTCATCATTAAGTAAACCAAGATCTAGCCACAAAATACAAAATTGTAATCTGGTAATTGTAAATTGTAATTGTAAATACTAAGACATCCAGGCTTTTAAAATTTTTATTAAAAAAAAGACATTTTGCATGTTAGTAGGTAGCAATAGAAAAATAAATAATACTTTTTATCACAAAAAAAAAAAAAAATTCTTCTTCATAGCCACATTACTTTGATGATGTAAAAGAGATCACAGAAAATTTTACAAAAGACTATCTGGGTGACAATGTAGTTGTACTGCAGTTTAATGCATAATTTGAATCAAAAAAGCAAAATGTAAGATCCAAAACAAACAATAGCAGTCACACACATTTAACTAAGTTTAACCATCAAGCAATTAATTGCATTTTCATATAAAATTATGAGGCAATATTAGCCTTCTGAAGTAGACAAGGCTAACATCAAAGAGATTGGCTGACGTAAATTTTCACTGTGCATTGTGAGACTGTTAACTTTTTACTTTGCTTAATTGAGATATTAAAACTCTTTTTTTGGGAGTAACTGCCTTGTTGCAACTATTTATTTCATTTTGCTTTGCATTTTCTGCTTTATGATGATGATGCACCTTTTGTTTTTTTTTCCTAACTGAGTTACCTCTACGAAGAGCATTTCCTCCTCTCTGTTAATCTTCACGTGTTGCAGTTGTCCATCAGCCATGCTTTTGAAACTGATGCTGAAGACATCAGGATCGTGATGGCTATCCAGCTTGTACCGAATCTGTAAACTTCCTGCAGGGACAAACAGAGCAAAAGGTGTAGCAAAGAACAGAAAAATTTTATTAATGAGTTAAAATTTGGGCAGGAATTTTATAGGTGCTCTTAAAATTCAGCTGAGAAAGACTCAGTCTGGTAGCTGCAACAATTGTGAATTATCAAATATAACTCACTACTTCTGAAGTGCTGTTCTTGAATAATGACCAGACTGTCCAGACTTGAACACCTCTGACCAGTGGAATTAAGTAGAATGCAGTGTAATAACTTCTAACTCACTTGCCATTCCTTGCTGGTAACTCTCACAATACTGCCTGTACACATATAATCACACAGCAGAACACAGAGGCAATGTAGGTTCCTTGTCAGAAATTCCCTCCCAGCTGCAGATGGACTACAACTTTCTACTCATCCTCTGGAAATCAAGGTCCATGTCAGGCCCAGGCCAGTCATGAGAAAAACATGCTCCATCTCATGTGATGGGGATGATACTACAGTTATTCTACATCCAAATACGTGTTTGGAATAGCACAGAACCTTCTCTGAGCACAGAATCACCGTGACTGCAAAGAGTCTTTTACAAACCCAAAGATGTAATTCAGTCTGTGGGGGTTTCTTAATTAAAAAAAAAAAATAATTATCTAGATTTAGAAGAAAGAATGGAAAGATCCAACTAACATTTAATGTTCAGCTTAACTGGGAACATCAATTATGTTATGTGTATTTTCACAGGTGTGTGTATATATGTGTATTTTCATAGTATTTTAGTAGTTTATGAAATCAATTGAATGAAATGACCTCTGATTAATTTGGGAAGTGGATATTGCACTTTCAGAAAGTACTTTATTTAATTACTTATTTTTAGGATGGCAATTGTTAGGGCTCATGAGTAGCACACAGCTCAGATAAATTTTTGGTTTTCATTTCAAAACTTTAAAACCCAAGAAATTCCGAAGGATTTTCAGAAATAAGCATTTTTGACGACACGACAAAAGAACTGCAGTGAAAATTGAAATTACGGTAGGAGGAATGTTTTCATGTGGAAAGAACATTGCCTGATGGAAGAGAAAAGGTAAAAATTCCATGTAAATCAGCGACAGGACAATAAATATGTTTTTGTTTCAGGTGTGGGAATCAGTGAGTGAGTGTGAGCTGACAGTTGTGATGTTCATGGGTGTCTCCAGGCAGCCGATCCGAGCACTCACCGTTCCTGGTGAGAATGACAGAGAGGTATTCCTTGTAGAAGGAGCTGACATAAAGCAGCAGGCTGGGTGCCCGTGTAGTTCGAAAGGCAAATGTAATTGCCTCCCTGTTCAGGGTCATGTCAGCGTAGAAGGATGAAGCATGAGAACTGGAATTTTTAGCCAACGTGTAGTATTCTTGGAAGTTGTATGTCACAGAAGCACCAGTCCCAAAATAGGCAGAGACCTCTGAAACAAAAGGTGATTAACTATTTAAATTTCATGCACAATAACACTAAAGGTCTTCCTTTTCTTTTTCTTTCTGCTAAAGAATGAAATAAAATGCACTCTTGTCTATAGCAACAAAGATTAAAAAACAATATACTTGGACCTACCACTTAGAACTGCAGAGAAACATAAGACCCAACCTCAGCTGGATTAAAAGCTCATTTAGAAGTGTGTCTTAAATATCTGTTTCATAAAGAAGTGCAGGGTTTTTTGTCTATTATTTATCTAGTGCTCATCCTAGTCCTCAAGCCCAATATATTAAGGCTTATATGTACACTGCTCCTACAAAGAAAAGGGTGCAGCAATTTGAAGCCCAACATGTAGATTACACTTGGCCACACCAGAAACATGTATGTGGGAAAAGAGACTGGTCAGGTGGGAAAGGGTAAAGGACAATACAAACTAGGTTATGATCCTTTTATGGATGGTGGTAGATATGGAAGGATGTCACACGACTCCCTTATTTTTGTGGTGGCAGTGATGTCTGGGCAGATTTTCTGCTCAGTAATTGAGAGGAACATGTTGTTGTGACACATGAGCTGCTTAGTACTTTGCAGAATGCATTTAATACATGGAGGAAGCAAGAAATTTTTAGAAAAGCTGAATTATATGCAAACACTAAAAGTTCTAGACAAACTTCCATTTTTATGTTCAAACCTGATGGGTTGTGATCATCTCATAGTATGATACCTTCACCAAGTAACTACTTTAAGGTGGCTGGAAACAGGGGCTCAGTCCTATTTGCAAAGATCTCACTTTTTTCTTACAGCAAAAAGCAGATTTAGGTTCTTCTGCTTCTTTTTTTGTTCTCCAAATTTAGTCTTAGTTTTGAGATTAATATTTGAAAGACATAAGTCCAAATGTTTTACCATATGGTTCCTGGATTCACCATGCTATCAAAGAATCAAAGGAGTTGCATGAAAATGTTGATCCTCTTTTGTTTCCTGCTGAAAATAGTGTATGTTGTAAGCTAACTCTGGAAGAACAGTGTTTAGCAAAACTTACAGATATTGAAAAAAATTTAACTGAATATTTATCTACAGTACATAAACCAAATATTTTACAAGCATTTAAACATATCTTTAAAGGGCTACAAAGATGTTAATCTGAACTGCACGGTCCTGTTTTCAATAATTAATAAAGCTAAGAGACATGCTTGCCTTTCTTACAGAATGGACCAGCATAGGCAGAGAAAGTGCAGTCACAGGAGAATCCACTGTATTTCTCTCTACATTTTCCACCGTTATGACACAGGTTACCGTAGCTGCTACAATGTCCAGGACAACCTGGTTCAACTCCTGGTGTTATCTTTGCTCTCTCTTCCAGATCAAGGGCCATTCCATTCAGCTGTAACGAACGAATGCATCCCAAAAATCCTTTCTGCCTGGATGCTGTTCCCCCTGAAAATAAATTCATAAGAGCTTTTAAAACTTTAAAAATTGATGTGTAAAAGCTTCTTTATGTTTTACAGGCTCTGAACAGCATATTACGACTTTCCAAGATACAAGCCTATGCATGTGAAAATATTTTTAAGTAGCTTTAAAAGCATAGCTTTTTTTTTTTTCAAGTAATTACAGTGAGCCCTTGAAGATTTAATGAGAAAAAATGTTTTACAGTAAGATAGCAAGCAATGATACACACTTTCTATAAATTCACAAAGGAGGATGGTCCAGAAAGTATGTGGGTTTTTTTTTTCTTTTTCTTTTAGGTTTTATTTTTAAAGGGAAGGGAGGGAGGGGAAAACTGTGTATTCCAACACAATTATTCACATGAACACTATCTGAATAAAACAGCACAGACAACTTGCAAGAGTTTTCATACTGTCAGCTCTATATATACAAGAGGTGGATGTATATCAGTTTTCTTGAATTTGTCAAATTATTTGACTAAAATGATCACTCCAGTCAATGGCCAATTACTTCCTAAACAGTTGTCAGGAAGTGCAACTGTTAATACAGGATAACACAGTATTAGATTGTTTGGGAGCAGGATTAGAAGGACTAGAGACCAACACATCATCAAAATATTTAGAGAAAGAGTTCAGACTTAATAGCACCATCTTCTACCCTTGATGCCTTTTGAGGAACAGGTCAGAATTCTGATCAGAGCACACAAGGCTCTCCTCTCCATTTAATATTTCCTAAGGATTCACAGTTTTTGTAGCTACAGTTTAACAACACTATTCACCTTCAGTGCATTCCTCCTCAACACACAGCAAATAAAACTTATTCTAGTATGATTTTCTCACAGCTGATCTAAATAAAAAGTAGAACCAACTTTGTGTGCTCCTATACTGTGCATCATAAACATACATCAGAAACTCATACATTC
>JAWWLV010000100.1:33229248-33243848 GCA_035041135.1 Platyrinchus mystaceus | reverse complement strand
TAAGGCAATATTAGACTAAGAACACTACCATGTATATAACGAATACCTCTATATATCCTTCTGTAATAACTAAAAATATATTAATTAATTATTTTTTTACTCCATTTCTTATTTTCCAGCATTTTATTTAAATCCCTTGGTGTCATATATCAACCTATGAAGTTGAGGATGAAGAGAGACGACAGAACTTCCTTGAAATTATACATACAGCACGTTTCCCTGGCCTTTTCACATTTTTGTGATGATAATTAGGAAATATTCAGCGGAGTGCCTACCTACAAAAAGCTGGCTGTTGAGCTGCAAGCGAATGTGCCCGTCAGGTGGAGCACTGTGGGATCTTTGAGGAAGCTGGTCTATTTGTAGGGATGCCTCTTTGACATTCCGTTCAGCCTTCACATAATGCCACTGGTTGTCGTTTAAGGGAGTGGGTGATTGCACTGTGACTTCACTGGGTCCATTTCCAACGTCAAATGAAAAAATCACTTCAGATGGAGCTAGAAAGGGGACAGCAATTACGGACTTTCAGATTATTTCATAGTCAGTTGGGTCAGAAAATCACTAAGCAGCAGAACAGCTTTAAGGTCCATCCTACTATTTCACGGGATAGGACTGTTTTAGAGGAAAAGTTTGCTTTGGGGGCCTACAGTTCACTCTTCACACTGACAGTGAGAGCAGCTATTTCTCTACAGCACGGAAACTAATCTGTTTTTGGGCCCCTGGAGAGCAGAGCAGTCAAGAAGCAGTGAAATGTGCTAGCTACGCTATTTTTTCTCTTGATTACCTGTTAACTGATTGACATTGTTAATTATATTTAAATTATCACCACTGTGATCCATCCAGCATCTTCTACTGTCTATTTGCTTTTGTTATTTATTCACGCAGCCTCTACAAATATCAGAGGCCAAATTTTGATGTTGTTTATAAGACTGTGCATACAGTGATTTAAATTGAATCTTTCTCTAAGTAACTTTCACATGACACAGTTTTATAGTTTGCTTAGAAAATCACAACTGAATCTTTGCAGGTCAAAATAAAAAGATAAGGAATATGCCAGGAACTGAAGATCTGAAAATTGTGAATATTCTCTCTGAAACTTTTTCTTTCACATGTCCAAGGACAATTGTGTATAAAAAAAAATAATTTCTAAACAAGAGATTGGCATAATTTTGAATTATTAAGAATTTCATTACAGGATTACAGGTCTGAGAATATTCCATGAATCCTAAAAAAAAGTTTTCCATTTACAATATTGAAATCTGATAGAAAAACAAAACAAATAGAATTAGTCAAGGGAAATAGATCCGCTTCAAACAACATTTTAAAGAGGAATTCACTGAATTAGAACAAAACATTCAATAAAATATTTTTATTTTCTTTTCAGCTGTTAAACAGAGATTAGACCTTTTATGACATTTAGATCCACTTTGGCCAACCTTTAGACTGAGTAATGCCACATGTTTGCAATCCCTTAAGCCCTGAATCTTGTTGTTATAAAGTATTTTTCTATAACAGTTGAACCTGAGAGAGAAAAGTAAAATGATAAATACATAAACCATTTCATTTATCAAATAAAAGAAAGCATAATGTGCAATTTTTAAACAGAAAGACTTTTGTAATAAATGACCTTTTCTGCTTAAAAATCAACAGTTTTAAACAATAATATGAAATAACTGATGTCTAAAACCAGTTCCTTGGTAAAATGAATTTTAGGATAAATTTGTTTTATTCAAACAAAATTGAGAGCTCAGTCTCCCTTTACTGAGGCATAAAAGAAAAGAAAACAAATAAACCAACCACACAGTAGGAGAACAAAAGCAACAGAAACTCCATGTGACTGGCTAAAGAGAATTTCTGCTGAATGTTACCTTCTGCAGGGAGGTCTTTGTAATCCTCTGGATGCTGTTGGAGTGAAGCCTGAAAACACAAATTCTGCTTTGAACTCACTGAATGTGCCTATTAAACAGCATATCAGAATCTGATAAATAATGTTACTGTTTAGATTTTAAAGGTAAGAAAACACACAGTAAAAATTTTGAAATAACCGCTGAAATAACGACTTCTGTTAGTAGCGCTAAAAAAAATTAATATAATCTTGAAAAAAAAGGGAACTAATCACAGAAGTTCCACAGAGGAAGGCACAAATAACAAGGATGACCATAGGGTCATACATTGTAGTGTCTGAAGGCTAACTAGAATATGTCAGAAAAAGTGAAAAATATAATCACTTAACATTCTGTAATACTTTAAGTGTTTCTTGCTAAAAGCAACTACAATGCAAATCTGAAAGAAATTTAGGATTTATAAGAGCTGTGATGAAAGCACCTGTGGAAAGCATGCCACAGGATGGGGAAGGATGTTGTCTGGGTTCCAGAATTCATCACCTTGCAGCAAAGGACAGAGGCAAAGAGCACTTTGGTCGTCCCTTGGGCAGCAGAAGAGGATGCACCCAGGAGTTCTTGTCTGGCACAAAAGTACTTTTCGGGCCCTACCTACCCTGGTGTTACTCAAAAATTACCCAAATAGGGACTCTTGTGATCCTGCTGCATTCAAACATAGGCAGAGCACAGCTATAGATTGGCAAAGTGGAGTGGAAGATGTGGTTAATGGCAATCAGAGAGAGTGGTTGGTGGCTAATTGTGGCTAAAAGGACTAACAGGGAGCACAGCCACAGAGGACCATTCAGAGTTTTGAGTGTGAGCATCATATGCAGAAGCAGAAAGGGATTTCAAAGTAATGTGCAACAGAACACAAAATCCAAGCACTTTCCATAAAGGAAAAAACAGAATTCCACCCATCCTGGGCAAAAGGTTGCTAGTTTGGGCACACAAAGGCCATCAGCAGCTGCATATTGGACTCTTCTGAACTATTTCCAAAGCAACTGCAGAAGCCCAACCAAATCAGTACACCAGTGTCCCCAACCCTACTTTAAATTTCTGTTTAACTCATTGGAAATAAGCCCTCAATAAGCATTCAGCGCAAAGTACTCAGACCTTTATCTAGAGCATGTAACCTGTGGTCATATAAGTATTTAGTAGAGCATACCCTTCAGAACTGAATTGACCTTGTTGCTTTCAACACAACTTCTTCTGCAGAAGATTACAGGAAATCAGGAAAAAATGGCTTTTTATAATTCAGTGAAAAGTTAAAAAAAAAAAGAGATCAAGTATTCTCTTTGAGATAATTCCCCTACTCTCTGTTTTAAGACACAGTTAGGATGCCATCTCCATTCTTACAACAGTGTTCTAGAATAGGTACACAGACACACTGAAGTGGTTTTGACTTCATAAAACCAAATAAACATCGCTAAGCTTCACATTTCCTATTAAGGTTCTTGATCTGACCCTTTTTTTGTTTGCAAAGTTAGGCTTCAAGGTCTAAAGATCATTACTTCATAAATAAAAGAATTAGATTCAGAGTTTGAGATCAATAAAAGGTTAAGAAAATTGTTCCTAAATACGAATGTCAAATGATAATGACATAATGAGTTTTAGATATTTTCTTACATCATCATCTTAAGCAGTGACACCTGACATTTACATGATTGTTGCTTATTGTTACACAAAGGAAGGACATTAATTTATTAATGCAACATAGAGTGTAGGTTCGTGATTTTTAGTCACATCTACTATAAAGGAGTATATGATGATGAAATCTAAATGGTCCTATGCAATATGAAATGTTCAACGTGATTTTTTTTTTTTGAGAAAGGGACTTGTGATTGAAATGTATGTTACTCATTTCTGATCAATATTTCCCTCAGTAAAAACAAATACTGCTGGCTCCAATACAAAAAATTCTACCTATGTTACCTATGACATGTCTACTCAACAAATTAGTGTGTTTATGGAAGTGAAGGAAAATCTCTACATGCTACACAATGTGATAACTTTGCTTTATAAATGTTGAAAATATAGATCATTTCAGCCTTTTGCTTTCTGTCAGGCCTCACTACTCACAAGTCATATAATGGCCATAATTACACAGTAGTTTGGATGCTTATGAATGGATGGGACAAGTGACACGAGTTCTCCATATTATTATATTATTATTCTGAGGAAAGACTTATGGTCTTTTGCCAAATGTCTGAATAAATTTAGTTCTCATAAGCACTCCTTTAATGCTTCCATGATTTAACTGTTTATTTTGAAAATGGAAAATCATTTGTCAGACAAGAATATCATCATTGCTTCAGAGAGTCTCCACTGAAGTGCTGACCCAGCCCATTTTCTGTATTGCATGGAGCTGAGAATATAATTAAATTAATCCTTTAAACTGTTCACGGAACTTTAACAGAAGGCAGCTCATACTCTTAGTAAACATGACAAAAACAGTGTTGAAAAGAGGGTAGTATTCAAATACGGCACTATCAGTTGAGGTAATGCAAAATAAATTGATTAAACATTACACAATATTCTATAATTATACTATCAACAGAAGAACACAGTGTTTCCCTGTTTGTTTCATTAACATAAGATATTAACATGGATAAAAAAATGAGCAAGCAGAACATTTTACTTTTTAATGAAAAAATATTAAAGTTTCTATAGTAATATTTTGAAATATAACTTATATATTTATTTGTACTCTTCTCTGGAAAATACTTGAATCTGAAAACAAAATGGATACTTAAAAAAATTAAGGAACTGTCTAAAGAACTGAGTCACCCGACAAGTATAAGACTTTTCAGCTAATGTGACATTTCAAATTAATCCAAAGCTTTATGAAACAGTGCTTCAACCTTTTATTCTGCCTTGTAAATAAAATTAAAATATTGAATCTACTAAGATAAAGGTTTCATTGCACATTGGCCATCTTACTGGATGTAGTGGCATATTTAATTTTCTCATGCAACAAAAATTTACTTGTATGTAGAAGTATAAGGATTTGGGTATGTACATATAAAATGAAGTAAATTTTTTTTTTTTTTAAAAAGAAAATAATCAGAAAGTGCAACTAGATTAGGACACTCTGCCACAGAAGGTCTGAGTCACACATTGTGACCGAGTGAATCCTCCAGCAACCACATACAAATCCTGGCTTGAAAATTTGGAGGGAGAGAATTCGGTGGCAGGGATGCAGTGAATGTGGGAAGTAGGAACAGTCAGAGCACTCAGGGGCTGATTGCTGTGCCCTTAGACTAAGAAACCTCTGGGACAGAAAATATCTTTGGATGGGCACTTGAATTTTAGTGTCAGCGCTGGAATTTTTTGCGTAATGATAAAGATCCAGTAGTAGTAGTAGAAGTAATAAAGCCAGAGAACAGTTTCAAAATACTCTCCCTTTAAATGAATTCTAATTAAATCAAACTGAAAGCAAAAATAATAATAACAACATCTACCAACAGTCATGTTACTTACAGTATAACTCTATCCTTATGAAGTCTTGAATTCCCAGGTTCTCTAAAAACACTCCTGAGGAAGCAGTAGTTTTAAAGAAGAATGAGACATCTGCACTGAGCTCTCCGTGGAAGGTGGGGAAATGCAGGTAGGATGTCTCTGTGTTGAAGGAAGCTGAATTCCAAAACGTTCCTGGTTGTCAGAATTAAAGATTGATAGATACAGGGTTATCTGACATTGCCAGTATAACTTTTATAACCAAAGAACAAAGGAAAGTGCTCAGGTCTAAGATGAGGCTGCAGTGTTCAGAGAGTCTGATATCCACAGAAGCTTCCTGAAAACTCTATAAAACAAAAAGTAGGGGTACTTGGAAACATAGAAAGATTAGAATAAAGGTGCTCAGTTCAGGCAACCAAAAACCTGTCAGTAGGAAACAAAAGAAATCACATCTCAGCTGGGAAGTCTGGTTATGGTCTGTCGTATCCTTTCACGAAGAAAGCAAATACAGCAGATTTGAACGAAGTACTAACCTACATTGCAGTAGTAGCAGCTGAGGAGCTGGGGTTGTCTGGCCTGGAGAAAAGAAGGCTCAAGGGAGACCTTATCCCTCTCTACAACTATCTGAAAGTGGTTTGTAGTGAGGTAGTTTCCAGCCTCTTCTCCCAGGTAACAAGTGACAGAATGAGAGGAAATGGCCTCAAGCTTAGATTATATATTAAGAAATTTTTTTTCACTAAAAGGGTTGTAAAGCCTTGGAACAGATTTCCCAGGGAAGTGGTGGAGTCACCATGCATGGAAGTGTTCAAAAAACGTGTGGATATGGCACTTGAGGCCATAGCTTAATTGTGAATGTGATGGTGAACATCACAGCTGGACTTTGTGATCTCAAAGGTCTTTTCCTTGACAATTCTATGATTAGCCAGTATATACTAAAACAATGAGAACCTTTATATATATTTTCTCACATAACAAGAAAAGAGTGGTGTTATCACTGTAGTCCAGTGAAGTTTTACTGGGTATCACAAAGAATGTGGGACACATAGCCTAGTAATTACTGTGGAAGGAACTAAAAAAATTACAAAGGTATTTTCTTCTTTAGTTGACTGCAATTTAGAAATTCATACGCATTCTTACTTACATGATTAAGTCAATTTTAATCAAAAAAAGGTTGCAAGATCAAGCATAGATATTTTCCAGGTTTGATTTATCTTTATGCTGGCATTCAAGCATAATTTGTTAGATTTTTTTATTATTAACAAGTTGACGTAAATTCTCTAAAAACACCCTCCTCTAATGAGTACATTATCTTTATTTAAGGTGTTCAACTAGAAGTAGCTTGTTATTTTTGCTGAATTCTTACAGATGTGTCTATATTTATTAAGGTATATTACTTTCGAAATCAAATGTGTCACTCAACACCTTCCTGTTGAACTGATCAAGGCCGTCGCACATTCTCTTGGTAATGTTATGGAAAACTATAATTTTTTAGCCCAGCCACACTCTGTTTTCTAGGGTGGGAAGGGGAACAAAAAGCCAAAAAGATTGAAAGTTTCTCCCTTCTCCGCAAGACCAAACGCTGTGACGCGGCGTGTGCTGCGGCCTAGTCCACAGCCCAGCGAGGTGATATCACAGCCCTTTCCCTCGTTCCTCCAGAATTTCACAGCCTGAGTGAGGGTTTGGATCCCGCACCGAGCAAACAGCAGGGCAGGGTTTTCACACGTGTCCTCGGGAGCCCTGCCAGCTCTCGCAGGTTGGAGCGGCCATCGGGACAGCTCCTGCGCGGCGAGGTGGCTGCGAACAGATGGCTCAGCCTGGGAGGGGAAAGCTCAGCTTTGCACCTCGCTCTCCTGTGATCCCTGAGAGGCTCCTCCAAGTTATTACCCTGTGAAAAGTGCTGCCAGCCAAAGGCAGCGACCTTACGCGCTGGCGTCAATTTTAAGCCCGCGTTCCTCGGCTGTTTCGGGTCAAGGCTCCCGCTGAGCAAACCTCAACAACGGTTGTGACTCAAGTATTCACAGCTATCTAAAAATAATGGGCTGGCTGCTGTCAGTAATTCAAACACAATAGGAAGTTTAATACCAGTAATTTATACAAAATTGGTACAACATTGTTGGCAATTAGGAGAAAGACAATGGTGGCAGTAACAGTCCAGTAAAGTAATGACACAATTAGCTTCAATGAAGCATTTGAGTGATCTTTGTAAATTAGAATGGAGTCCCTGGGGGAGGGCAGGAATAGGAACAGGAAATTTAAGGAAGGAATAGGAAGTTTTATTTTTCCTCACTTACTTTACTGTCCTGTGTTATCTAACTGTTCTTTTTCTAAGCTCTGAGAATTGCAGAATTTTGAATGTTAAGATATTGTATCTATAAAGCAGGTCAAATATAGATCTAGGAAAATTATATTACAAAGTATCTTATGCTGTTGTAACTCAGGTCGGGAAAAGAATTTCTTCTCTTTACGGTACCTGGCTCAGTCTCCTATTTAGTTTTCTGGAACTGCCAAACAGCATGAGGTTAGGAAATCAATAATATTTAGCATTTTATCCAAGCAATAAGACTGCAGTCTTCCTATGAGTAAAAGAAGAAGATCCTGTTTGCTATAAATGATATATAAGCATATCTTTATCATCTCATCTTACCGACTTGAAACTGTAAAGTGAAAAAGGGGCAAATAAGAAGAAGACAGATAAATTAGCCATTTTAATGTTACAACACAAGTGTCTCTCAAAATTCCAGCAGGGATAATGAGTGTTGAGGAGAGAAAATAAAGATCTTATGGCCCAAACAATATTTTTTGTACATACCTTTTTTTCCTATAGCTTCTCGTCTCCTCCAAACAGAGAAAATCTCGAAGTGACATGACACACAAAATACTACCCATCTCTTACTGACACAGCTAAGGCACACAGCTGTTAATCTGGAGATGCCAGTTGTGTTCTCAAAGCAGCTGTAGGCTTTGTGGAGATGACATTTACCATGCCTGGCATCTTTCCCATATTCTCCTTCTTAGAGGGATTTTGTGAAACACTTGAAAGGTACCCAGAAAGCTTCCAGCAGAGTGTGCTCTTTCCTCTAAGAGCCAGCTTCTGGCCTCTGGTACATCATCAGGACCTTTGAATTTCACTGGAATGTCACTGTGATCAGATATGTGCACAGTAACAATAGTAAAGAAGCTTACTACTGTTCACTGCAGATCCTACTAGTTTATCATACCTACATTACTGGATTATCTAATCTTAGTTAAACCAACAGTAGATGATTAGGATTTTCCATGTTGACTTTGGTCTGTTCCTCCCCATCTGGCCTCTTAAACTGACCCTTAAATTATGTGATCGTTCATTATTTGAATTATAATTGGGGTTTTTGTATGTTTCTTTTGTTTGCATTTGGCACTGTTTTGTTGTGTGTGTGGAAATGTGAGGGAATGTTTTGCTTTATTCCCACACAAAACCAACCAGGAAAGTCATCATTACATATTACATGCTTTGGTTACATCTATTTCTTTTCATATTTGCCAAACAAAAATTTTCCTTCATCCAGCACAGCAGAGAGGAGGCCAAAATTACTGAGAAGTGTGCAAAAATTGCTTCTTCTAAAGCTTTCCTCCCAACTTCTGACCAGCTGGCAAATGTTTACCTCTGAGATTTTGTGGAGTTAACTGCCCTATCTGTATAAGCACTTCCAGCTCCACTGCAGCTTATTGTAAGATCCATAGATTAAAAGACCAGAAGGGAAAACTGCAATTAAGTTCAACCTCTGATATGCCATGGATGGCATAAACTCCTTGAATCAATTCTTGTTTGAAAAAGAGCATTTATTCTAGGAAAAATACTCAGTTGAGTAAATTAAAAACTGTTTATTTACAGAAAATTCACAAATGCCCTCACTGTCAATTTGTGAATATATATGTATTCATGCACACTCTGTCCATTGGCCTAGCTTAGAATCCCAACCACTGGACAATTTTCTGATTTTATCTCCTGCTTTCAAGAACATTATTTGAAATTTCTTCCTCTACAAAACTCCATTTAAGTTGAACATATCACCTCAGATTTGCCCAAGCTCAACGAAGAGATTAAGAGGCTTTCACTAAAAACATGTATCTCAACTTCTTCAACCTTACATTCTCCTTATATATTGCAAAACTGTAATCACAGACTTGATTATGCAGGAAGCTGCAAAGAGGATCAAAGTAATGTTGATTAGACTGACGTTAAGACATATATAAAGTAATAACAACTAATAATGGAAAGCTAAATAAGAGGAAGAAATGAATACTTCTGCTATTAACAGTCAAAGACATGCCCTGATTTCTCAGGCCACTGCAGAGAGATGAAATAGATTTTTTTTCTAAACTTAGAAACCTACTGTGTTGCTTTAACTACAGTATCACTTATGACTGGTTAACACAGTTAGTTGTTATTATATGCAAAGCTCACATAATTTGCTTTTTTTTTCATTTAAATGCCACACTGAGAACTCATGTTGAATGGATCATCTGCTTGCATTCACATCCTTGTGCTGTCATTTTGCAGTTGAATTTCTACATTTCCTTTATTTTTTTTAATTCAACAAAGATACTCCATACAGACTTTACTGGAGTCTGTGAGTCTTACCTCACCAGTATTGCCTTTATCCTTATTTAATATAAATTCATGCTGAACAATACATTATCTTTACATGGCATTGTACTATCCTTGTTTGTTCAGATCCATATCACCAATTTTATTTAGGGTCCAAGAATCAGTCTGATGCTAACAGACTATAACTATCCATTTATTAGACGTAATTTTGGCACATCAGCTTTCCTTCAGTGTTTTGGATTTATTTATACGTCCTAATACTTATTGGAAATTTGCAGCAATAAATCAGACTGTGTCCATTCAGTTCTTGTAATGAGAACAACAAGAAGAACAAAAAATACACCCAACACAGAAGTTGTTTTTTTAAATGTCTAATCATGCTAACTAACTCTATTAGAATTTAACCAACATCTGGCTTTTTCTTGAAAAACGACAGAAATAAGGGAGATAATTCTTTCCTTTTTTTTTTATGAAGAACAGAAAACCTATCTACTAATGTACCAAAGCCTTCTTTCACCCTCAGATGCTTCAAAGTCTTTCCTGTTACCCTGCTCAGTTGATATAGACTAATGTGAATCTTTACTTCCATTATATTTAGATATATTTTCAGTCTGATATTAGCAGTCCTGCCACACAATTTATTAAACATATTGTATTGTACAGCAGAAAAGGGACTGCAGAAATGATTCCCTAACTAATCAGTAACACATTTAAAAGTGACAGAAAAGCATGAGTGCTAGTCATCTGTGTGGTGTTGAGTCTCACCAAATCCTATTGACTATTTCTTTAAATGGCCATATTCTAATAGAATATCTTTACTACTTTCATTTCACATTGGCATGTTGTAAATACAGTTAGCTAACATTATCAAAAATGTTGAGAAAAAAATCATTAACATCTGAATGTAATTTTTATAACTTTATAAAATATTGCTTTTGCTATTTTGTATTGCTTTTGCTATTTTTCCTATAGAAGACAACCCTTTCCTGCCTTGCTGTACCAAATGTGGCTTGTTTTCCTATCAGTACACAGCACAATTAATTGAAGAGATCAATCCATAAAAAGTAAAATAAAGAAGGCAGATGCACCAATGGAATGTTAAATAAAAGAATGAAAATAAGAAATGTGCAATGACAAATAGGCAACTTCTGGTGGACTGCATTCAAGTTATGACAGACAACTTTTTGGAGGTACCTAAATAAGTAACTCTAACTTGGAAAGTTAGTCAGAGGGGTGCATGTTGTAAGACAATTCTCTCAGTAAATGTCCTAAAAGGAATAGATTATTGATAAAATAGGAATTTGTGATCTTTTAGTTTTGAATCATTTAACCTTCTCCCCCATGTTTTTACACGCTTTGCTAGTCACTTATTCTGAAGAACTTATGTCTGTCAGACAGGGCAAAAACCTGTTTAATAAAGGATTTCCCCTGAGAAGTACAATTGCACATTTTAGTTTAAGAGAGTGAGATGAGTAAAAATAAGCAATAATCTCTGTGGAGAGTACTCAAATCACACTGTGAATCCAAGAATATCTATTCCACCTTGTTTGACAACACTTCTGAAAAATGAGTATTTGCTACTAGACCTTTTTTTGCATTCTTCACCTCTCCAAAGGTAAATGTGGTTAAAAGTATATTTAATTAGACCCTCATGGGTGTCTGCAAGCTCGAATTAGGGAAAAAAAGAAAATCTTAATAATGATCTGCTTTCTTCCTGCAGCTTCAAATTGCTGCTAGAAGGACTGGTCTGGAAAGAGAGTTTAGACTTACTTCATCAGTTTTGTCTAGTTCTACATTTAACATGTAGAACTCAGAAACTACTGCAAGTCATAGCTTTTTACATTTACTATAAAACTGAACAATAAAGAAAATGTTCATTATGAAATCTACTGCTGATACACAAAGGCCTTTGGGAAAAAATCTAGTAAATCATACACTCAGTGTATTTATTGTAATATTCAATGTATAGTGATATTATATAGGAGGAAATACATTAATATATTTTAACACAGTATAAATATTACATATATATATAATCTTTTATGTATGGCATATCACAGAATCACAGAATCAATCAGGCTGGAAAGGATCTCTGAGATCATCAGGTTCAACCTTTGACTGGACACCACCCTGTCACCCAGACCATGGCACTGATGCCACATCCAGTGTTCCCTTAAACACCTCCAGGGATAGTGACTCCACTGCCTCCCTGGGCAGCCCATTCCAACAACCCTTTCCATGAAGAAATTCCACCTCATGTCCCCCCTGAAACTCCCCTGGTGAAGCCTGAGGTTTTTTCCTCTTGTTCTGTCACTGATTGCCTGGAGGAAGAGGCCACGTGGGAGAAGAGACTAACCCCCACCTGGTTATACCCTCCTTTATGATGTAATGGCAGAAAAGTTGCATTATTACTGCAGTTACTAAACAATCAAAATCATTCCTCTTTTTTTCAAGATATTTGCTGCATTGCCATTAATTATTATATTCTGAAGGCTTTTCACTGGGCTTATTTCAGCTAAAAACTCCTTCTTTTTGAAGTCAAATCCTTTAATGTTGTCTGACATTACAAAAATGTTTCTCTGACATGCACACTCTGACTCCTTGTGCTTGTTCTCGTGACACTTTAGAATTCTCTATCACAGCTTGTCTAGAAATACTGTGATCGTTCATCATCAGTATGAAATTTCCCAGGAATTCAATCACTCAGACTAAGCAAACATCAAATGAAGTCAGGGAGGTCAACGAGTGTCAGAACTGTCTGTAGGTTTTAGTGATTACTCTGGGGAAAGACAGTTGACTTCCATGTTTAAAGGTTTGTCATGTTTGAGGTCAGGTTAAGTAATTAACAGTAGCTGGGAACTTGCTGAGTGGTGGAACTCAAATTCCCCCAACCTCTTAGTACTACACAAGCTCTGAATGCCTCTCTTTCATTGCTGTCCTTTCCCCTGGCTTCAGTCCCCGTGGCCACAGGAGAGGTCTGCTGCACCACAGGCTGTGTGAGCGTGGCCAATCCATCGAGGGAGGTGGTCATTCCCCTCTATTCAACACTTGTAAAATACCCACAGATGGTACTTTTAAACTGGTGCTCATTTCCTCGTGTTCATACAGGCCAAAAGAGTTTGAAAACCAGACACAGAATCGTATGATAAAGGAGGAAAATCACATGATGAGTAAAAATAGTTATCTGCAGTTATTTGAAACAACAGAGAAGTTAATGGAAACTCACAGAGTAGCATGTGATTTAGAGAAATTAACCTTACTGAATATTGTGATAACTGTGTATCAAATACGGCCCATTCAACTCTTCAGCTGAGTTCTTTGGGGTGATCTATATCATTTCTTCTCCTAACTTTTGATTACAGCAGCAAACACAAGAGTTCTGTGTAATAGTTTACTACTGAACATAAACCAAACATATTTTCTTTGCCATGGAAATTGATGAAATCAGAAGTATCATCACAAATCTTAAGTAAGGTATCAGTTTTGCTCCAGCTGTCACATTTCCTTTAAATTATTTCTTCACTCATGATATTTTTCCGGTTACCACATATATGTACTCAGCATGTAAAGCCTGAATTATTGTGTAAATTTATAAATCTGAAATCTTTATGTGGAGTTGAAATTTTGCTTATAGTTGTTATTGCATACACTGGATTAATCTACCACAGTATAATCTTCCCAGCTGCATAAATATTCATAATATTTTCTGATGGAAGCATGAATATTTAGTGAGAGGTGTGTTTCCAAGATATGGTAGCCAGTTACGAATTCACTTTCATGTAATGTTTTACTCATAACTTAATTATTATTGCACAAAACCAAAATACCTGTTTGAGAACTATAATAACAACTTTGGTCTTCACTATTGACGTGTATAATGAAAAACACATTTTTACAATTCTCTCCTGTTTTGCACTGTATTTCGGCATTTCCTTTTCTAATTACAAAAAGAACTGGATGGAATTTTTACAGAAGTCTACCTTAGGCTTCTAGCAAATAACATTTAAAATGCATTGCAGTCACAACACATTGTTTAGAAAAACTGTGCATTTGTTACTTACTATCACCACGACAAAGCAAAGGCCCCAGTTTGTAAGCTGCTTCAGAATTTGGTCTGTCAGTGTCTGTGATCACAATTTCAGTTACTGGAAGGTGCTCCTTGTAGGAAAGGAAGCCAGTGTCATTAGTCCTGAAAAGGTAAAACGAAAGCCACAGCTCTCCTAAGTGTTTCCAATAAACATTTCAGCATCACTGATAACATCGCTGGGCGAAAGGGAAGACATTCCAAATTTAAAAGTGCTGCATAAATAGATGTTTGGTACAAACAACCCTGAATAGGAATGCGTGCTTTGGTGTGGATACCGTGCTCATTTGACAGGACTGAAAGAATTGCATAGGAAGTGGGCAGTTTTATGGTTGTGCTTGTTTGCATAAGCATGAGAAAAGTCTTCTTGACATAAATAGGTACCTAACTGGCTGCTAAGTCAACAAATTTGCTCACTTCAGTAACTTTAAGTTGCTGAGGACATATTATATTTATAACTGACTGCCTCATCACTATGGACTATTTAATGGCTTAACACAATTTCCAAGTAGGTCTAACTTTTTTTTTTCTTTTTTTTTTTTTTTTTTTTTTAACCTTGAAAAATGTAAAAAAAAAAAAAAGAAATTTAAAAATT
>JAWWLV010000100.1:33214504-33229238 GCA_035041135.1 Platyrinchus mystaceus | reverse complement strand
TCTACAAAAGTTAAAAAAATCAAACAGAAATGTACAAAGTCAGGCTTACTGTAAAAGAAAAGCAGTATAAGCTGCAAATATGAAACTCACAGAAAAGAAAACATGCAACCTAGCCCTCAGAGCACACAGACAGTACCTGTAATCCTAGACCTTATTCCTTGTTTAAAGTCTTTGACAACTTAGTGAGAAAATTTGCAAATTTTAGATCTTTAGGACCAGATTCTTAAAAAAATAATCTTTTTTTTCATGCCAGACTTCTAGAGACTTAAAGATTTTGACTAGCCAAACAAGAAGTTTTAGATTTAAATGTGTGTACAATCTATGAAATGAGATAGATTTCACCACAAAAATACACTATAGAAACCATTTTTTTCAAAACCACAGAGTGTAACTGGTTTTCTAAGCTCAGAATGCATCTCAAACACGCATAACTTCTACCTAGGTTTTTTACCCTAGGAACAGTTTTTAGTCAAATGATTCAAACCAGTAGTCTCTGGGGAACCAAATCCAACGTTATTAACAAGTACCAAAACAAAACTCTGTTTACACATAAAATCTGTAACACTGAAGTCACTGGGATAAGTCTGCACTTAAAAATGTCAAAAGTGTATACAAACAGAAATATAAACCCAGGGTCATTATATTTTCAATGTAATACACTCAGCAACTTCAGAAATTTACTCACAGTGGCTATAGTGAAGACATGCACATATCTTCTTACCTACTTTATTTACAAACATGTTACCATTATAAAGTAACCCATGTATGTGAGCATATATTAAAACTGAGCAAGAACATATGATATGTAAGAGCACCTGTTCCAAATTTTGTCTCACAATGCACTCATTTTTTTAACACTTCTCTTTCTGTTGGAAATCAAACACTGCTTTTATTTTTGTACAGTATAATAAAGGGAAATTTCCACTCTTCTGTGTGTTTCTTTAATCTCTTTACTGGAACAATCATTGCAGATATCATTCTGTGAGTTTTACTGCAAATGCAAGTTCTTTTCTCCAGAAACTTTTGAGGTCTGTAAAGAATTGTTCTTTGACTAACCCTGTGTTGTATTTTCATTTCTGTGTCTGCCAAGTTCCCTGTTCATGTTGAGAGAACAAACATTTTCCAAACAAATTCACTAGTTGCTCCTTTAAAGGAAAGGTGGATATCTAGCTTGAGAAGAAAATTATGTATTGCTTTATTTTGCACATATGGAGATGTTTCTAAGTACCTTCCTTACATATTTCTACTTTCAAGTAACAGATGTTGATGCATTTTTTAAAATGCATTTATTAACTTACTGAATCTGATTTGTGTAAGTTAAATGGACTTCACAAATTTAAGAGCTTAAAAATTTCTTTAACAGAAGAACTTCCATTTGTAAAGTGCCTCTGCTTTATGAACTCCTTTACTGCATTGGAACTTTGTTGAGAAAGTTGTATCTAATCCCCTTAAATAAATAGTCAGGTTCAGATTTGACATTGTAACAAGAACTCAACTCTCACATTACATATTTGAATGGGATCATAAGTGACATTAGAGAATTTCCAACACAAGTGGAAGACCTACATTCCTTAAATCCTTCCATCCCTTTAGAAAAGACTTCCACATGAGTGCTTTGCTTCACTGATAAGCAAGGGTGTTAATTTTAATTATCTAAGTTGTAGATGGAAAAAAGGGTGTAAAAAGTCTAAACTTAAAAGTGTAGCTAAAAATTATGATAAAAATTAACCTTTTTTTTTTTCTCCAGAACCCTTTATTTTAGCTTTAATTACTTGCAGTATTCTAAAACTAACTGAAGCTGTGCTAAAGACCACAGCTAATGTCTTAAAATACAACCTGCAATATACTAAAAGCCTGGGAAGTATCTGTATAAAATTAAACATTCCTCAGAATTCAGAGTGAAAGAATTAGCAGTAATACCTAATGTACATGGCAATAATTTTGGGAAAAATTATGTTCTATAGCAAAGAAACAGGTGACTCTATGGCAGCTTAGATTTCCAACTGCCTCGGTATTATAAATGTGCTCAGGCCTGTGTATTTTCTTTATTTGCTTGGCACAAAGAAAATAAGCAGCAGCAGAAAAGTTACCATTCATCCCTGTCAGCATCACAGTTGCAGTAATGCTGGGAATCGATGCAGCTTCCCTCTAATCCACAGGCACATTTTTGTACAGCAGGCAACGAACCTCCCCAGTAAGTATGAGTTTCATTCGTTCTTCCAATCCACCAGCTCAGTGGCATCCCGTCTAAAAAAGCAGGTCAGAGAAAAATCAATGTCCAGTCTTGTCTCCTACTTCTCTCAGTTTTCTTATCCAAACTATTTTCCCAAAGGTTAAGAAGACAAAAACCCCTGCTCAAATCCAGAACCTTTAAATGACCATGGAAAAAAAAAAACCACCAAACACCTTTCCTTGGTAAGTAATTATTAATTTTAATTCTTCATTATCATATATTAAATGATTGTCACAGGTTTTTGCCTGCATTAGTGAAAAGGGAACTCACAGCACCTGGCTCAGCCAGCCATAATATTAGAATAATTTATCTTAGGCAGTCCATTTATATAATTCATTTTAAAATGGTCTGTGAAGGAGGAGATACCATCATCCTAAAAATCAGGGTAGTTTATATTCCCAGGTAAAGATCAATTTCAGATCTTGGAACTACCAGCATTAGAATGAGGAGAGATTCAGAAATAGTCTTGTCCCACTACAGAATACCACTACCCATATCTGTGATGAACATTAAGCAGCTTAATAGTGATGTTAATTAGAAATACCCAAAGAAAGCTGTTGTCATAGACAGCAGATTCAGAATTTATGTACTCAGAGACAGCAGAAATAATGTTAATGGTGCTCCCATATGCAAGGTGACATGTGGTGAGGAGTAGTGAGGTTTCCCAGGACTATTACATCTCTCTCTGGTGCATCCAGTCAGCACTGTTTGTAGTAAAGTGATAAAACTGGATGTTTCCTTAATTTCACAGTACTGCAGAATAAACCCAAAGACATTGCCAAGCAAGCATAGCAACAGAATAAATATATACAGAACAGATGATAGCTAAAATATATGAAGCATAAAGATAAACCATCTCAAATGAGCTGGAAGAAGGGTGATAGGTGCATGAAAGTCAAGGCTACAGGAGAAATCAAGTGCTGTCAAATTAAAGCATTTCTTATGGATGCACTTCTTTTTGATTCTGTCAGAGCTCCAAGTTTTCAGCAGCAGGCCGCCAGGAAGAAGGTGGAATTTATTCTAGTCTCAACTTTACTCACAACTGCCACTGCTTATTAAACCTCACTGCTAGATAAGACCTCTGTTACGCTGACAGTCTTTCAGATCGTAAACATATTGACTGCATTCATTACCACACAACTGTCGGCCCAGCAGGCCAGAAAAGAGAGAGAGCAGTTTTTGGAAAAGTCAAAACTTGCATAATGGCATCAATGTCCAATATCAGTGTTTGTGTTTGCAAACCATCACAGGGGGAAGAAAACCCAGAGAGAGTTTATAAATAATTTATCAGACACTTTAAAAAGGTTCCAACAACTAAGACTGTAAAAAGGAGAACATTTCTGCTGCTCCAACAGCATGCCTTAGGTTTATATTGTAGTCATGAATTAGCATTCCCAGTCTTTCACTAGGGACATTGGGGTATGTTTAGAAGCTGGTCTCAGTTATTTGATCATACAGCAGGGTGAGGAGAGAGTATTTACTGAAATGCTGCAAGTTCATACTGATTAGCCCAGACTGTTTTCCCTACCTTGGCAGAAAGTACTGCCTAAACAGAAGTAAGCCAGTAATTAAAATGGTTAGAGATTTCTTCATAATGATCACATAAATGTATTAACAAGTGACTTCTTTAATGAGATCATTTGGAAATGCTATCCAGGGTGATTGACTATAATGCATTCTTAATATACAGTCAGTTAAAAATTATAATGTAGACTGCATATTCCAAAAAATGTTTCATGTAACCATAATCAAATTTTGTACTTGTCAGGCATACCTAGTGGAGATTATGAATAACAGAAGTGGGAGGGATTAAACTGTGTTTAAATGAAGAATGATTTTAGAAAATCTATGGAACTCTCAAACAACTTTCTCATGTCTATTTATTCCTAAAATTCAAAACTAAATTTTAGATAACTTATCACAATTGATCTGTTGCACTATCTGAATACATTTATTTTAGCCTGTTTATGTGCATATTATAAATATGCACCTATATATAACATAAATAGCATAACAATACAAGTAGCATATTATTTTAGTTTACTTATGAGCAATCTCTTTAGATTAAAAAAAAATAAATTTAAAAAAAATCTTGAAACTCTCTGCTTGAAGTAAACTAGGCTTTTGAACATCTAAACATAGCTTTAATTGGACCCCACAGGTAAAAGGAAGGCTTAGTGGGACATCTTAAAGCAGTAGGTTCATTTTTTTTGCTGTGGAGTTGTTTTCAAACAGATATCCTGCCAAGAGTGAATAATAGCCTAAAAAGTCCACAGATATCCCTGGCATAATTAGGGAGAAAGAATACATAAGGAAAGAGTTTAGGGACAGAATCAGAGAGTGCTTCACTCAGAAGCCTTCTCTCTGCTTAGTAGGAAAGAATGCCAAGAAATCAATTTTAGCAGTTTCAGAGTTTCTGGCTAACAAGTCAAACAATTTCATTATCTTTCACTTTTCAAAAATAAAAAAACATTAAACAATGATGTTTTTACCTCCACATTATTTGGAGTACTTGAAATGGATGTTAAGAGGAAAGTCTTTAATAACAGCTCTGTCAGTGAGAGTTAAGATTTAAGTAGACTACATAACTTCACTTTTGTTTAAGTGGATCAGAGGATCTCTGTTTCTTAAAGTAATTATAATTTTGTCAATAATCCACATTTTAACATGAGCTTTTTATGAATGTTTATATTGGGCAGTGGAAGTTCAGTGTTATTGATGCTTTTAATCAAGTACTCACAATATGCACATTAACTGTGCACATTAACTTCTGCTGGTATCTATGCACTAATTTGTGTTCCTTTAAGAAGATATTTCCTCAGTAATTCCTTCATTAAAATTAAAAAATCCCTGGAAAACAGAACAAGAGGAGGTCTGTTAATAGCAATCTCTGTTCATTTAAAAGTCTTACGAGAGAAATTAACTTTGAGAACTTAATTCTCCGTAAGAAGATCATTCTAAACTCACATTTGTGTTTTTTTCTGGTTCAAATATCTCTTGGCAACTTACAGGAACCTGAGTGATAGACATCAGAAGCAGTTCAAACTCCGTAGTGGCAAAATCCCATAGTGTTGTTAGAAATAAACATCCTCAGTAGCCAGTAAAACAAAATGGACTATGCAACATAATGAGGTTTGTGTGCTTTACTTACCTGGCTTATCTAAAAGCCTCGACTTTTTGCAGTAGTAAGCAATCTCCTGTTCACAGTGCTCTGCTTGGTTAATTGTAGCCTGAAGCTGGTCTAGGCTGGCAGAGTACTTGAAAAACACAGTGTGTGGGTTCTCTCGACTGGCACTTTTGACTCTGGTGAGGTTGGTGCTGTTGTGCTGTATAACTGTCCACGTTGCATCTTTCAAAGCACATGTGAAAAGTAATAAAGGACGAGAGGCAGTTGCAGAAGTTGGTAATGGAAAGAGAATGTATGATGAAATCAGAAAAAAACAAAACTGTAAGGTAACTTGTTTGATCATTAAAAAGTGCTTTGGGGCACATGAAACAGAGACATAAATCACTAAGCAAAAATGAAAACAATTAATCATGGTGTCTATTTATAGGCAGATTATTGTACCATGACTGTAACAGGAATTCAGCTAGTTATGATTATTAAATAAGGAAGGAGTCAGTGAAGACACCCAAATATTTGTCTCAGAAATAAAACATTGTTAGGTTATTGCAGGGTTTTTTTTATTGTTAGGTTATTAAAACATTATTAGTAAATTGCAGTGAAAGCCTAAAAAGAAATAACACTTAGTATTGTTACTTTTCCCCAGCTTAAGTAATGCATAAAATCACACCAAATTCTATCCTAGAATATATCTGCATTACATATATCCTTGTAACTTGAATTAATTTATTGTGTATGAAGCCTTTTCTATTACACAAAAGTAGCTTGCATACACTGTATTTACTATAAAACTGAGATTACATGAAGCTGAATTATTCTAGCCATCTAAAATTAAACAGTAGTCATTATGAAGGCTCATTCATTCTTCTGTTTTGTACTTTTGCCGAGCCCCTTCGTCTATTCATAGGAAAGAACTGAGCTTATTCCATTTTAGCTCCTACTTTCAAAACCTGTAACAGTCTCACTCCTGATGAAAAAATCCTTTTCAAGGCAGGAGTGAGCAGACTCCCAGTTAAACCTGGTCTATGGCAGTCAAGTTTAGATTCATGGTCACCATATTCTTTCATCTTAATGGCCAATGTAATTTAAAAAGGTGTAAGAAATATTATTTCTCTAATTTGTAGTATTTCGTTATAATATTTTTGACATTATTTTAGTAGTATTTCTAACTGTTTAAAGGAATTAGATTTTAATTCATCAGCTGCCTACAGGCCACAAGTGGCAGATATTATAAGACATTTATAGAGAGGAAAGAACTCAGGGTGGTTTAAATACAAGTAGCAATCAGGAAATCTAAATGAAATATCTTTTTATCTAATTATAATTTTTTATTAAGGGTATGATTATAGTGTCAAAAACCAGATGGCTAGAAATATAGCAAATTTAGATTTTTGTGCATGTACATACATGCAGACAATAAATATATAGCTAAACATTAATTATACTGAACACAGAAATGAAGACAGGCAGGTCAGTTATAAGACTCACTGTCTCACAAAGGAAAAAAGAAAAACAGTGCACTGCAAAGTTTGGTCATCTTAATTGGCAGTGTGGACTGAGGGCTTTTCACTCTGAAACTGACCTCCAAGAACAAAACCAGGGAATGGCACCTCCCTCCCAGCTGTCTGAAAATAGAGCCCCAGGAATGTCAAAGACGAGGCAGTGCAGCACGAAATGTGGGCATCTGCCTTCCCTGCCTCTGGTGGGAAAAGGGAATACCAGTCATGAGGAAACTGGGAACAAAACAAATATAGAAGATTCATCCTGTCAGAAGGCATCTTGAGACGAAGAACTGATCAATGATGTTTGCTTAATGTGGTGAATAAGGAGTGACTGAGGAAAACAGTAACAGCTGTTCGTGGACACACAAGGATAAATCAGACACTGCACTGTACCTTGGAGAGTTATACCCACTTGAAAAAATTGTCATTTTTCTGCCATGATTCTTTGGTGTCTTTTAGTCTCATAGGACACTAGGATATTTCTTTTTAAGAGCCTGTGCCAGTCTGAAGTGTGCTCACTGTGAGCTAGCACAGTTCACTGTAGAACTCAAAGTCAGGAGCTGACATGGTGAGACTAGTTAAATTGCACAGACTGATTGAAATTATAAACATTCTATTATTTCAGCATAACTAATAAGTATTTAGGTCACAGTGAAAATCAACAAATGCTACTATCAGACCCTTTCTCAAGCAATAGATGTGACCATAAATTGTTCAACATCAAAAGCTCATGGAAGGGCTTCTAAGTCAAGTTCTCAACACTTAGGGCATACCTAAATCAATACAAATCTAGTCTATTCATGTACACTTTTAAACAGCTATAGCTGTGTAAAAACATATTTTTGTCACACAAAACCATAAAGTATTTCCATCATTTTGTCTAGAAAGCAATCCAAATAAATAGGGCCTAAGGAAAGAGAAAAAGAAACAACACAAATCACGCAATAATAAATTTCAAAAAGCCATGTGAATGTAAGATTTGTTGAAAGGACATTTGTCAGTACACCATATACCATATACAGAGATAAGATCAAGTTATTTGTTAAACAGCAGACTGACAACCAACTCTGTCCCAACCCCAGTCCCACTGATTGTATTTGCATTCTCCAAAAGATCTCCTTGAAGTTTGAAAAATGAAATTTAATATCTATATCCCTCATAACAAAGGGCAGATCTGAATTACAAATTTTTAGAAGGCTATCAGGGGAAAAAAAAGAAATCAGAAAATTTCTCATCAAACATAACTTATTTCTCATTTCCTTAAGTGTCCTCAAGAGGCCTCAACAAAGCTGCTCCCTGAAAATGAACTGCTGTGACGCTGCCTCCAAATGGACCACGTTCCATTTATGCAAAGCACAACAGGAATGCTGTGTTGGCTTCAGAGCCTGAATCCTGTTATTATCCTAATTTCTCTGCCTAATTCTGTGTCGACGCCCTGAGCTAAGGAGTCACCTTCGTTTTGTTGCGTGTGTTTACATTAAGCTTAGGAGCTGCAGAGGCTTCTCGCTTGATAACTCATGCTTCAGTGTAATGAGCTGCAAGTTAAGGAAGTGTATCACCTCACCTGTCATATTACAGTATACGAGAAACGGTCCCAGGGGGCCACTTCCATCTGAGTCGATGCTGTAAAAGCCTGAAGTGTTCCCTCTGTGCTTATAGGCTTCACAGGATTGCTCGTAGATGGCTGCAAAAGAGCACATTCCATCGCAAGTGTAAGGGCGTGATTTTGCATTTTATCCAGGGAATTTGAAAAAAACCCACAAAACCAAAAAAAAAACCAAACCAAAACAATCACACTGTGCATCCTGACGTCGGGAAAAGAATTTGGGTTTGTGCGTTCCCTGCCAAAGGATGGAGAAGAAATCATGATGCAACCAAAAACCATACCTTCATTACGAATTTTTAAGCACATTTGGTTTTATCACAGAGATCACAAGGATCATTTTTTAAGCATTTTTTTCGGTATTTCAAGCTAAAAACTTCGGGGAGGAAAACATGAAATGTGAGTGAGCAAATGAGTGTAAGAAATGCCCAATAAGGGTAGAATGTCAGTGGTATTACTTAGACTCTGGTAATAAGATTTTGAGGAAACAATCACTAACCACCTCAGCCAAATCAGGTTTTTGTTGCTGCTGTTGTTACATGCAGCAGAAGGTAAACATTTTTTTGGCTTTCACACTTCTTATTTTCTTCCCTTTCCAAAAGTAAAGACAAGTGACTTGTCAGAGACTTCAGTAAAAGAAGTAAATAAGCAACGACAAAATGACAGCTCCTTGGTCCCTTGTCATGTACACTTTATATCAGTCGAGGCCTAAAAGCCTGTGATGACTTCTTTATGATCAAATATCTGAGGGAAAAAAAGACATGTGAGTCCACCTCTGTAACTGTATCTCAGGCACCACTGATCATAACCTCACAGCTAGACCACATCAGCTTAAATTCCCTTTTAGCCATTATATTTCTATTGAGCAGCCATAATGTTCTGGGCTTTCTTTTCGAAATTAAACTGTGTGCTCTAATAGTTATTATCGAAACTCGAAAAAATTCTGTCAAAACCAACGAGCCATTAGATTAATAACAGAAAGTAGTTATGAGTGCTTTACAAAAAAAGCCAAGTTGACAGTAATTGTTGTCTAGAAGATTTTGATCTATATAAATTCAGTTTCTTTCAATTATTTTTTAAATAAGTTATAAAGTACTAGTATAGTAATCCAAAAGTTGTGCTGGTATTCTTTTTTAAAAAAATAGTTTTTTGAAGAGTGTGATCTCCCTATTCTTTTTTTGCCTGTTGGTTACAGACATTATATAGCAACACCTATGAAAAAGACAATTCATTCAGATTGATTACTCTGGAATATTCACAGTGCACAATTCATGCCATTTTCAAATGGAATTTTGTGGTTCCTTACAGTAAAGACTCTTAGCTAAATTTAGACATGACAAAGGAAGTTCAAATGCTCATTAATTTACTTTTGACAATTAAAAAGACTTAGATAACTCATCAGATCATTTGGTTTCTCACTGAGTTCTAATCATCAGGAAACCATAGCCTCCATCTGTCCTCATAGACATCATCAGTTGATTTATGGCTTTTCAAATAGTAATCTACTATTTATGGATTTTCAAATAGTAATCTACCAAATCACCTTTACTCTGGACTTAAATGTTTAATATTATACACTGTGGTATTCAAAAGCACCTGTACTACTGGCACTCTTTCTGTGTTACACAATTTTTCTTAATGCTGTTATTTATGCCACTGAGTTCTTCACAGTGAAGTCATTACAGAAAAGCTCATCACTGTGGCTGACTCTGTACAAGCAAGATTTAATAGGCAGTCTTCTAAAATCAGTATTTTCTTAAAAAATCCCATGTGTGTAGACTTGTGCTATTTTTTTAAAAGGATTGTAAAGATTTTTTAAGGACAACTTATAAGGACAACTTATAAGGAGAGAATTATTTATCTGATCATTAAGGCAGTCTTTGAATTTTTTTTTAAATTATGAGTAAACTTTCACAGGATTTTCTAGTTATTAAAAGTACACAAAAGCACTTAGTTTGTTTTCTTCTCAGAACATGCTGAAAGCAGTAGAAATGTAAAGTATCTCCTGTGATAGTGAAATTAGCTGTTACTTTCAATTAGGTTTTTTTTCATTATTTTTTATTTATTTATTTTCTTCTAATCTATTTCCTGATTTAGCGCATTACACAAACACATTTCTAAGGTTTAGCATGTTATTACCTTTGCACAAAAATGTAGTCCCACTCTGTCTGAAAAAAATGAATATTAATAGCTGTGATGAATAAAAATGATTTTTTTCCACACATTTCTAAATTATTTGGCTATTCAAAATGTGGAATTATACATGGGTGGGAGAGGATATTACTGACCATCTCATGCGAAATACGAAAAATGTGAAAGAAAAGCAAATAAACAGCTGAACTTCCTGTGAACTTTTGCTGTTATATATTTTGAATTCCCGAGGCCTTTCCTTGAACCAAACCACGAGTTTTCACAGGGCCAAAAACACTTTAGGAATGACCAATAACAAATGGGTTTTGTTGGGTTTTTTTCCTTATTTTTTCCTCTTTTTTTTTTTTTTTTTTTTTGTTTGTTTTGTTGGTTTTTTTTTGGGTTGTTTTTTTTTTTGTGGTGAAGAAATTCAATCAAAAATAGAAGCATGGAAAGCAGAAAACATCTCAGACTTACGATAGTGGCAAGTAGCTCCCTTGTAACCAGTGTTGGCACAGTTGCAGTAGAAGCTGTTCCAGGACTGTGAGCACTCACCACCATGCTCACAGTAATTGGGCAAACACCTAAAAGGAAAAACAAAGGGCATTTCCACCCCTTTTTCCACTCATTTAACGTGTCACTTGTACTTATCAAAAAAATGCAAAATCCTGGAAAAGAAGTGTAATAGTATGAAGGAAGTCTTCAAGCTCACTGAGGAACATGTTAGTACAAGTACAAGAAAATTACGAGGAAAATTCCTATTGCTCATAAAAAATATCTTAATTATGCAATAAGCCTGTGAAACAGAACAGAAATAAAGTGTTAGATGCAGATTTGTTACTAATTGCCCATTCAACCATCTGCAATTCAGTACAGGCTGATAAACCAATGAAAGGTTTATGTGTTGATAATTCAGGGGCAAGTTTTGCTACGGAAAGGATTTCTTCACAAGGTGTGTCACAACAAAGAAGCATCACAACAGATTTCTTTCTGTTCTTGTAAAAATAACAGAAAATTAAAAATAAAATAAAAAAAATAACCTAACAAATAAATCTGACCACAGTACCCAGGATCTATTTCTTATTCTAAAATCATTTTTACTTCCTATTCTAGAAAGAGCTCAGTTTGTCAGTTCCAGCACAATAAGTAACTACCAGTAAAGCCAGTTTCCATTCTGGTGATATGATCAAAAACTTGAAGAATTTTGGTGACTTGCTCCCAGGTTTACAGTGGTTGACTGAAAAAATAATTTATCTGTAATTGCTTAATATTTTGCAGCACTGTACTAAATTATAACATAGTCATGAGATATAAAAATAAAAATTATCTTTTTTTTTTTTTGGTAAATACAACAGAATATTGAAACAGATTGGCACACTCTGACTAAATATTAACTAGTTTTTCACCCTAGAAATTAGTTAACATTCTAACTGCACCAAGGGTATATGATGTATATGTATATGTATGTGTATTCATTACATAGCTGAGAAAGTATAAAATGACTTTACTGTTGACATTATCCACAAAAAAATCCCCTCAAAAAAATAACTAAGTCCACTAATATTCACAGGAATCTAAAAATACCTTTTAATTAATTCAAGAAATCTTAGGAGGATATTACATTAGGACTGCAAAAAGTCCAGCATTTAACATATCTGCCCTGCGAATAATTCAGGCCCTGTGTACATTCACTCCTCATGCCACTCATTTTATCTTCCTTTCATGTTTATAAATAAGGACAAAGAGTGATTTTTCACAGAAGGGAAGAAAAAAAAAAAGAAGTAGCAGGTGAAAAGCAAGTAAAGTAATAAAGTGATATAGGTCACCCGTTTTCAAGGAAGTCTGTGACATTTTTTGCCAGTGAAAGAGCTGATCTTTAACCTATTCTCTCACAGAGTGTATTCCTAAGACAAGTCAGTAGATGATATATGTCTCAATGAGCTCTGGTTTGGAACCTGAAGATGAACTTTAGGCACTGGGCTTACAATTATTTGGATTTTAGATACTTTGTTTGATGGAATTATATAAATATCCATTGTAATGTTTATTAGGATAAACGCTTAATTTTGCTTTCTATTGGTATAAATAACCATCAGTTAATAAAAATACACATTGCTAGCATAACTGCCATTCAAGACTCTCAGGGCATCCACTGACAGGTGCTCTGCTTGTGTGTATTTCAGTCACAGCATTTCTTGTCTTATTCCTTTTCGATAAAGACATCATTATCCAAAAATTGTAAGTGATTTACATGGTCTTTACTTCTATTGACTTCCTGTCCCTATTAATTAATTTTCTTAACAGTGCTCACAAGATGAAAAGCTTAGATGAAATTGGTGATGCTTGAACCAACTGTAATGAAAGTGAAAACAAGGTAAGAGTGTAATTTAAGTCTTTTAACATTAAATGTTACGTCTTCCCTCTGCTTCAGAAAGTATAATAGAAAGTAGCCACAAGCTACATCAAAGTTAATGTGCAATTACATTATATGCTGTGACCCTACCCAAAGCAGGATTTGGAACAGAGCTTTCTCTGAGGAAACTAATCTTCTAACAAAAATATTTCTGATATTTCAAACAGAACTTATAATTCTTCACCTGTAAGAGGTAATTTTTGGGTTCATCATCATGACTGCTAAAACCAGAAAAGCGACAGGTGATTAAACATTTACCACATATTTCTTGATAATATGCTTGTAAGTGCACACCATTTGAAAATGATACTATTTTAAACCAAGGTAACAGGATGCTTATAATCATAAACTAATGCTCAGTGCGGAATACAGTTCCAGAATATGAATGTACTTTTGATAAAGAAGGGAAAAAAATGGGAACTTCCTATGTAAATTACCAGCTAGCCACAATTTTTGTGCACTATGTCTTTATCATTGTTCCAAACAATGGCTAAAAGATACTTTAAAAAGGGCAAGTAATTGCTGTAATTTTAATTTCTATTATTTCTTCGTTCTTCAGCTAAAAAAAGAGAGAAAAAAAGAGAGAGAGAAAAAAAAAATATTTGAGAACTGTCCAGTGACCAACATTTTAAGTTTAGGCTTTTGTTTTTTTAATGTATAAAGGCATTTATTCTGGTTTTTGTACAATGCACTGCTAACAGGACACCAAAGGCAATAGCTCCTGGTAGGCAATTGTATGTTCCTGTGCAGGGCTTGATTTAATTAGGACAGATTCGTCTGGTACTCTGTCTTCAGAGGCTAAATGTGCTAACTTTGTAAGGCATTTAAATGACACTGTGTCCTTTAAAGTTATTTTGTCAATGGTTTGTGTATAATTAGCAGTTATTAAACTAATATATATTGATAAAGGAGATAAGAGAAAATATACTAAGGAGAATATATGAAGATAACTGCTTGCATGTCCAAGAGGTATATGAGCATTACAACAATATATAAAGTTATTATGCAATGAAATGGCTAAATGAAGGAGCATGGGAAGAGTGATGACTGGAAAAAGTAAAAATAATTTAAGGACAGGATGAGGAATTGGAAAGTTTATGGAACTGAAAAAAATTGAAAATAGGGAAAGAGTATGGTATTTGTTTGTATAAAAAGAAGAGAAAGCTAACAATCTATATCCCAACAAATAAATGAGGGATTAGCTAACCATCTGTCCATGAGGACTGTAAATCTGATAAAGAATACTGTTCATAAGTTAAATGTGTATATATGATATAAAGCATGGATTCAGTAGAGTTATTTTCAGTTTATTTACTGTTATATATAAATTCAGGTCACTATGCAAAAAGTAAATTTTATTTGCTTTTTCATGTGGTTTTAAATGTGTAAAACTACTACATTTAGTGGTCCATTGTTTCTGTTACAAAAGCCATCAACAACTCCAGAATCTGGGTCATGCTTCACTATTGAGAATTAGAGATGCCAAGACTCCCACAAAGACTCCAAGACAAGGAAGGGGTTCGTTTGTGCTCAGCTGTAGGGGAGATATTTCATAGAATCATAGAATCAGATGGGTTGAAAAGGACCTCCGAGATCATCAAGTCCAATCCTTGATCCACTACCACCACAGTTACCAGACCATGGCACTGATGCCACATCCAGTCTCTTCTTAAACACCTCCAGGGATGGAGAATCCACCCCCTCCCTGGGCAGCCCATTCCAATGGCTG
>JAWWLV010000100.1:33191264-33211436 GCA_035041135.1 Platyrinchus mystaceus | reverse complement strand
TGCCTTCTGATTAGGCATGATTGTTTGACTATAAAGAAATACTTCTCTGCAGTCTTACTGGTTTTAAAGCATATGCAAAAACATCACTAAAAATGTTGATAAAGTATAACCTAAGCAACAGTTCCAAAGCAATGAATGGAATCCGGTGTGAACAGATTGACTGGGAGACCTCAGTCACAAAATACTGGATTAGAAGGTCACATGATTTGAACAAGTTTTAAGTCACAATTGAAGTCAAGACAAAAATTATTTCCTAAGTACAGTCATTTTATTTTGTCAACTGTCAGGAAGATTTTGTAAAGTACTGAAGAGAATTTCCTGGTGCAGATCATCAACGACTCAACCAGGAGAGATGCTCCACTGGACTTTGCTACTCATGGACAAGGAAAAAATGGCTGAAAATATGAAGGTCAAGGGCAGCCTTGGTTACAGCAAACATGAGGCTGTGGAGTTTATGAACCACAAAATTGAGCAAGAAAAAACACAACAAACAAACCAGAATTACAGTTCTTGGTTTCAGAAGAGCCAAAGTTGTTCTGTTTAGGACCTTTTTTTCAGGATATCATTAGAAATTACCTTGGACAACAAGAGGGTTGGATAGTTTTCAACAGAAAGCCCTTTAGAGCATAAGAAAAGTGCCCAGTGATACCCAAATGGTTTAATAAGTGTGACACAAGGCCTGCACACACAATCATGGAGCTCCTGAGTGAGTGCAAACATAAGAAGAAAGTACACAGAATGTGGTAGCAGGGACAGGCAACTCGGAGGGGAATATAAAGACATTACCTGAATATGTAGTAGTTTGGTTAGGAAAACAAGTGGAGTTAAAACTAATCAAGGAAGCTGAAGTGCAACAAAAAGGTTTCTCCAGGTGCCACAGTAGGAAAAGGAAGGCTAAGGAGACTCTGGATGCACTAATCGATGTGGCAGGAAAACTAGTGACAAGAGTCTTGTGAAGAACTGTGTCCTCCAAGGCCTTTTTCTTCACTAATAAAACTTGGGCTTCCCATGTATGAAAAACGAATGCAGTATCCACAATAAAGGAAGAATGAGCCCAGGGTGGTTCTGAGGGTACTGCAGGAGCTGGTCAAGGCCATTTCAACAATTGCCATGGTCATTGTGAATTTGCTAACATTTTAATCTTCAAAGGGTCTTGGCAATATGCTGAACGTCTCTGTGATTGGAAAAGGCAGAAATTACACCCCCTCTACAAGAAAGTAGAGGGCAGTCAGACTTATTGCAGGCCCTTGCAAATTCACAAAGGCTCTTAGAAGCCATTTCTGAACATGTAAAAGACAAGAAGTTAACTGGCTAGCTTTACCTTCAAGGCTAAATTATGCATGACCAAGGTATTTGTGTTCTTTGCTGAAGTGACAAGCACTACAGACAAAGGAAGAACAGTGAGCACTGTATATCTTGGCTTCAGCAAAGACTCTAACAGTTTTGTACGGTGTCCCTATCACCAGATTCATGATAGATGGGTGGGTTAAGCAGACAAATGATGAGGCAAAGTCCAGGTGATGATTGGTGAACAGAAGGTTCTTCAGAGGGCAGTAGAGGCACCCACACTGTTTAAATGTCTTCATTAATGACCTCAGCGATGAGACAGAGCAAACTTTCAGCAAGCCAGTGACTGATACTAAATTGGGGGCAGCAATCAAATGTTGGGGAGCAAGGCTATAACTCAGAGGGACTGGGCAGGCCAGAAAAACAAGCTGACAGGAATGTCATGAAATTCAGTCAGAACAAGATCAAGGTTTTTAATCTGGGATGGAACAAGCCCATGTAACTATCCAAGCTGGAGGACAACTGCTCAGAGAGAGGCTTGGGGTCCCAGAGACCACCAAACGGATCATGAGCCAGGAATGCACCTTTGCATCACAGAAGGGCAGTGACATTCTGGGATGTATTATCAAGAGCACAGCCAGCAAATCTGGGGAAGTGGTCCTTCCTCTACATGGCACTTGTGAGACCATATATGGAGTGCTGTAATTCTGGGCTCCCCAGGAGAGGAAAGACATCAGCATCCTAGAGTGAGGACACAGTGGAGGGCTCCAGGATGGCTGGGAAGCTGGAGGTACTTATGAGGAGAGGCTGAAAGGTCTGGGCCTGCTCAGTCTTAAGAAGATAAAGCTACCTGACAGGATGACACAGAGAAGATGGAACAAAGATGTGCTTCCAAAAGGGCACAGTGACAGGACAATAGGCAAAGGACAAAACCAGAAACTGGCAAACTCTGATCAGACATGAACAACAGGTGTTTTTACTGTGAGAGTGGTCAATACGAGAAGGATTTGCTCAGAGAAGTTGTGTGATTTTCATCCTCGGAGCTGTTCAGAGCCCTGAATATCTCGATCAAATGAGACTTGTTTAGAAGAGAGGGTTGGACTACACAACATCTGAGTGTCCAACTCAATCTTGGAATAACAGTCTGTAAGTATCTAATACTGTGGTTTATCTGTTGTCTTACTGCCCCTAAAATGCCTTGTTCACTGATTGCCAATTAATTAAACACTGTAGATAAATCAATAAATTGCTTTGATCCTGATTTGATATACACCATATCCATTGAGTAGTCTTTCCCAGTGGCAGCTGAACACTGCACTACAAATGCTTAAATGGTTTTTATTTTGGACTTCTTCCAAGGGGTAATAATGCTTCTGGAATGATGCACAAGGGTCATCCTTTGATCTTAGTAAAACAATATTGCCTTCTGGCTCACAGATTTGAAGACCTTGTTTCATGATGTTAGAATGCAGTGAGTTTTAAGACACTTCTCTGTTTCACAGAGCTAATGGGTACTTTTGAAGTCCTGTAAAGACAGTGCAGAGGTTTATGATACAGGAAAACAAAATGATAGTGGAAACCAGTAAATATAATCTAATGAGTATAGATTTTTTTTTTTGAGAAATACAAATTGGAAAATGAACTAAACCCTAAATTTAACTTCTCAATTAATTTACAGCATGTTTAGTTCTACTGAGGAACCAAACTGTTCAAAGTCATTATCACATTCCTACGGGAAAATTTTCATTATCTAGTTGGTATATTGCTGTAAGAACAAATCCAAGGACTTGAAAAAGTCCAAATAGGAACACAGTAAATTTTCAGCATCACACACAGTTAGACAAATCAATTATAGGTCTAACTATGTGCTCTACAGCATTCTGCAATGGAATGGTAAGATAAATACTTTCATTTCTGACGAAAAATATAATGTTCGTTTGAGAATGAGATATTTCTGGTGGAGTTCATATTTATAAAAAAAATAAATAAAAAAGGACAGAGAAAGCAGTAAAAAAGTTTATATCTTTTACAATTAGGTATTTTACAACATTTTGTCTCAGATATTTTTCTTGGTGTCTCTTTTTTAAAATTTGTCTTCTGGTTCTGTTAGAGAAAAGACAATACCATTAATATTAATGAAATTGTGTTTCCTTATAATTGTCGACTGGATATTAAAGATAAGAAGAAATCCTTTAATCATGAAATTCACATTATGTGCTTATTGCAATATTAAATAATCTCGTTTTCCCTTAGAGTTGCAATGGCTTATTATTCCATGAACCAAGAGAGGTTGTAGATCTTTGATGAAAGCAGGAATAGAAATTTGCTGACATAACACTAAAGTATTTCTATGTTTATTACACATTTTCCTAGTTAAGCATACACATTTCCTGCATACTTTGTATTTATTAGAACTGGTAAACTAATCACCATGTCCCCAGGACATCTCTCCTGGAAGGCTTAAACTCATATTTTAACAACCAGCACACAGAAGCATGTTAAATATTCATAAAAACTTAGAAAGAAAGTCAAAATGCATTGTCTACATTTTGACAGTATTATGTACCATAACGTTGTAATAAACTATTTTCTAAACTCAGAAACCCACTGCTGGTATTCCCTAACTTTGTATGACGTGCATGAGCTGCAGAGAATCTGAGGAGTTGACAGCCTGTTAGTGTGTTCAGTGTTCTTGGAATAGCAAAAGACAAATAGGAATGTCCTTGTACAACTTAATTGAATAATGGTGCTTTTTGTAACTGCCCACGTCCCTCCTGATCTGTTCACCTGCCTCATCAACTCTGCAATGGTGAAAATCATCTCATCAGAGAAATGGGAACCCAAAGGTACACAGAAGGTGCTATTCAGGGCTGATATTCTGCATCTTTCTCTGATTATCAGCAAAGTCAAGGGGTGTCTTTAGTACAGAATGGTAGATGCCAGATGTAAAAAGTCATGTGAATGCTCATGTAGCAGTTACTGTACTGAAATTCAACTTGTGACCATGAAATTTATTTAAAACCTATTCTTTCAAGGGATCTAGCTTGTATGCATTCTTTATCTCTCTCAGAAATTTGAGATTTGTTAATATATAGTTGAAGCATTAGTCTGGCATTGAATAATGCACTCAGATGCTGTTTATCATGGGTATTATGTAGTCCATTCTCAGTAGAATTATACAAACAACCTGCTCAACTCTATCAGTTTCAGTACATGTCATTAATGACAAAAACACTTGATGACAGATGAGATGATTGTCGATATAGATAGGGAAATGAAGATAGCTAAGTGTAGTTTTTCAGGTACAAATTATTTTCTTCAAATATTGAAAAGCTATGTCACTGGGTTTAAAAAAAAAGAAAAGATAAAAGAGTCTATCATATAAGAGGATATTTGCACAGGTAAATAAATAAACATTCACTTAAGGTGAAAACTTGAAGTAATCCCAGTGGAAGATTCTCAGAAAAAATCATTTAACAAAACAATCAGTCTGCAACAAGAGAAACCTTTTTGATTGTCAGCCAGACTATATTCAATTAGCAGAGCATGATGCAAGTTATGATGATCTAAAAAGTGACCAGGTATTTAGGATGGTGATTTATTGTAGCCATCATGGTAAAATTTTAAGGAAACAGAAACTCACGACATCATAACAGCACCTGAAAACCAGATCTTTTAGAGATTACCAAGCTAGGCAAAGAAGACTTGAAGAAAACCAAACAGTTCTTGTCATTTGATCAGACATGCGGGATATTGCAAACATAAATAAGCAACATATTTCACCTCCAAAGTAGAAAACATCTCCTGAAAAAATCTGCAGAGGTATGGAGGCATGAGCAGATGAGGTCACATCACTGTCCACTATTACACTGATACGGTTCCTTTTGACAGAGAGAGATACAGAATGCCACTGGCCATCATTTAATCCAGCACCTGGAAGTAAAATTAAAGAGTCAATATTAAATAAATTAAGTGCAAACTTCCACTATCTATACAGTGGTTATATTACCTAAATACTACAGTCTTGAAAGGAGGAGGGACTGACAGAGCAATCATAGCCCACGTAAAATCTCCAAGTGAATGTGAAATGAAAAGAAATTAATAAGCACAAGTGTCTTTTGTCAAGACAGAACCTTGCTTCACATTTGACAAATAAAAAATAAAAGTACTTCAGTGAATAAGCCTTACTGTAGTAATGCCCCTAATTATCTGTAATGCATCCATTTAACGTAATGACTGAGAAAACTATCCTCCCTATCTAAGGAGGTTATCATTAAGATATCATTGTGATGGATGATACAGTACTTTACACATAATACACATTTTTACTGCACTGTTACAAAGGATTTCTTCATATTTTAAAATAAAAAATAGTCATTATATTAAAACACAGCAAAATAGCGAAATCCTGTAAATGCTAAAAGCTTCAGTAACTGTCATGTTAATGTCACAAGATAATTTTTCTTTCAACTGTCTCTTTTATTGGACATGTGCAGGAAAATATTCTGAGAGTTTAGCCTCTAACACAAATTTTCACTACCTCTGGCTGTGTACGTATAAGGTGCCACAAAGCAATAAACCCGTAGCCCTGATTCTGGAAAGCACTTATGCATACATAATTACATAAATTCTATACAGGGCAGTGTGTAACCACACCATTATCTTTAACAAGTGCTTTAAGTCAATCATGTTCTTGAGTATTCTTCAGAACAGAGATAGTTCTTTCAGTGAAGAACAAAGAATAAAACCTTTGAATTATGCAAAGTCTTTTCTTGACTGCAGAGCGCATATGATTTGTGATCTGTGATTTCCCACTTGAAATTTCATGCATTTATATACTCCTCCCTAGAATGTGTTGTATATGCTGCAGAAACAGTCCATCAGTTAAGAGACTCGTTCAAACAGATGGGAAAGAAATTAAAAAAAAAAATGAGAAGGTTCAAACAGCTAAATTCCAGCATAACTAGGATCCATAGATTGTTAGCTAACACAACCTAAATAGATCATCAAGAGATAAAAACCCTAGAAACACATCATAAATTCAGATGAACTACCACCTAGCTAATATCTCTAGTACATTTAAGATAGTACAAGTCCTACACATATTTTCTATCATTTTTTTTCTGTCTATCATACTTCAATCAGTGTACTTATTAGGGAACATGTAACAAGAAACGTTAAGCAATTTGCTTTATCCTCAGCCTCAAAGAGGTACTTCAAGTGAATGATGTTTTCTACAGTCACATCTCTTCAACACACTATTTTTCCCTTTAGAAATCAAAGAATCATAGAATCATATAGCATTTTGGGCTAGAAGTGACCTTTAAAAATCATTTAGTCCAATCACCCTGCTCTTTGCAGGGACTTTTACTGGATCAGGTTGCTCAAAACCCCATGCAACATAACCTTGAACATTTCCAGGAGTGAAAATGCTATGAGGACCTAAATTTAACTTGTTTCAGTTTAAAACTGTTACCCTCTTGTCCTACCACTACAGATCCTTGAGGGTAAGAAAAAAAACAACAAAACCAAACCAAAAACCTCTGTCTCCATTCTTGTTATAGACCTTCTTTTAAGTATTGAAAGGCCACAATGAGGTCTCCCTAGTTTGTTTATTGTAGTTCACCATACTGACCTCCTATGTGATACTGAAATGGAAATTTTATATCCTCTTTGTATGGGCTGATGATTAGAGATACTCTGATGTTCATCTAGCTCAAGTTAAGGCTTCCTAAAAGTCCCTTTTATTAAGTCTGGGAACTGAGGAATGCCACAGTGGGAGCACAAGATATCTGGAGAAAACAGCTCACTGTGGCGTTTAAATTGAGAACGTTGATTAAATTCACATGCACAAATTTGCTTCTGTGGATCCAGAAAGTGGTACAACATTTAAATGGTGGAGGCCAATGGTCTATATTCCATCTGAAAATTATATTTTCTCGTGCTCTACCATGAGTTTCAAAAATGCTTTGCCAGACACAAGTGGGCAAAACATAGCAATTATTTTTTTTTAGTACATAATGAAGTACTAAACAAGATATCAATTTATTTTCAGTTGTTCCATAATTTTCATCTAAGTATTAAAAAAAAGGTCAATGGGACATCTTGCAGAGCAATGTCATCCAACCTTATGAACACACACATAAAAATACAGCGTATACAACTTATTAGGAGATCAGTGACAAACAAACAAAAAATTAGAGAAAGTAATTTTTAGATAAGACTGAGGTATAATCTCCAAATGCAACGACTGTTGACATCATTTAATTAAAAGTTGCATAGAAATTAAAAGCTGGTTAGAAATAGAGGGTCATAGAGGAAGCTGTGTAATAAGGTCTAACATTTACACATGATGTAATTCAATTTGGTCTCATTATTCAACACAAATTAACTTTATGTTTATTCCTTTTTTTTTAATCCATGTTATTTCTTTGTGAATATTTGATGACCAACTTGTAAAAGAGGCTACAAAGGAAAGATATTAAACAACTCTTCTGTAAAAGAATGATATGGATTGTTGTATCTTAATTACTTGTGAATTAACACGCCATTCTCCTCCGTTTTACGTGGTTGAAGAAATTCTTAAAAGACACAGGATAATGAATTTAAGAACTGAGCACAAGGAAATATGCTCTGATTTAATTATCAGGTATTACATATGTGTGTGTGTGAAAGTCAGGTCATAAGTCCTTGCCTGTAGGGGAGCAAACCTGTCCAGCCATCCATAATTTAATTACTCAGTCTCCAAATGCAGACTCGAATTGCTTCAGTGAGTGCTGAAATAAACACTTCAAAAACTCAAGGAAAAGTTCCCCATATGGTTTTGTTAGATAAATTCTTTCTCAGAAGAGAATATGATTTTGCACTAGTTTTTGCCTTCATAAAGACAAACACAATTCCTCCTGTTAGACTTTATGAACAGTAAGCTTAACCTAGCATGAGAACATCAAATTCTGCTTCAGTATAGAATGTCAAGATTTATTCCAGGATGCTTTCAGCTAATACTTTATGTATTGTGTTGCAGCTTTGAAATTCAATAAATTGCTCTATGTGCAATAGAAGCTGCTAAAAGTACCAGCACTTCAGCTGGTCTGTTAAAATGACAATGCATGGCAATAGTTTCTTTAACATACATCACCTAATTGAACAGCAATTGAAATAGCTCTTAGAAAACCAAATTCATCACTACTAATTAGCTGCCACTGACATTCTTACTAAGGAATTGACATTTTCAACTGGTGAGCCTAGGGAAATCTCTTGTCATTGAAATGGTACTCTTTGTGCATCAGTTATTTTAGATTATAACAAATACCAGGGCCGACCCTATTATCACCCACAGGAACAGGATCAAAGTATTTATGTAAATTTCAACATTATCTGTGGTCATTACTGGCTTACACTCTTTTCCTGAGTTAAAATAATCAACGGTTTAAAATTCTACTTTTAATCATGATACACCTGCACAAACCTAACGAGCTTCAGAGTTATGTTTAACCTTTTTTCTTTCCTTTCTTTCTTCCCCCCCACCCTCCACACCTCAAGGGAGTCTTAATTTTGTAAGAGGAATTGAAGTAAGGAATCAATCTAAAAGAAACCAGGGTCATGGAACTAAGATTAAGGAGACCTCATCTGCAAATCTTGTGGCTGTTTCTTTACTTAGTTCTGCTTTGCTCTCTTTATCTGCCTTAAACCGACTAACAAGTTTTGTGAGCATTTTAGATCAGGGGTTCTCATCTTATATATGTACTGATTATAATTGGTTTGGGGGTTTCTTATTTGTTTTTCACTTGTTAATTCACTTGACATGTTACATAACTGGAGCTAATTTGGCTTCTTTTCCACTGATAATATTTTGCTTTATGAGTATGAAATGAGAAATACATGCTTGGGAACAGGTCTAAATAAATCTAAGATCAATTGATGTTTTGGATATCATAAATTTTTTTTTTTCTGCATCCAAATTCACCTTTTCTTCTATGATATATTTCTCCAGCTAGTGGACTCTGGTCATCTTCATCCATATAGGAACTACTCCAATACAGACTAATTTCCTAACCTTCATATGTATCCTTTGTAATCTCATTTATCCACCTAATCTCTACTGCACTGGTTTTCCTGTCTGATAACTCATTCTGGAATCATCATTTTGTCCATCTACAAGTAAAGGGCAAAATTAAGTTTGCTTGCACAAAGGATGAGAATCTCTAAGAGGGCTCATGGAATGTCAGCAAATTGTATACTGCTGTCAAAGTGCTGCTAGGTAAAGTTACTGGTGTTATCACATAGTGATGTTACTGATTCTCAACATCTTTTAAAAAGTCTTGGAAGATGGAGCTGATGTCAACTCTGTCCTGCTCTCATATTTCATGAAATATGGCTGGGCCAGAAGTCTTTTTGTCCCCACATCAAGTGCTGACAGCAGTCAGAAAAACTGAGGAGAGTCTTCGTGAAAGAGTTAGTCCCATTCCTCCTGGGCTGAGTGCAAGTGAAAGTTGGGAGCTGCTCCTCAGAATCCCAGTTGGATATTCTCTAACATCATTGTATCTTAATATATTTGCTGCATCTTTTTGTCCTTATATATTTGTTTGCCAAGAGGAAGATTATTCATAAGAAGACTAGAGGGTACTGGCTTTCTGGAAACCTCAGTTTCACTGTGTGGGCTGAGTAGCAGTGCCCTATCAAAAGTAGATCATCTAGTCTAAAATCAGTAATTAACTACAAAAGTGACCCTTTAGCTCTGAGGTTTCACTTTCCTCGAGTTCTACTTTTTTTTAATTTTTTTTTTTTTTTTTTTTTTTTTTTTTTTAGATTCAAACTTGCCCTGGCTTTCTCAAACACAGTTTAATATTGGACATCCACTGTCCCTGTTTAATGAACAGAGACATTGAGAACTTCATAAAATAATAGATGTAATATTTATAATGATGTATATCTTTATAGAAAAATTAGTTACTTGATACCTTGTGAAGGCACAGACAAATGGTAAAAAACATTTTAATGACTTAGCCTGACAGAGTAAGTGATTACATTTCTTACACTTCACCACAGATGAGGCTGCTTAAATTTCTCAGATTATACTCATGAGCTGTACATACAGCATGCAGGTTAAGCTGAGAACTCAATTTTCCATTCATTATTATTGCAAGTAATTTCTACTCATTCGTGGGGAAAAAAAGGAATAAATACATTTGTGGGAAAAGAAAGCATTTAGAAATAATCATGTTTACAGTTCACACAAGTAAAGCACAGTTGCACACACTAGTCATAAAAACAAACCGAGAATATAGGTACCAATTCAAACGACTTTTCATTAAGTTGTGTTTTTTTATGCATAGGAGTCTTGGGTTTTACTTGTTTAATTTCTTTTACCTGCAGTGATGTCACTCAGCACTCTTCCTGGTCTGTGAAGGTTGATTTTAACTTTCCCATCACTCAGACATAAGAGGAAACCACCTGAAGGCCGGTGTAGTTTGCTGGATAACAGAAGTCCCTCCTTGTTCCAAGTGCGAAACTGGAAGCTGACAAACACTTCGTCTTGCCCCGACGTGCCTGGCAGTGCCAGGAAACTGCTGGAGCCCAGGAACGTCACAGGAACCACCTGTGGCTCTAAACAGGAGAAAGACACGTTGCCCTAGAAAGAAACGAGACAAATACAACATTGGGAAGAGCCAGGAGAACTTCTCCGTGGAAACTGCAGAGCTTCAAAACACGGTGAATAATATTTGAGTGCGTCAGTCTAAACATCAAATATGAACATCATCAGCTTGGGCAAAGTTTATGTAGCTGTTTGACCAGAAGAGATTTATCTGCCTTTATTTGTTCCTAAGTTACGTGGTTGATTTAATGGTTCTTCAGGATTTAAGACAGAACTGCCTTGTTTCTAGTTTGTCTCAGCCTCAGGAAGCACCTGGGACTTGACAAATTTCTGAATGTCAGGAAAAAATGCCACTGAATGTATGCAAATACTTACATGGGTCTAAATGCCTGTATGCAGAGAAAAATGTTGAGCTCTAAGAATGACTGTTTAAATTTAAGAAAAAAAGAAAAATCGCCAGACCAAGACACAGTTTTTCCAAACTAATGTAATTGTAGATGTACAATAACTCCAATATTTGCCTTCGCAAACCAAAAAAATTCCACATAAAAACTATTGCTACTTACAAATGTGAAACAGATACTTCATAAATGAGGATCAAACAGCCCCATGTGGACTAGATCATGAGCTGGGTTTAGGAACCTAACCTTTATTTTGTGCTCCTCCTGAAATCACTGTTTCTTAGGTAAATTTGTGGTTGAGTTAATTGAGATTAACCTGCATCTGTGCTTGTCCTGAATGATGCAGATAAGAAGTCTGGAATGGGAATAATGCATTTTTTGCATCTGGTGACAGTTATTAATTTATGATGCTTGATAATAATACAAAATGAACTTTGATCTAATGACTTGCTGGCACCATTTGACCTATAACTAATTTGTTCTGTTCAAATGATTACTGAAGATTAATGCCTTTGGAATTTAAAGCACACTTAACTTCCATTCAACACAAAGAGGTTTTAACTTTTGATCATACATAAAACTTTGACCACTTAGTAAAGTTATCATTTTTTAAATAAATACTCACTAGTCCCTGGCATGGCAAGATACTTAATTTTATCTGTTTTCATTTTCCTCAAGGAAAATATACAAATAAATAAAAGCTTTGTCTTATGAACTCAGCTGTGAGAAACGAAGGGCCAGCTGAACTGACTCTTTGTGAAAAGGCAGTCATAAGACTAATAAGCCTTTTTAAACACTAAAAACTGGCCATTTGCAGATTCTCCAAGCAAAACCTCTATTTAACAAGGCTTCTCTGATAACACAGATACTCTCTGGAATATTTATGTTATAAAACATCTCCTAAACGGTTTTGAAAGTAGCACAGCAATTCAAAACATTTTAGATTAAGAGAATTTAGTCCACACAGAGCCTGCTATAACTGCCCACACCACAGTATCCATCAGAAACATGGACACAATATTATACAGAGGTACCAGTTTAGTTAATTCTGCAATATTTCAGGTGAGTTTCATGTGAGAAGAGATGCCTGTCATTCATTTTCTCTAGGATAGAGAACCAGATTTGATTGTTCCTATTCTGAACTGAAATGTAAGCCAAAATCCATGGCTCTTGAAAGCAGTTAATATTTGTTCATTATTTTGAGCTGATTTCTGTAATATCCCTGCATTTCCTGCTACCAAATAAATAAATATTGCAGATAGAGATGACCCTTATATTATTAGGAAAGAAAAAACAAACCACAAAGCCAAAACCACGGACAAAGGACTTAGTAAAATTTCTAGGAAAGCTACTGTAACACAGAGGAAATTTGGTTTGGTATGGAACAGCTTCTGTAACAGGTTTTGATAATGTAACTGTTGGCCATGTCACAATAAATGCATTAAACCCACCAACCTAAACTACATTTCTTCAGACAAAGAAATGTATGAAGAATTGACTAACATAAATTGACTAACAGAACTTATTGGTCAAAATTATAATGCTCTGGACAAAGCAGAGTGGGTCAGTGTCCTCAGTGATAGAAGGTTTAAAATGCACTGCTGCTGTTCTTATTAGTCAGGTGCAGGTTCTTATTGCTCTGGTACAAAGTCAGAGATTCGATGGCTTCAGGTGCATCTTGTTTTACTCCTTGACTTTTGTATGAGCACAGCACAACAGTGTGGTATCAGACACACCTAAATATCAGCTAAATACCTGAAGAATAAAATGCATCCTGCATTTTCTGCTGGATGAGTCTATACAGCAGCAAACGAAAAATAGCCCAATTAGCTGATTGCTTGATTTTTTTTCATTACATGACACAGATTTCACTTGACCTGTGTGATAACAGATTCGACATGAAAGTGGCTGTGGTCTTTTTTCTCTATTTTACTTATTTATTCTTTCTTAACTATGAATCTCTTACCACAAAGTAGATCTGAGATTTATGCCTCCTGGCCAGGTCAATAATGTTCACTTCGTTATAATAAATATTTTCAAAACACCCATGAAAGTTCCTGCGTGACAATGTCCCTGATTTTCCAGGCACTGGGATCCCTCCAAAGCTGAGCTTAGAAAGAGAAGAGAAATCAATGATACTATTAAGTAATTTTCTATGGAAAGAAGTTGACTCTAATGTATGAGCAGAAGTCATAATGATGGCCAATAATGAATCTGCTACTCCTTGGCTACTTCATTTTATCACATTTACATATTAAAAGAAAAGGTAATAAAAAATTAGGCTATATTAAGTCATATGTATGTACAAAATTATTCTGAAATGTTTGATTTTTCTTTTTTCCTTCTGAGGATGTCTCTTAACAGTGGCTTAGATCAGTTTTCAGGGTCCATTACAGCTGCAAAACCCAGAAGAAGAAGGAGAAGGCAAAGTACATGCAGACTATGCAGGACAGTGTGAAAGTGATCAACAACTTCTTTAGGAAATTTGAGCCTGACTTCTCCACTGTGTGCACACCATAACTACCATAATAGGCAACAAGAGTGCATCAAATTAAATTATTCTAAGGCAGATTCAAAACAAATGAAAGGAGGTACTTTTTCCCCCTTTCAAAATGCCTTGGCAGTTCCTTGATATGGTGCTGTAGGATTACTTAGTTTCAGAAAGAGATAGGAAGATTTAATAAAAATCCACTGAGAGCTAATAAATTCAAGAATATCCCTCTGTCTAAGTAAGTCCCTGAGGCAGAAGCTGTTAGAAAGCAGTAAATTATTTTAGAAAAGCATTGCCACAAGGGTGACCTCAGTTATGCTCTGGTCTATGTTTCCACTCTTGGACATCACCAGAAACAGGATGGCAGTGTAAGTGAACTTTTGAGCTCACTCATTTCAAAGCTCTTCTGGATAACACTGTATGAAAGCTCAGTTTAACTATTTATGGTTTAATTTTGAAATTTGACTTATTTTTAAAAATATTTTTATCAAAAAAAAACCCCGAAATCAAATATATCATACATCTTGTTATTAAATTTAGAAACTCTTATAGTCAGAGAAGCAATTCTAAATGCAGTATTTTGTCCTTTTTTGAAAGCTTTAATATTTTCTTTTTACTTGTGTTGGTAACATATACTTCAAACTATAGCATGTGGAAGAGAGGAAAATTTAATTCGCAATAGGGATTGATTTGGTAAAATATATCTATTTGTCAACCAGTTATTTTAGTTATTTTTTTTTAATTGATATGATCCTCCAAACTTTGATATTGTGATTTACATTAAGAAACTCTAAGCAGATATTTTTGAAAGGAGATACTGCAGACATGGAACAGCATGAAATCTTACTCTAAACTGCTTAAAAAATGGAATGAGTACAATAAAGTCTGCAGGTTCCAGGCACTGTGCTCTATCTCTGATTCTCTCATCCAACAAACAGGATAAGGGCAAACATAAAGCAGCCAGTCATCATATTACAGCTGTGAAATATTGGTATTTATAACAATAGGTGGGAAAATTTCACAGCAAATTACATCTACTCTTTTTCGTGAATATACCATTTGTTTAAGCAAGACTTTTTTACAGTATATTTTTTTGCTCTAACAGGGATTTAAGCCTTAATGTAAATATTTCTAAAATGCTTTTATGCTGATTTCTTTATTCTCATAAAACTTTATATTAATAACATTGAGTTGGGCCTTATTCATTATGTTTGCATACTGTTTATCACATTGGCAACTCTACTGAAAAAAAGACATTAAAATAATGAATTCTGGGATGAAAAACATGGTCTTTTGAAAACATTGAGTTGCTAGTCTAGTGGAGGATTAACACTCTAAGAAATCTCTTTTTCTTTGATTCATTCCTTTAGGTGACAGAAAATCCCTAAAGCCTTAAGCACTACAAACCTCCTAAGTTCTGTCTCCTTTGCCTGTTTCACAGAGTTTGCATAACAAAGGTAATAAATGTAACAAAGAAAAGATAATTTTCACACCTCATAATCAAGGTCCAAATAACTGAATTCTCCTTTTGTATGAAAATGATGAGTGTGTTTATCCACTGTAAAGTTTATTTGATTGTTAAAGTGCTCAATGAGAACAGAATGCCAGTGTTGATCATCCAAAAGGCTGCCCAGGGTAATATTAATTTGGGCATTAGAAGGATGAGTTTTAGTATCACCTTGAAGGAAGAAAAATAAAAACTATTAATTTCATTCAAAAAAAATTATTCAAATATATACCACCAGTTTATCATACTCCATACATTAAAATGCACTTTACACTTTAAAAGAAGTTGTAGTCAAATAACAACTAATAACTATGTTAGACTTTGTGAGATTGTAGCTGTTACCTAAATTAATGAGTAGGGACAGCTTCCCTTTAGTTAATTCCAGGGTGATGTGGTCTCCATTTTTTCCTTCTCTGTGGAGGAGAATTCCGTCACTTTGCATTGTCTTAAACTTCAGAGAAATCACATCTTTCAGTGCATTGGTGAGTTTTTGATTTAATGTGTAAATTAGACAACTTTTCCCATCAAAGCCAACCACCTCAGACCCTAGAAGTAAAGAAATGAAAGGTAATGTATAATGCTAGGTCTAAATGAAATATTTACACATAACTTCAATGTGACATAAAGTCCCACCACTGACATCTCTGGACCCACCTGTGCCCAGTTAATTGTGGGTTGTTTCTTCCCCATATATTAAGATTGCCCTGCTTAAATCATCATAGAATCATAGAATCAGATGGGTTGGAAAGGACCTCTGAAATCATCAAGTCCAACCCTTGATGACACTATAACTATGTGATAAAACAAGGTGAGAAGAGATCTGGCTTCTAGTCAAATCTAGTGCTATTCTCCCCTATGCTGAAGGTATCTCTTCCTTGCCTTGGAGCTATAAAGTACTTTGTTAATGCCCATTTTGTTAGTGACCTGCTGGCAATGCTGTTCCCAAGACAGCCCAGGTTGATGTTGACTTTCTGTGGGGAAAGGGAAAGGGGAAGGGAAGGGCCAGATGATTTTACCCCAAAACTATTAGAGAGTATCTTTCAAAACCAGTACACATTGAACAAGGCACACAGAAAAGGACTGGTAACATCATAAAAAGCTCACAGAGTATTCACAGTTCATATATAAAGAAGGAAAAAGTAATTACCCTTGAAAAATACATTTGTGAAATGAATGAAGTTGTAAAGGACACTCAATAAAATACGAATTATTTTTCAACTGATTGGTTGACTTCTTGCAAGTCAAGGAAAACCCATTATCTATTTATATTACATATATTATATTTATATAACCTCACTAAAAATATTCCTCCGTATGGTCAGCATGGAAATGAACTGAATTCAAATTAATTGTAGTACTTAGAGTTAATAATTTATATTCAATTTTCAAAAACCTCCTGTCAAGTGAATGCAGCTATGTTTTTAAATATGGTTTCTTTATTTTCCTTCATATCTTGATAATGAAGAATTCATTTATCAAATATACAATGAATAAATATGACATTCTACCTAAATATGAGTCCTAGATTGACTATTTTACTTCATTATGTTATTGAATAAATGTGGACAGTAAAAGCATTAATTAATGTTGAATTAAAATAGTGAACATGAAGTAGAATAGCTTCAATAAAGACTTCAATAAGACAACTTGCACATTGCTATTTATCTATCAAACCAGCTAACTAGATAAATTCTTAGTAGACACTGATAACAGTAGAACTTCTTTTGATTGAGAACATAATCTTCTTATTGGTTATAGGGACAAGAGCATAAACAACATTAATATTGCTTTCCACAATCCGTTACTCTATTCTGCAGCACCAGCTCCTAAGAAGCAAAATCTACTCTGTCTACGTCTGGAAAATGAACAAAATCAAAGCTTCACCCCCTCAGCCCTGTCCCCCATCCCATGTGTCAATGAAGATTATGAGAGGGTTGCACATATTGACCAAAATCCTTATAATATTTCTCACATGTGCTTGTCTTCATCATCTATGCATTACCCTAGAAACACATTTAAAGAGCTGTGAGACAGATAGCTTGGGTGTCCTACAGGGTCATAAGGATAAAAAGAATATGGGAAAATAATGTTTTTTCTCTCATATTTGCCAACTACTCACAGCTTCTACTAGTTGTTGGGCTTCAGCATCCCTCTCCATGGATTTTCTCTACTCTACCGTTGTAAATAAGGAAAATAAAACAGGTTGTTTTGTTTTATAAACACTCATCTTTTGTTTTCATTATTTACAATGTGTCTTTCTCAAATTAATGTAACCTAAATCCTTAGTATATTGTGAAAATAGCTTAGGAAATCATGAAAGAATCTGAGAACCTGGAAATTCTGTAATCTCCCTCACATGCCATAGGACCAAGAGTCCTAGGGACACAGAAAAAAAGTTATAGTTGAAATTTCTGTTTGAAAAACTGCTTGTTTGTTTGGGTTTTTTTAAATCTTTAAATCAATTGGAATTAATGCTAATGTTCTATAGCAAAAAATCCTTAAAACAATGCAAACTGTTTGGACATTATTCCAGTTATGAGGAGGATATTAAGTCCTTTCTTTACCTGATGTAACTGTGCTATTGTTTTTGAGCATTTCAGCCAGGAAGGGAATTCTCAAAAAGCCTCAGAAGTGTTAAAGAACAGTGGAAGAGGGTTTGTGTATCACAGTATCCACAGCACTTGCTGTGAGATACATCTAACAATTTTTAATGTGCAGCATTCATTTAGCTTACAGTTACCTTTCTTCTACAATTTTATACATTTATCATTTTCACATTTGAACCTATCTTTCTGCCATATGAAAAAACAAACAAACATACAAAACAAACAAAAAACCCCAGAATTTTTGCTTGTTTGTTTGTTTGTTTTTATTCTTAGACCACTGGTTTTCAGAGGATGAAATGAGCGTGCTGTAATGAAGGGAGAAAAGAGTAAGCCAAAGACATTCCTAGTATCCCTTTTTTTCAATGTCAGGGCTTAGCTTGTGTTTTATGTGGCTTAATTGTCACAATCTGACATTTCAGGAACAAGACACAGGAAATGTCTGTAGGGATTCATCATTCTCTTTTGCACACAGTAAATAGGAAGAACTATCAGGCAGAGGCTTGAGACAGATTTTGGGGTGGGGTTCAGCACAGAGTGCAGTTCAGTCAAGGCACAAGCAGATTTTGTCAGTCCATGTGAGGTAAGGTAGAACACCTGGAGGTATAAAACATCTTTCTTTCTATCTTACATGAAAAAGACTGTAGAATGGGAGCAAAAAAAAAAGAACAACTGAGGAACATGGCAGAGATGGAAGAGTAAGGAGTGAAAAGAGCTAAACACAAAAAATACAGGGGAATTCTTTTAATGTTATTTCGTCTTTCTACTCAATAAATGCTAAAAGGAAATAATGGAAGGACTTGACTGGATGCATGATTTACAAACACCTGAAGTTTTTTTATAACCAAAGAAATTGTGTGTAAAAAAGAAAAAAAAAGGAAACAAAACTCACAATAATCTGCTTGATCCCATAGACATCTATCATGATTATTACCAAGCCTCACTGAGACTGTAATTAAAGGGGAAACAAAATTTCTGAGGATACTAAAACAGATTATTCAGAGCAGGTATTTGACTGGAAGTCAGCAGAGCAGCAAACTGTAAGTGGTGCCAACATATGTCCTGTTAGTGTTACTTCACTAAGACAGTAATGACATCTTTAGGATGTAGCAGTCATGCATTTTTTCATATCACTTTATGGAATAGTGAGATCAGCTTCCTATATTCTAGCAAGTTTACTTTTAGTTGTGTAATTTGCAACAGAAAAGAATGAAGGAAAAAATTAGAATACAGAACATAGTTCACATACTTGGTTGCAAATGAAAAGTTGTTTACTTTTGCAATATAAGACCAAGAGAGATCTCCCTAAAGGAAAGGATGAGAAAATGGAAAATGTGGAATTTTGAATAAAAAATAAGGTAGGAATTATTGGCATTTCTGGTTTTCTTTATTTGTTGGTTCCTCCTTGAAAAGTAGTCATTCAGAAAGAGTCAGGAATAATTACTGTGACAATAACTACATGTCCTCATTGTACCGGATAAATGGAGAAAAAGACTGAAGAGGAAAAACTAATGTTTTAAATTTTTTAAATATATTTTAGAACTACAAGACTATAATCATCTGGTTTGTCTTTGCCAGCAACCACTGAATTAAACTACTAAAAGCACATGGTAATTCTAGAGATTCAAAATAAATACAAAGATGATAAGAAGTCCGCAACTCATTTGTAATGAGAGCATTTATACATAGGAAAAATAAGCACTTCTAGAACATAGAACAACACTAATTCAGAGAAAATCTTAACCAGCTTAAAAAAAAGATTACAATATTTTTAACATCATGTTCTTTATGTCCTAAATTATGGTGGATAATGGATGAAGTAAACATTCTTTCTAAATTCATCCTAATCTTAGAAGATAACTATAGTTGATTTGCTTCCAGAAGCTACTTATAGGATGGATCTTGTACCAAACAAGTAAAACACTGATATATATATAATCTTCCTTAAAGGTAGTTAATGACCACACAGAAATATTTTAGCTTTATAACTGCTTATTCTGCATGCTTTCTTTTTTCAGTTACATGAATACTTTTTGTCCTTTAGACTCATAGTTTTCCATTGCTTGGCAATAGGCAACACAGAAGAGAGCCATATATATATATATCTTGCAAGGTGTGACAATTATGACACTGAGTGCATGTAATTAAAATCTGGACTACAGGCACGTGCAAAAGGGAGCTCTTCTGTTTGGAAATGTTTGAGAACAAGACTTTGAGTAAGGATTTAAACATTATCAAATGCACAAGGTAAAGGACTGGGAAGAAGCAAAGTTGACTGACTTTCAGTA
>JAWWLV010000100.1:33169163-33185541 GCA_035041135.1 Platyrinchus mystaceus | reverse complement strand
TGTACCAATGGTCTTTCAGTCTATTCCTTTCTGGTTTTTATTCACATTTGGTGAGTGTTCTATTCAGTGGAATATCCTGACACGAGTCTATCTTTTTTGCCTTTTACTGTGTGAGTGGAAAATTAGCATAGCTTTACATAAGAGAGCAGTCCAGAATTAGGAGATGGAGAGAGGAAGAGAATGCACTTACCAGTTAATTTATCAAAGGTGACAGCTGACATTTGTGAATGGACTCTAGAAATTCTTTCTGCCTTCTGGTTTTGTTTTGGCAGTTTTGTTGTTTATTTTTGTGTTTGTTTTTAGGGGGTTTGTGTTTTGTTTGTTTGTTTAAAAAAAAAAATGAAACCACTTGCTTTCATGTTATTATGGACGAAGATTTCAACACCTAAAATTAAGATAACAGAGAAAGTTTGTGGGGTTTGTTTCTTATTACAGTATTACAGTTGGACACAGCATTGCAGGGGTGTGTACAAGGGTATGAACAGCTATTGCTAGCCTGCAGAGCTTTATCAGCAGTTAATCATGCTCCTTGGCAAATGTGGTTAAGAAAACATGTTTTCTTTCTTTCTTTTTTTTCTTTCTTTCTTTTCCTTTTTTTTTTTTTTTTTCATGTTCAGCATGAAATGAAAAAGTCCTTAATTTTCTAGATGCCATGATATGGGGACTAATGTAAGCAATAAAAATACCTTAATGTAAACCACCAGCTATTTTGAATTCTTCTATCTACCTTATTTTCTTTCATTCATTCATATGTAAAAAATTTTATGTGAAGTAACTTGTCACCATTGGAGGGAGCCCTTGTATTGACACAACTGGGCACAACACTGAGGTGTCCTCATTCTCCCTTAAAAAATTATCATAACAAACCTTCTTTATGAATTCCCAGTTTGTAATTATGAATCTAATATGCTTTATTTATTTGTTTATTTATTTATTATTTAAATTATTTATATGGTATTTATTTATTTATATATTTGTTATTTATATATAAACCCACACACACGTATCTCAGAGATATTCCTGAAAATTGAAAACACGAATGTGTTTCAAAATAGTATTTCTGGAATTCTAAATAACCTTTATCTTCAACAATTTTCAAAGACTAGCAAACTCATTATCTGAAATGGATATACATATACTTTTTAAAGTACAGAACTGCAGTCAATGAATTTGGATTTTGATATTCTAAAGGTAACTGTGATGATCTCTGAAGGTAAGAACCAAAATATTTTTGAAAGTGATATGATTAATTATTTTCATTATTTTTCTTTTTATAAATCCATTTGAAACAATCTGTAAAATATAACTACACTGAATTTTAAATCTGTGTTACAGTGTAATGGTCCTTTCTACTTTTGAATCAATTTGAAGTTTAACAACTACTGTTCTGGCTAAAGGAATGTTTTTACTAAGAGTATTTATTCTTGAGAGTGAAATCAAATTTACTTAGAAATAATAGATTGCATAAGTGTTATGAAGTGTTTTCAAAGAGCAGTGAAATATTTACCCTGTTTATTCCACTTATTTACTTGCCAAAGTTCGTAAAATTTGGGGGAGTGGTATATTTCTCATTAAGTAAAATTTAGGTAGGAATCAGTATTTGCTTTTGTACTTCCACAACACATGACAAAACCCAGAGAATACCAGAAAGATAATTTGGATAGTTTACAACCTAATGCAGCAGCAGTGCATGAAATCCACTGAAATGTCAAAACACTACTTTGGAATCATGTTTGCTCGAAGCAGTATGAAAAAAAAGCTGTTTTAATATTATAGTATAAATTTTCTTTTCATACAATTTCACACCTTGCTCTGAAATGAAATTAAATGACCAGAAAGAAAGGAAGGAAACCTCATTAACTATGAAACATATAAATGGCAGAGCAAATGCTTTATAGCTCCCATGTCCTGAGGTCATAAACAATAAAAGAGTTCGATAAAAAGGTTTTCTAGTAAAGTATTTCTGTGGTTTTTCATATATGAAGTCTCATGATTTCTATCTTTAGAGAAATTTCTGTGTGTGAATTCTTTTATAACTCATCATTGTGGACTTAGTGTATGACACACCGAGCTGACATAACAACAATCAGCTCCTTAGGTTGCTTCAACTACCATGTTAACCATTCACCCATCTTAAAAAAACCTTAGTGGAAATCTTTCTCTTTTCCTTTTACATAATGCTTTCCACTCTGGTTATTAGAAGACCTTTCAAAAGCAATCAGCTTCCATGTTTTTTAGCTTTGCTCTGATGGAAAGTACGATGCAATGAAAACCCAGAGGAACTCACTGACGGAACTAAACTTTTCAGATATGCTGTGAGCAAGAAGGATCTAAGAACTTTCTGTATATTAGTGCTAAATCTGCATAAAATCTTAGCAAAAATGATAAGCAAAGGTATATCAAGATTGCATTCAGCAGTTATCAGGGATTAGGAGAAACGCATCACAATATTTCCTGTTATAATTTGGAGCACAAAAGTAGAGGTTCATTTCTTTCAGAAATGTCAGCATTCATGGTGACAGGAGGCTACTGCTCTAGGAGGCATCTGATGCCTCAGAAATGCAGAGAGCAAAGTCTGCACTGTAAACACTTTAGATCACTTAGGAATACTTGAGCTCAGGGGATGTTCCTAAAAGCCACAGTGGGCTTTTAACTAGCGAATGGAATAATACCAAGCTCCTAGGTATTTGCAACATGGAGGATTTGCTTCTGACACAGATTCCAGAATTAGACTGTTTAATGGATTTGGATAACCTAAGCAGGAAAATGATGGCAGTTTGTTCTTTGTGGTACTTCTGTACATTTAAATACAGATAAATGACTAGCAAACACAAGTGACTAGCAAATCTGGCATGCAATGAAAGCAACCAAGAACACAAGTGGGCACGCCTTGCAACCCTCAGCAGCTGGGAATGTTTGTGGAAGGGAAAGAAGAACTGACTGATGTGGTGTTGCTCATCAGCTATGGGAAGGGCAGGCAGACAGCAGGTTATGTGCCTGCACAGAAAGAGAGAGCAAAGAAGGAGGACTTTGCAGAAGCATCACAAAATTAAATCAGATGGGGATAAGACTATTCTAGATGGAGCATTTTCTTTGCAGGTGAGAATTTGAATAATTCCATTGCTCACAGGGAAAATATGACACGTGGTTTGCAGCCTGAAGGCACATCAGAGATGGACACCAGCTTTCTTCATAATGGGCTATCTGATGGAAAGTAGAAGGAAATTCAGCAACCATCAGTAATTCTGATATATTGCTTTCTGTATAAAAGCTCAAAGAGCTTTTATGTGGGCCTTTGTGACCACATATCCCATCTCCTCCACATAACATTTTGCTTTATCTTCTCCCTTAGCTAAAGAAAAAAAAACAACCCAAAACCAAACAAACCACAAACCAGAAATGTAAATAGCATCAGGGGCAGATGAGGTTTTGACTTCAGTTGTTCCCGCTGCTGTATCCCAAGTTTAAAACCTTAATCTAATTTACACTGGCACAGATTTATCTCAAAGATAGGCATTTAAGTACTTACTTTCCCTAGTGTTACTGCAAATATCACCCAAATCTAGCTCCATGCTAATGGTCTTATATCATGTGAGAAAAGCATCACTGAGAAGTAAAATTACACAAGTATGTGAGTACCTTATTGATGCAACAGGATGAACATAGCACTGAATTTGAAATGTCAAGAGTCTTTCAAGGGTTTTTACTCTAATAATCAGGAATCAGATCTTAGATGGAATAAATGGGAACAAATTCCATTTAGTGCCCATGGCATGAGTAACCATGACCCTACTTCTTCAGAACAGGTGACAGAATATGTGGGAATCATGCTGGCAGTTTGTGATGCTAGTGTCTTTGTTCCATGTAATTATGACAAGAATTTAATTGTATCTCTGTGTACTTCTGTCAATGTGGGTTAAAGCTAAAATACAGGTCAGAAAGAAAATGGGTGGGGGCTCCCATAGATTGCAAAGTCCACATTGCAAGGTGTTTATTCCTAAACAACCAATAATTTTCTTTCAATAATTAACTGCTTACTGGATAAAGTGACATTGAATAGGCATGATCAATATGAAAGATATTTCTTTATATTAAAAATAATCTTTCTTAAATGAAAGAACCAACAAATTCTGTTTTTATTTGCTCAACATGGTGCCCCTATAAGGAGACTCTTGTGCCAGCAACATGCTTGTGAGGCAAAAACAAAGCTGTAGAACTCTGATGAAGTACAAGTGTTGCTAGCTTGTATTATCATATTTTCCAGAATACTGAGTATCTTTCATGTCTATCATTTTATGTATGAGAGATAGAGAAAGTAATTTGTGCACTGCAAAACTGGAAATTGTGATCAAATGACTACAGGTACACGGGTGGTCACTTCTCTCCAACTAAATTATTCTTTGCTCAAGTGTAGTCTTGAAATTGATTTTTATTTAATTTTGATATTCAGAACAGACCACCAGCTTTTCCAAGAGAAACAATACCATTGTAGAGTGCATTGAAACTGCTCCTAAACCCATTTTTTTTTCAACCAAAATTGGGGATGCATAGCACCTCATGGCTTTCTGAAGGCTAGGAAATGAAAGTAAGTAAATAGTAAAATACTTTATTTTTTTCTTATATGTAGACATTCCTTGTGGAACTTAGAGCTTAAACTTGGAGGCAAACAATTTTAGATGATTTTTGCATGCATCGAAAGTTGCAGTAGTCTGTAGGAAAGTGTGTGATAGTCTAATTTTTACTGCTTTAGTTTTCTTTGTAATATTTCAACCTAAAGGATCTTTCTTCCATTCCAATCTTTAAATTGCCTTTGGTGCACAGTGGTGCTGCAGAATGGATCATTTTAGTTTGCCAGTCATCCCCACCTACTTGGTGCACCTGGAAAGAAAAAAAAAAAGTGCAAAGCAGAAGAGAATAGAGAATTAGCCTCATACACCTAGAGAAAACAATGCACCTGAACAGACAAATTGATTCTGAAATGCTTTGGAAACACATTCAGACTGAGACCTAACTATGTGAGATCTTGAAGGAATTCAGATGGAAATCTAAATTTGAACTCTAGTAGCAGGCTCCTCTTTATATTTTTATTTATTTATTTTTTATTTAGTCTCCTGTGGGGGTTTTTTGGAAGAAAAAAAAAATCAAAATACAAAAAACCCAAACAGATTAAATTATCATGTGATTCATGTAACAACCACCAAAGTCTGTCTCAGTTATTTTCCAGTTGAATGATGGACATATAAAGTTGCAGAGATGCATATTTGTAAATTTATTCTTAAGGCACTTTATAAATACAGGTTGCATTAGACAGAATTAATTCTACTGAGGACAGTTTTCTCCTTCATTTGCAACTGAGACTAAGCACATACAGTTTAATCCACAATTCACTGTTAAGGACAGCAAGGAATTAAGCTACTACAGTATTTTATATCTAAAAAGCAAAAGGAAATAACAGCATGGCCATCTGACCATAGGGATGTTTCACTGAAACCACTTCTGAAAAACGTTTTGTCATTGCATTGGAGAACAGCTTATTCCTTCCCTTTGATAAGTGCACTTCAGTATGTCTGTGCTACAGTAGAAACTCCATCCTTTTTCCTAAAGAGGGCCCAAAATCTGGGAACAAGTAAATCAAGACAAAGGTCAAGCAAGGAAGTGCCTGACCACAGTTTAACAACACAAAGAGGAGTCATTTCCTTGGAGTACCTTGAGAGCAAAGGTTAAAACCAAATTTCTAGATAGCAGTACAATATAATTGACTGAGCAATTGCAGATTAATTCACCAGTGTGTTTTACAAATACTGGGGATGGAAGAACATTTGGGGAAAGGAAGAAGGAGATAATACTTCATCAATTTATACTGTCCCTCCATCTGATAATCCACTCAAAGAAGTGGGAAGTGACCACAGAAGGCAACTTAGTGATTCTCAAGACCATTCTCAAGTTTTCAATTCATGATATCTAATTTATTTTAAAAACTGTGAAGGTCCTACTCCATAATAGCTACATTAGTACTAGTATTTTTTTTTTATTTTATTTTTTTAACCTATGACAGTCAATTAGACAATACTGAGTTCATTCTCAGCCTGTTCCTTATAGCAGTCACCTTCTCTTTGAAACAAGGAATTGTTTGCTCCCAAAAACCTTTGTCATCATTGAATAAATCAAGGATTAGGCTAATTATAAAAGGAGACTGCTTCTGTGTGGCAAATTAACAAATTGGCAATCAGAAGTGATGTCAAAATAAGCACAGGAAAAGAACATGACGACTTAATATGGTATCAATTGTATATATTTTTAGATCTGTCAGAATATGGAAATCATTCTGCAACTGTCAAACTACATTTTAAGTTATCTTCATATAACACACAGTGACTAAAAGATTTCTAATACTTTCAAAATGAAAATGTCATTCACATTCTATTTAAAATATTAATAAATGTCATACTTTGTTATCTCCTTTTTTCAAACCATAAAGTAAGAAGCTTTATATATATTCATAAAAAGTATTACATGGCTTGGTAAATTTATTTAAAATATATTCTGAAAAAAAAATTTTAAAAATTCACATTCTAAAAGAACACACAAAAAGAAGCACACAATGCAATTACAGATGGATAGTACTTCATCACAAACAATACCTTATTAGGTACTACATAATCTCTTCATGAAATTCTTAAGATCAGTAACCATTATTTTAATACTTTTGTAATTTACTTATGATAGCTTAATATATGGGTTTTCTTAAGATAGATGAGTACTTCTACATTTATTTATTCTAAAATACTATTAGCTGAAACTCAGAACTGAAAAATAAAACCCTACATATGCTCACTCAGTTTCTTATTACATCTGTGTGAAGTTTTATCTGTATTTAAGTCTGTGTGAAGTCTGTGCTAAGGGGAATCCTACCAGGATGAGTCACTGGGAGTGCAGAGAGCTCCTTCAGACCTCTGACACATCCAAACAGGCACTCTGCTGCCTTCCAGTCTGCCTGGCCTTTTCTCACTAGCTGGCAAAGAAAGGGATTAAACTGCCGCCTGTCATGGGAGGTGATAAATCCAGAATCACCTCTCAAGGAAGGGAATCTAGAAGTTGGTAGTCTGTACTGATCCCCTTCTAACACAAACAGGACTATAAACCAGGAGTCACGCTCTTCTTGCCAAAAAGGTAGAAAACACTGAAAGGAAATTGAGGAAAAATTCTAGGACCATAATTAGGAGCTGGGATGACTGAAGCTGATAAATGAATATGAAGCACAAACATAGAGGTGTCATTATTCTGCTGTTTTTTGCTCTTTACAGACAAAGACTAAGGAAGTTGCTTTTGGAACATGAACCATCTGTGAGTTTATGTTTATGCTGTTGGCATGGTTGAATATTTTGACAGTGACAAATAATTAAAAAAGAACATATATTTCAGACTGAATTTACAAATGTGCCCATATAATAAAAGAGAAAAATCTTGTACAAGCAATTAAACATGATTCTCACTTATAGGCCTTGCTTTCCCTGCCGTAACCTTGCTAGTCAGTGCCCCAAAATAATTACTCATCCATCATACTAGATGAATAAATCAAGTGTTTCTATCTGACCTTTGCTCCTAAGGTCTGAGGTGGCTCTAAAAGCTTCCAGCTGCTAAAGATCTGGACAGGAGAATTCTGCACCTGCCTGTGTATTTATGTGTGTGCACCACAGCAAAGACCCAAGAGTATCATTAAACATGGTAGTAGTGTAACTTATTATCAAAACAATTCTAAAGAATGCAAGTATGCAGTTGTTAATCATTGGAAATAAGAGAAAATATCCACTGCCCTGTAAACGACCTTGTAACTGACTCCAGCCCAGCCCCCCTTAACAAGTCAGTCCAAAGTGCTGAATGGTTGGCTCTGTGTTTGGGGACGAAACCCCCAGTTAGACCTACCATGCTGAACATTCAGAACATTTTTAAGCACTAACTAAAAAAAAAAAAAAAAAAAAAAAAAACAACAAAACAACAAGCAAAGAGATGTTGCTACCTGCATGTGAAGACACAGAGGACTTCCATAACTTCCTTTTTTCTCCAGGATCTTCCTTTGACCATGACCTCCTATAAAGTCTTTCGGCAGCTTATATTCTTGTTGCTTTCTGGCCTTACTGGACTGAGGATCAACCTTCAGAAATTGTATGTCTCATCAAATTCTGCTCTAGGACTATTCCATGGTTTTACAGCATAATTTTTATCACACTCTCAAAGCAGTAAATTATCTCATCCAGCTTGTTCTGAGATCCCTGACAGAAGTCATTGACAACAATAAAAAGAGAACCATCAGTCTCTATTTCGTTCCAGCCATAACCTTTCCAATCACTCAGCCAAACCTACAACCGGCATTATAATCTAAAGATTACCTTGAAGCTAGAGATTCCCATAGTTTTTCTCCAACTGTGGCCCAAAAAAAAAAAAAAGACCAACCACAGACATCCAGTTCCAGCTCAGCAAAGCTAAATTAAGAGGAAGCTCATCAGAGCTTTGCCAGCAGGATAACAGACCCCGAAGCTTCGAGCTGCTCAGGCAGAGGTGCTTGCTGGCTGCCCCCAGTTATAATAACACATCTCCAGCTTGGATGGCAGTCAGTGTCTCACAGGGGGGAGAACACTGCAGTTCTAACAACCAGCTGCCCCTTTTGCAGGGCCACACCAGGGAGCTCTGTGGGACGGTGCTCTCTGCAGCCCTCGCAATACACTCACTCTCGCGCTGAGAGAGACTCGCTCTACGCGGTTACGTGAGCTTTGTCACCACGTTGTTCATCTTCAGACACCTAAACCTACAGGCATACCCAGGCAGAAACTTGTCCTGCACAAATAAACGGTATTTCAAACATGGCCCTCAGGTTTTGCTATTAAAAAACACAGGGAAGTTTGTGAAAAAATGCGGACTGATACGAATGGAACTTCATATCACCACAAAATATGTTAGAATTGATGCACTCCTTCAGAAAGTCCCAAAATAGGAATAAATTAGAGACACTCCTTGCATGCTAAAATTAACCTCCCAAGGATTATCAAAATCAAGCCTGCAAATTAATGATAGGCTCCATCAGTGGCAGAGAGCAGGGCAAGTGGAAGATTTCTTTGATGGTGTATTTGCTCTGGAGTGTGAAAAACAGGAAAAAAAAAACAGCAAAAACCTACTTATTAAATCCAAAGTATTTACTATTCTAACACATGGCTAAGAAAACACTTGGTCAGCTATAGCATTGCTTCATAATTCCACTTATATCACCTAAACTGGCTGCACTTTTACAAAAGCAAAGATCTGACCTCAGGCGAAGAAAAGGCTACAACATTTTGAAATAATTCTTTTGAGGACAGTGTTTTCAGTTAAAATGTTAAAGTCTAATTTTTCATTAGAGAAATAAAAAAAAAAGAAAGGAAAACATGTTAGATCAAAGAACAAAACATGTGGAAAATGTGCCATAACAAACCAAGAATAGAAGTTAGAATAATTGTAGTGTGCTTTATTCAGACTGAGGAATACATGCATGATAAATCAACCATTCAAGCCCTCCTTCAATAAAATCTGTTTGTCAGGAAATTAGCTATGGGTACTTAATCCAGCTAAGAACTTAGCTCTTTCTCATTGTTTCACTCCAGCAAACTAGAAATTTGGCAGTCTTAATTATTTCTCATCTTCATATTTTCAGAAAGTTGGTTTGTACTTGTAGAGATTTGGATTTTTTGCCCGTTTTGTTGTTCTTGCTTCTTTTTATTTGCTCTATTTTTTATAATTCTATTTATTTGTATTACTTATTTTAAAGGTCTGTTTCCTATCTGCATGGTCTTCCATTATTTTTGAAAGGGGAAAAAAGTATATCCTATAAACAAAATAAAAACAGTTAATCATCAAGCAAATACAGCAAGGGCATTTGTCTTTTGTATTTTTATTTATTTCTTAAGAAATTCTTTGAAAGAGACTGTCTTAGGATTTGAAAAAATGGAAACTAAGGCAAAGTAAATCTTAAAAATATTCATGCTTCATGTTGTTCCTGCAATTTTAAATATATTAAAACTGTGAGTTTAACTTAATCTTTAGTAGAAAAGTGTATGATTTTTTTTTTCTTTTTCCCCACATTAAATATCTTTGTATATGAATTTAAAGTTAATGGACTTGATTGAACCATTCTTAACAAAAAAATTAAACGCATTAGTGGGTTCGAGTTTTTATCATTAAGAATATTAAGAGCAAAACCAAAGTGCAGCTGCTGTGAATTATTAAAGTTGTCCCACTTTCAACAACAACAAATATTAATATTGCCTTGCAGTTTATTTGTATTATGTACACTATATTTACATAAATATTTTTTAATATTTTTCATTATTTTTATTGTCCTGCACATGAGACCACACGGATTTTTCACTCTTGCAGAAGATACCAGTAAGAGCTCAGATTTTTCCTGCTGGCATTTATGACAGCATCTTTCAAGCTTTCAGCTTCTCCTGCCTACATCACCAGAGGCAATGTACTTCTTGTTCCTAAGGCTCACCGTCACAAATAGAATTGGAGGGATTGCAGTTGTTCAAAAGATTAGAACCTGCACTAAAATAATTCTGACAGAGGGATGTTTTTTTAAAAAAAGGTTTTCATTTTTAATCTTAGCTCTTTGTTATGTGGAAAACAGCGTGTTGAATACCCATCTCTAACAAAAGTACATCTTTTTTCTAAAGACTATGATCTTCCAGCCTTACCAAACACAAGTTAGTGCAGGTTATTTACTATTCCAAAATAATATGTATTCTATGTTAGATATTTTCTACGTAGGTTTTTTTTTGTCTTGAATAATATTTGTTTTCTGAGATAACATAGTAGAATGCAAACATAATTTCAACTCCACACAACACTAATTAACTGAACTGTAATGCAGACTTCATATGAATAACTAAATCTGTCTTCAAACAAATTATAATAGCATTATGATAAATATTGTCTAAACAGATAAGAGCCACAAAAAATACTACATTGTGATTATCTATTATTCAAACATTGAAAACTTAATATCAAGGATGTGTTTGCCTTATGACACAAACCCTTGGTACAATTAATTCTAAGAAAGAACAAGTGAAATTTTCTATATTTGTGAATATTATCAAACATAGAATGGTTATTTTGTCATTGATAGCATCCCTAATTATTCGAACTTATTTCTTTTATGAAATATATATATATATACACATTTTTCTATGAAATATTTTTATTTTAGTTACAATATTGACCATTACCTTTATCCTCATAAAGATGCTTCTATAACAACCAGAGTTCTTTGTGAATGCACTAAGCACAAGGACCAGTGCTACAGTGTAAGATCTGTCCCTCACTTAGTCTTTAAAGGACTGGTTTAAGCAGCCCACTCAGAACAAACATCCCCAAAATGATGAGTTTTATTGAGTCACGAGCAGGATACATTTTTCTGCTCTGCTGTACTGGTAGAGGCAAAGAACAACTGACATTCTCTCTCTTCATGCCACTGTGCTTGCAGATTTCTGTTGCATTCATACCCAATATTCTCTTTTCCAGCCCAAAGAGCCCCAGTCTATTCAGTCACTTCTTCCATGCCAGCTGTCTGCTTTTTAGTCTTTCAAATCATCATTTTTTGAATCTTTTCCAGTTCTACTACATCATTTTGAAATGCACCCTCAGATCTGCACTGAAGACAGGAACAAAACATATATACTCACAGGGAATAATAGGGTTTTCTGCCTTATTCCCTACAAATCTCTTAATAAGTCTAACACTCCATTTTTATCATTGTTCCAGAGGATTTGATGTTTATAAATGTTTCATAGTTTCCAGTTTTTGTCCTGTATTATTCCATAGTCATTTACATGGAAGGATGGAGGTTTCTTCCTGGGGGGTGATTTGGGGGATTTTTTTGCCATATACATTATGATAGCAATGAAGTCAGAATATTTACATTCCTGTTTAATTATAATTGATTATATTTATATAAATATAATTGATATATAAGTTTAAAAAACCTCATAAATGCTCCAGGCTAAAATCTAAGCCATAATTCAATTCGAGAATATATTTTTTCTTTTATTTTCTTTTTTTTTCCCCCCTGTTTATGGTAAAAATAAATAAAATGTATTTTAAAAAAAAGGCAAGAATAAATGTACACACTTTTTCTGACCATATCAGAAGATATTTAAATGGCAAGATCATACACAAAACACCCTGGAACAGACTGATTTGTTAACTATTTCATGAGTTTCGAGTTATGCATTTGCTACTGCAAAGTATTTTTCTTCCTACTGATGGTAGAGAGATGCCTTCAGTCAATTACTAATTTGTATGGTTGTTTTGGACAAGGATGTGAACTTTCTCTCATGTGAAAAGTTATACTATTGTTTGGTCTACTTAAAAAAAAAAAAGAAAACATGATTTTCAGAAACCCACTTTCAAAATTAAAAATTACACACACACACTTTTAAGCCATTTTTTGAGCTGGGGTTTGTATGTCTCCATGTGAAAGAAACAGGAAACGGTGAATGTATAAGAATATGTCCATAATTTAATAATTTTCATTCATGGAATAATTTCAAATATATGTATACTCTAAAGAAAACTGCAATCTTTATTAATTTGCATGAAATTTGAAGATGAACCTGTGACAATCCAACATTGGGAAGGTAGATGAGGACAGGACTTTTATGAGAGCTCAAGTTTGTGCAGCGTTACAATCCTTCCACATGAAGCTAAATGAAAAGTTTACAATTTTTTTTTTGTTTGCTTCCACTTCATGTGAATAGTTTTTCTTTTCCTTTTTTGCAAAACAGTAGGAGTGTAGAAACATGGAAAACTAAAAGAGGAAAAGATGAATTGCTAAAATAATCTTCAGGAATCATTCAAAAGGACACCATTTCACAAAGGGTAATTTGGGTTGGAAAGGTCATTTGGTCCAAATTCTTGGTTAAAGGGAGATCAGCTATTAGGTCAGAAAGGTTACTCAAGGTTTTTCCAGTACTTTGTCTTTATATTTAGTTAGAATTTTAAGTATATATTGTGTACCTTGAATGTTGTGTGAATGGGCTTTTAGTCTCCAGGGAATATGTTGGAATATGCTTATAATTTTCTACTGGGCAGCTACTGCAGAGATTCAGAATTACTTTTCAAAAATAAATGTTTTGCTGTGTTTGCTCACATCTGCCATATGAACTGTCAGAAATTTCCAGGAAAATTCTCTTTTATTCCCTTTTCTCATTTGTACAACAGGTTAAAAAAGAAATGAGACAGAGTGCATAATTAGACAGATTATTGTGCATAATTTTGTCAGTTATTAAGGGTTTGATTCTTCCAAGCTGCAAAGCATATCTTCTCTTGATGAAGTCACTGATATGAAGCACTACCTTTGGTGATAATTCCCGAGACATCACATGAAGTGGATCAGAGGTTAATGGAGTAATTTCACTTTATATTGCAGAAAATCTGCTTGAAGATAGGTAACTATAGATATAACATAATCTAAATAATCATATGCAGGTTGTTGGGTTTTTTTGTTTGAGTTTTGGGTTTTTTGTTTTGGTTTTTTGTGTGTTTGTTTGTTTGTTTTTAAGATGATATGATGCTGACTGTTACAAGCTAAACAGCTTGGGCAGGACTCTGAGGATCCGTTTTTGTTTGTCAGGCTCCTGGAAATGAAAACTGGTTATTAAACCAGTTTTGTTTGGATTTTGTGAGCTTCAATTCCCAAAAGCCATTTACAAACAGGGAAGAAAAACTGAGAGAATTGGATTATATTTAATTGACACACACTAACAGATAGAAGATATACAACATCAATAAACGGTATTTTATTTCTGATTTTAGGATTTTTCCAGGGGCGTGGAGGGAGAGGGCAAGATGCAATAAGTTCAAAATGAAGGGAATGGTTATAGATTAAGTATTAGGAAGAAATTCTTCACTGGGAGGGTGGTGAGGCACTTGAACAGGCTGCCCAGGGAAGTTGTGGATGTCCCATCCCTCGAAGTGCCCAAGGCCAGGTTGGTGGAGCTCTGAGTAACCTGTTCTAGTGGATGGTGTCCATGCCTGTGGAAGGGGGGTTGGAACTGGATGTTCTTTATGATTCCTTCTAACATAAATCATTCTATGATCCTGTACCGATATGAATAATATATTTTATAATATACAATTAAAAGATATGAATACATTCTACAAAATATATGTGAAAAATAAAATGTATAAATATCTATAATACTACGTTATCGACAGTACTTTCAATTATTGCTTTCAATGGCCTTCATGACCTCATTTGAGAGTTTTACTATCTCATAATTTCAGGTCAGAACTTTTCAAGACATTGTTAAAAAACCCCTTGAAATCACTCAGGTTTCTCCCCAATATATCCACAATGAAAAGTGCAAAACAATTATGTAAAGTATTCTTTTAGCTTATTTCTATCAAGAATATTTTTTTCTCCAAAGTAAATGTTTAAAGAATGGTATTTTTTTCCAAAATTTCTGAATATTCTTTTATAATAAATATTATTTTATAATAAATATTATTTTATAACAAATTAAGAAATGGCATTGATATCAGAGTTGCTTAATTACATTTATTTTCTGAATGTCTAATTTTTGAATAAGAGAAAAGATTACCTTCCATGCCTTTTGTCAGCCTCTAGACCCAGAAAGGGCAATTAAAACCATCCAACCTTCCATTACAGAATAAGTGGTAAAGTTTCACTGCCATCGTGTTATTTTTGGGGATATGTTTTGTTGTCGTTGTTGTTTTGGTTAGTTGGCTTTGTTTGGTTTGGTTATTGGTTTTTGCTTGGTTTTGGTAGTTTTAATGTTGTCTGGATTCATGTAAAACACAGACTCAAGCAGGCTATTAAGAAATATCAAACCTCATCACGTTCAAAAATATGTTAGAGGCAAATCTCTAAAATTTTATTGCCATAAACTTGACACATGGTTAATTTACTTACTACATAACTTGGTGTTAAATTTTCATTCCTTTATCTCAGGGAGAAATCCATCAGTGGAGAACCAGGGGAATAGATACTGTTTGGTGTTTTTTTTTATTTTTTCACCAGGTGCTGCTGTAAATAAGAAGAAAATCTCTGGGAGTAAATTCAATACTATCTGAGCAAAATGAAAAGATGAACCTACAGGGTTCCTGTGGGAAATTTTTGAAGAGGCATTATGACAAAATATTTTGACATAATGAAATACAAACAGATTGCACAGGTAATATGAAGAGTATTAATCCCTCAGTGGTATTGCTGGATTTTCCAGTATTTCTGATATTTTTGGGGGAGGGATAGGAAGGAGATGGTTATGGAGAAGAAAAAGATAAGAAGACAGAGACATCTGAATTGCAAAAATGATTACACAACAGGAATGGAGGGGATAGGAAAGTATAAGAGGATATTTTAAATCCAGGAGGTGAAGAAATATTGGGATAATATGTAATTAACATCTTCAATAACAACTTACAATATTCAATTTTTTTTTTTTTTGCAAACCCATGGATATATGTAAATTAAAATATTTCTTTTATTTAAGACACAGCCCTAAAGTATACTTGCAGGCACCATTGTTTCAAAACATTGTAGAGAGAATTTTTGGAGTCTGGGTAGATAAGAAGAGTCTCAGCATTCCTACCAAAAATGACAGGATTCTGATTTATTTTTTCTCATTTTGCTGTTTTCAAGATCAGAGAAATGAATCATCTCTCTCAAAAGCATTGAGTTAAGCTTGGACAACACAAATTAAGTGAAGAATGAGGAAAACTGTCAATAATGAATAATGAACATTAAATGTAAGATGTCCTCTTAATAGGGAGGAAATACTCTTGAAATGTTAGAAGCTCTTAAAAAGTGACATTAATCTGCAAAAATAACAAATCTAAAAAAAAAATCCTAAATAAAACATTGTTATTATTCTACTTCTGTTTAAATAAAGAAATAATTTTTAAACTAAGGAAAACCTTCTTAACGATTATTTAATTAAAAGAGTTAATTCTCTGTACTTCACCTGAGATATATTCACAATATTCCACAATAATTTTTTTGCTATACACAATAATTTTTTTGCAAAGCAATATTTTTTTTTTCTGTTCTACAGAACTACAGTGCTAACTCCTCTCAAAACCTTTAAGGTAGAACATTAAGAAAATCCAAGCATGTAGAGAGTAACTGCATCTCACTAATTCCAATTCTGTATTTGCTACTCCACGTATTTCATAGGCATTTCTATTAGGAAGCAAAAATTAGACTTCTGAGAAAATGGTGGGTGATATTTTGCATTAAGGATATATCTTACTGTGGTGGGGGAAAACAGTTTTTCCCCCCCCGAAGGTGAGAAAATGGTAAACCCCCAGGGGGTGGTGATCTTTAGAA
>JAWWLV010000100.1:33117111-33147881 GCA_035041135.1 Platyrinchus mystaceus | reverse complement strand
AGTCACTTTATATTTTTTTTTTTTTTTTTTTTTACCACATACTTAGCAGAGGATTTTTACTGTATGTGATAAATTCATGCACAGGTTGCTTGTCTTTTATTTTACTGTCCTTTGCAGGGAAGATTTAAAAAACTGAAGCTGCAAATATATATTTTGAGTCAATTTTAACATACTGGTGAGCTTTGGAGTTTTTACACATAAACTCTTCAATCTGATAAACTCTGTGATGATTTCCTCTTCGAGGGTGTTACAGAAAGACAGAGATCAGTTGGGGGTAAGTTGTACATCCCTGAGTTACAAACTGTTCTATTCCAAGTTTTTTGGCTGAAAATGTCAGACAAGCGAATGATGTGTAAACTATGACAAATATCAGCACATCAGAACCAGCTGTGTTGAAGGCATAACTATATGTCCTATTAGATAAAGAGGTTCTCTATTTTCTGTGAGTAACAACAGAAAAAGTGTCAGGCCAGTCTGCACACCTAAGTCACAGCACTTGGAAAGTGCACCTATGGAAAACGTAGTGATAGAGAACCCACCGAAATTATCTATGCCTGGGATGGCAAAAGGAATCAACAGATTTGGGGTTTTTTTGCTCAAAAGGTAATTAGCAGAAATACAGAAAAGTAACATATATATGCAGCCTTTTTGCTTTTAAACAGGTTATGGTCAAGAATGATGACTCTGACATTTCTCCAAGAAGGAGGATCTAACACACATGAGTTACTAAGACTAAGGAAGAGTCACCAGTTTCAAAAAAAACTGCAAATCAATTCCACACTCTTGAATCACATAATGTGACTATCACAGGACACTTGTGATTCAGTATTTCCTAAGCTGTACATTTCCATAATTGTGAGTTATTTTACATTATGGGAAGTTTCCAACAGACTCTAACGTGCCACCTCCTTTGAAAAGGGAGCTGTGAGTATGTGTAGTAATGAATCCACAATAAATCCCCCAACACTCATGAAATTATATTACATACTATTAGAATAGTTACTTGGAGTAAAACTGCTTCTATGTAAAGACACAGGACTGAGGAACCTATGATAAAACAAACTTCCAGCTTTAACTTCAGCTAAGTTAAATAAAACAGAAAATAGACCTCATAACTCAAATATATGTAAGAAAATACAGACACAAAGAAGTGTGCTTTTTAAAAGAGAAGTTACAAAAATGGTCATAATTTCCCCAAATTTTATATAATTTTGTGTAAATACTTTAATTTCTCTGCTTTAGATATAAATTTTAAAAAGAAGATTCAGATTCAAATGAAACTGAAAACTTGATTCCAGTTGTGGAATGGATAAATCATTATTCTTGCAGGAAAAACCACAACTAAACCAAAACTGAAGGCTGAACTTAAGTATATTTCCCTAGCTGTACCAGGGGAGAAATGCTCATCACTAAATCAAAGACACTGCATTTATTTTCTTCTTTAAAACTCCTGCTAATGAATAACATCATGATGCATTTCTCCATAAGCTAGACCACTCAGGCTTTCACTTAAATTATTAGCCATGGAAAACTTGTTCAAACTGTGAATTGCTCTCCTTTCCTCTCTTAACTCCTCCTTTTCAAAATGATACAGAATATAACCTCTGTTATTTTACTACCCTCCTTTTAAGTGGAGAGCAATTAGTAATGTTAAGGAGAGAGTACACAACATCAAAACTTTTGTGATATAAAACTACAAATTTAGTTAAAACAAGAACTTACACTAGTCAAAAGGATCAATAAACATAGATACAAACAGATAAATATCAATTACAATATGAGGTTCTTCACAGATAAAATACAGATGATAATGTCTAGAATATGAATTACTGGGAAGAATGAACAGCAGTACCTCTGTTAAAGGTACTATTTAAGGACATAAAGAGTTTCTTAGCACTTCTTGACCAAAATTTAAGCTAAGCATACACTTTTTGCGATGTTTTACTGCATACCTCCTGAAGTCTGAAAGAAGAGAAGGGAAAAGAGTTGTCATTTGCAGAGGAAAAAATCCAATGACATAATATACAAGCAGATAAATAAAGAGGTAAGAAAAATAACTATGCAAAAAAACTGGGCTTGGGAGTTTGGGCTTTACTGCATCTGAAACTGCATCCTAAGGAATAGAGAAAAAAAAAAAAGTTGAGTGAAGAACATAAATGGACAAAACATCCCTTGTTCAAGCACTTTTATATTTTTGGTAAAATTAAAAAAAATCTAAAATTGACTTGAATTGATTGATTCCAAGATTGAACTAATCATTATCAATGGAAAAGATTTCTGTCCTCATTATTATGATTATCTGTCCTGATATGATTATTACTGCCTTTTTAAAGTTAACTGTTAATTGTTTTCTGGTTTTGATATTTATTGTAACATTTTTCAGGCAGTGCTTACTAGGGTCAATATTTACATCTTTTAAGAGTTGGTACAGTTCTGGTCAAGACATAATTCTCAAATGAAATAGTTTTTATTAGTGGTAGAACACACATTTTTGGACAGAAATCTTTTCCTTTCAACGAAGTGTGTTGATGAAATAAGAAAACTCCTGTTGTAGAACCTATACCTGACTTCACTTAACAATACTTAATCTACAGTGAGAGCTGCTCTAGGAAATAAGTGTAGTGGGGTTAGCCTTTCAAAAATTCTTTGGTAATTAAAGGACTTTAAGCAATAAATAAAACCTACATAAAAGATAAACTCTAAACAGTTATGAGGTAGCAAGTAATGCCTACATTTAGGTCACCAGTATGCTGACAATGAGAAGACTGAGACCAAGGTGTATTGCATGAGTAAGGACTACAGTCACCATAAACCTTCTCAACCAGCTCCCAATATACAGAGAAGTGGAAACAAATCATATTTAGCAGCCACAAGAGGGGAGAGAGGTTAATCTCACCTAACTTGAGCGTATCTCCATCCAAATTCAACACCAACAGGCAGTGAAGCGTTTTATAGGCGAGGGAGGGTGAAATAGTTGTACATGGTTCATTTCAAACTAACAAAGACACCTAAGGTCAAAGGAACCAGTCTTAGAAAACACAGTGCCCTTTCCACTGACTATAAGGAGGGTTTTTATAACTAGATCATTTGTAGATGTCCAGATAGTCCTCTTTCATCTCAGTTTTTACAAAAACTTTGCAGTGAATGAAAAAGCTTTTATAGCTGTAGTGATAACAGGAGCTTCAGAACCTTAAGATAAACCATAAGGACACAAAGACAATTCAAAACTAGCATCTGAAAAGAAAAACAAAAAGTAAGGAGCTGTGAATTTGCAGACAAGAGGAGTATCTCTCCTACTCAAGTCTAGAAAGAATGGTTACAAGGTGAAAATCCTTAACTAGTGAAAATTTCAATACACGGCCCTCAAAACTAGCCATTGTCCCTCCTTCTAATACACAGTAGTTTTAAAAACAAACAACCAAAAACGGTACTTGTTCTGAGCAGTCTTGTAACAGGGCAGTGGCTCTGTTAAAAACAGAGTAGAAATAACACAATAATGCAATAGGTATCATAAAACGTGGGATGTTCTTGCCCGTAATGAAAATGAGCCCTTCATTTACAAAGACAGCTTATAGAGATAACAGTCAGAGGAAATCTGTAAAACAAATAGAGATTTAAGATTTTCCCTCCAAGACTATGTCTATGTATTGGTTTAGAAAAGAGAAAATTTATTTCCCTAGAAGCTGAACTCCTAAATAAAGATACATAAAAAAGATCAATAGACCATCCCTGAATTTGATGGTTTCCATCCTTGAATTATGCATCACTGCCTGCAAGCCATACCTTCAATCTGCATTGCAATCATTGAAATAATCATTTTTTATTAAGTTTCAGATAATGGAATTGAAGCTCTGCTCTTCCCCTCTACAGATCTAACAACTTCCTTATCCAATGTCTGCATCAGCTTTTAACTATTTTTCAGAACTTTTATTTGATATTTTACTGGTGGCAATATTCAAGAAATAACTATCTACATCACTGTTTGCAATACCAATATGGGATTTCAAAAGAGCCCTCTCTGAAGAGCTGAAGCTGCTCTACCTCTCAGATATATTTTATCAGTCTGTTTTAAGACAAGCAAAGACAATATTGTAGCAGCTTATGCTCATTTATCATTTGGAAGATTGATTTTCTTTTCTCACTCCCCACAGCCATATGGATTAGAAACTCATTTATTTCTCTTTGTTATGAAAACACAATCTGAAGCAGAACTATGTAGCAAATTCAAAGAGAGGGATAATTATGCAACATGTAAAAGACTGGATAATCTCATTATACCATAGATGGGTTTTGACAATAAGAGTGACTAGAACATTTTGAATTAAAAGTCAACAAAATTAAAATGCATAAAATGAAATACATATTAACATAATGTTTAACTGCAGCAAGAAACAACTGAAATCTAAGGCTTAGAAAAATATAGAAATTAATCAGCTCTACGTACGGACAAAAGAACAGAATTAACTCGACACGATAAATATTCTTTCTTTAGTCCAAGCTGCTAATCATTCAGGATCAACATGTATACAATCATATAGTCCACTTTTTCATGTGGATTTTAGACATCATCTCTCTGGTATAGTGTAAACTTTGTCTTCATTAAAATTCACGCAAATAGATGACGAGATTTCCAAGGCTTATTAATTATTATACTAGCTACAAAGATAATCAGAGATAAATGCATTTGAGAGTCAGAAACTAGGCTCTGAATTTGATGACCAAAAATTAATTATTGCTTTTTTTTTTTAATTAATAAACTGGCATTTGCTAGGTTAAGATTTTGATTTCTTTGTGTTGTTCCATTTTATTCTTACAATTAGATTTAGTGTTCCAGAAAAAATTAAAGCAAGTGTTTTGCTTTGTTTTGGTCTCCTTCCCCTTATTAAAAAGACAAGTTTCATGCAATGGGATCAACACTTTTGGGAAAAGAACTTTGCCACAAACAGCAAGACAAAAGAGATTTTGTGGTACATTTTCAGCACTCAAAATAACTCCTTCTGTCTTAATGGAGTATTTCTATGGCTAGATTTTTGATGTTTGTTTGCTTTTTGCAGCCGTTCACCTTTCAAAAGCTAAATTACTTTGCATATTTAATTATCTACACAATTCAGGTGTAGTTTTTCACATTCCACTGCCTTGCTTGGGTTTGCAACAGTGCGTGGTAAGTCCCTTTTAAGTCTCCTGCAGACACTTAATTCTCATTATTGAAAGAACATACCCAAATGCTTTCCTCCTGACGATACTGCTTCCAGTTTCGTCCACTGTCACTGAACATCAGAAGGTAGCTTGTTACCCAGTCTGAGCTCCCGTAACCACCTTGAGTAGCAACAGCAGTAATTTCAGTTCTTTCACCAAGATCAATCTGAAGCCACTGATATTTATTGGACACAAGTGGAGACCAGCCACCAGCACCTTAAAAAGAATGAAAAAGAGTGAAATGTATTCCTAAAAATAAGGATTTTAACACAAAGTTTGTATATAAACGTGTATATAACGCAAAATTTGCAAAAAGAAATTAGTTTGTTTGAGCAACCCAATCTAATGAAAGATGCCCTTGTCCAAGGTAGGGGTTTGAAACCAGATGATCTTTAAAGGTCCTTTCCAACTCAAACTATTCTATGATTCTGTGATTCTAATTTAAGACATAGTTGCACCAAAATTGTCTTAGTATTACTTAGCAAGTACTATAAAACTTTATCCAGATTACTTGATATTTGCGACCAAATGTAACAAGTGAGATCATTGTGAATTGATTCACATCCTTTTTTTCTCTCTCTAAATTCTGTAATGAATTTCACAGAGTAATTTTTAACCGATTAGACTCTTCAAGTAAAATATTCTGAATTTTGTCTTTTTACTTCATACATCTCAATTTTACATTAAGCAGACTGGAAGATCTCCTAAGGCCCCGTCTACTCTGAACGATTCTGCATGGTTCTGTTCTGTGAGGCCTGGATACACAGATTTGCATATGAAGAAATAAAGACCAGTTGGATGACAAATTTGCACATGCCTCTGAAAGTGACCAAGAAATTTGCAGGCAAAACAGTAAGACAGTATCAGGTATACACATGCAGTCTCAATCACAGGCACAGCCCTTTGCAGACATAAAATTTCACTCAAAACATAAGAGCTACACTCCTCCAGTATTTTAACTAATTTTAACTAATCAGAAAGACACGCTGAAGGGAAGAAAGACATCATATCAATTCAGTGCTCCCATGTCTTCCCTTGTTTGCCTTTATTTATTCAGATCATGCTACTAGCTTGTCTGTAAAGCTGGGTGGCAAAGGGGTTGGCAGGTCTCAAACAATCTCATGAGAAAAAAAATGTTGGTTTCTGAAACTGCTTTGCAAAATCTGTGGGTATTTAGACACATCTGGTGAGTTTTATTAGAGAACAGTGTGACAGAAATTATAAAAGCGCCATTTCCTAAGTACAGATTTAGATCTAACACAGATAAACACGAGAGGCACCTTGAAAAGTTCTTAAAGCATGCATACACAGAACAAGAACAGATATATCTGGTTCCCACAACAATGACTAAACACTGTCTAACGCAGAAATAGCTGCAATCCAATCTTATGCTTGAATAGGTTTCAAGATGCAGAAAAATTCACAAGTAAAATAACACATATGGTTTGATTCTGTTCAAAGTCATGAGTCAAGTTCTTAACATTATCTACTCCAGGAAAAAAAAAGAAAAAAAGCAAAGAAAAAAAGAATTTTTACTTAGGGATGTAAACCTGTCATTCAAATATAGAATACTGGGAAATCACATGGGTGCTCATAAGCCACAAAAAGTGAGGTTCATTCTACAGGGCAAAGTAAGTGGAAATAATGAAAGGAATACATACAGTTCCATATATGCAAAATATCTCTGTCAGCACATTTATGAGCTAATTAAAGCATAATGGAATTAAAACTATGGATGGAGCTAAACAATGTGTAGAATTTTTAAATATTTTTTTCCTCTTTATCTGAATCAGGATTTAGAATTCTGTGTAAATATGTGATTACAGTGGCTGTACCTCGACTGCTCTCCTGCAGACTCCAAAGCCTTTACTTTAGGGCCACATCATTTAAAATTTTAGCGCCTGTGCAGAGCAGAGTGGCAGCATCAAAGAGCAAAACCTTGTGAACAGCCAGCACGGGGAGGTTAAACAAGGAACTTCACACCCAGGAGCAGGGTGTCACTGGGGTAAGCTTGGTGACAATTTTGAACCTTCCACTTGAAAGGTAGGGTTGTATTCCAGTCAACAGGAGCGCTCTGGTGGGCTGTGCTGAGCACGTAATTTTTAAATCTCTTCTGCCAGAAAGCATTTTCGCTTGGTGACTGCAGAACTGTGTTCAGAATGAAGTGATAGAAGTTATAAAGATGTAAATAAAGATGTAAGTAAAAAAAATGCCTGAAAAGCAGTCTGGTGTGGCAGTACTGCTCGCTGCCAGCCTGAGGGAGATACTCCTGTCTTTAGTACTGCATTTTCCAGAAGCTTTGGCAAGCACACCATGAGACAGGCCACGGCATGCTGCACTACATTCCATAGAGAGAGAGAGAGAAGCACAGATACACAGTGTGTAATGTTAGTTGATTTGAGAGATCACAATAAAGATGCAGTCCCAGATGCCATGTGTCAGCCCTCTAGTGACCAGTGCAACACAAGACCTGCACAGAATAACCACGGAGCAAAAGCAGCACGATGCCTCCAATGAAGTGAAGCCACAGCCTGGACCACCACTCAGAAGCTGCATCATGTTTCCTGAAGCACTGCAACACTCTGGTTCACAGGATGCTTTCGTCTGACAGAGGCTCCTCAGGAGCTCTACCGTCTGACTGTCCAGTTGTCCTCCCAGCATCTCGCTGCTACTGCACCATCCCAGAGATGAAATATTTGCCCAGTCCTGCAGGAGACACTGGTAGAGCATGTTAGCTCCTCACCCAGCATTTTATCATCTGTTTTACAGTGTGTCCCGTCCTTGCAGCAAGACTGATGGGTGTACCAAGCTGCAGTCACTTTTCGCTGTGACTGTCATCTGGACATGCTGATCCACAGAAGCTGGCTGCACAATAGATGTCAGAAGGACCTTGCTGAAAACCAGAAAGGTTTGCCAGATGTTTATGCTGCATGGTATGGATGTTTCTGGGGAGATCTGGAAAGTTCCTAAAGAGACTCCATGGGGATGCAAATAAATCCAGAGTACAACATGCTCGTATGCTCATCAAGACTTTGCCAAAATGCATGAACACACAGAGATTACACTAAGATTTACAGGAACCTAATTTTGTCATCCCTAAACTTCCTGAATAATTGACTTTGAATTCTTGACTTTAACTCTCTAACTTTTCTTTTTGCCAGTGTCATTTATGTAAAGCACACGTTTTGTTCAATTATTGAGTGCATGTTCTAACAGCCACTGATGAAACATCTTTTGTTGTGAACGAACAACAAATCAGAAAAATAATTTTCACAGGGGAGACAACCTGTCTCTAGAGTTGCTTTTTTTTTTGAACTTTGTCTCAATAGGTGTTTAACCCTCCTTAATTTTCACTGTCTCTTGCCAATATTAGGTGATTTGAATGCACCATACAAAAAAACAGCATTCAAGCTGGCAAAGCATGCAAGTTTCATGCCTGATTCCTGTTAAAACCCCCAGGCATTGTAGAGTTACTTTTTATGAGGAACATATTGACTTGAAGCTGAACACACAGCTAATACATAAAGTGTTTTTCTTTCATTTATTATCCTTGTTTTAATTTTTAAATACCAATGTTTGTAAAACATATTTGTACACATGCGGTGTAATTGTCTTTAAAGTACACCAACTTACTGAACACATTTAGCAATCTCATACTCTTTCATTTTATGTGATATTCATAAATAAACTGATTATTAAATGATGAAAAAATTTCCTAGTATTTTGATACGTTTAACGCATTAATGTTTATTAGATTTAAAACCAAAGCAATCACTCATCTTTTGTTTTTCACATTTTGCCTATAAATTTACATTGTTCTTGAACTCTGTTTCTACAACATTATAATGTTTGTTTTCAAGTGAGTCAAGTGACAGTGTATTGGGAGTTTTCTCACACCCTCCCCCCGGGCAATGTACAATGCTTTCCAGCAGAAGTTGTACAAGGAGGTGCTATCCATTAGTTTAGTCAATGATTTGTTAGTCACTTCAATTGTCAAACTATAAGCAAGATTGCTGACTGTAAGCTGTCCTGGATGTTGGCACTAAATCTACAGGAGACAACCTACTTTCCTTCAGATAGCCTGTATTTCTAGACTTCCATTCTTATGCACTTTATATGTAGTTTAAATTCTATTATGTTATTTTCCTTGCTTCTGGAGGTTAAATATCTTCTGCCTTCCCCCATGACCATGAATATAAACACATCAAAACACTGAATGGGTATTATTTCATTATTCTGGCTCTTGTCTGCTAGGATATGTGTTTAAAGATCATGCATTTTCATAATTCCTTAGCTGCACTGGGGTGACCATACCATTATCACTGAGACATTGAAAATAGAAAAGAAAAAAAAAAATCAGCAAAATTAGCAAGTAGCATAACAACCCTAAAACTTAACCTTTCTGGCAGAAAATGTATTAGGTGACACTTAAGCTTTTCAAACTGGCTCCCTGTGGTTATCAGGCTGCCAGGCTCCTTTTGCTTCATTATAAAAGCACTGAACTACATGGAATAGAAAGTGATTTAAAGAATTCCACTTTGTATGAACAGCACCCCACTTTTTGTTTCTCCTGCTCCATAACTACCATTGCCTATGTTGTCATGCAAAGTACAAAGCAGTTCACCCTCATATGTGTCTTCACCCCTCCCTCATCACAGCCAGTTCATTATATCAGCACCACCATTTAAGCCACTTTCAAACTGAGTCAATTTTTTGCATATTTAATTGCGGTAACTCTATAGCAACGCGTATTAGTAAAAGTCCAGGTTTAAAACTAACACACACAAGAAAGGATGCTTTCTTTTGATTAATCAAACTGTGTATTTCCCATATGGACCATTTAACAGAAGCTGGTTTTAATTTCAAGTCAATAAAGCTGCACCAGGGATGAATTCGCTTCTGCTTATTACAAAGCAGATTTTCTACACGCGAATATTTGACAACTGAGGCTTCCCAGGCTTTAAAAAGTCAAATGAAGTGTTTTACAGTATTCAAACCCCCTGAAGTACCAAAATATGAAGTTATTTCATTTCTTAAGCTGAAAGGCAAGGCATCCTCTCTCATAAATCGAGAACTACAAAACTGTAGGTTTATACTCAGATAAACAGTACAAGGGTTTTGTTCCCCAAGAGTTTATTGGCTGATGAAAAGGATAGGGAGTGGGGGGCAATGCCTGATAAATGGTGCTGGTGCATTGCTACCAGGTGACAGCCCTCCTGGCCCCTTAAAAAAAGTGTCTAGAGTAACAGCACTGCTTGGATCGAGCCCTTGTTTTTTAGATTTTAGTTCTCTTGTGCTTAAATAAGGCAACTCAAGAAATAGAGCTCATGCATTTAGAAACTCACATCTGCAAGCCCAGCAAACTGCAAGAAAAGTAATTATCAGGAAGAACCTACATAGCCAAAGATGCCAATCAGTCTGAATCACAACCTGGCCAGTTTTTCAGAAAGGCTATGCAAAAGCAATGCTGTGCTGAGTCATATTCCAGTGATAAAAGATGGACATAACCCTCAAAATTTGAAACCAGGGATAAACCATGGACAGTAAAACTGAGAAGAGATGAGGGACTGTGAGCTATGAATAAGAAATCCTGGACACAGAATCATTATTTTAACACAGACAGAAAGAGGCAGAGAGGGACAGCTACATCAGAAGTCAGTTCTGCAGTCACTGCTTCATATAAAAAAATTGCTGCATAGTAATGAAACCACGTTTCATGAGAGCTGCTTCATCTTTTGCCTTTGATCTGTAGCAAGATGTTCTGTCTGTGCAGGTAACACAGACTGAGCTGTACCATATTTTCCAAAGTCATCATTTATGGATAGAGAAGTGGGGCTATGCTCTATCTGGTGTTGAAAAACACATCGAAGAATGCCAAGACCAGTCTGTCTCCTTGATCTCAAAGCCAAACATTCTTCACAATTTCCCATTTTAGTAGGGTTCAAATAATGTAAGTTGTATCTAGGAAACCAGGTACTAGCTGAAGGTGTCCTAACTATTAAGATGAACTGGCAAAACTAAGAAACTCTCTTGTGTAATGCAACTTTATATACAGCTTCTTAGGTGTTTTCCAGTCTTGTCTTCCTAAGATGACAGCTAAAGGAGATGGGTGAAGCTCAATATAGAAACTAAGGTCGCAGTAACAGATTGAAATCTTGGATGCATTTCAAGGAATCAAAAACAAGATTTCCCCTTTTGGAAAGGGGGATATCTCCCTGTATTACAACAAGTCAGACTTTGTTGGACTATATAGACTCTGAATATTTTTAGTACCACTCCTCCTTTCTGAACAGATATTTTCTGGATTATTAGGAGAGCTCTAGGCCAGATTTTAGAAAATATTCAGAGAGAACAAGTAAGAGAGGCATTTATGAGGGCCTGATATCAGTACTTCTCACTCACAGAAATGTATACTGAGATGTACTGTTTGAATAAAGACTGGAAAGTCCCACAAATGGCATCTGATTCTGAAAGCTACAGTAAGTTACATTTGTGGTCAAGAAACGAGTGAAGAATTCTTGCCTCTTAAAATCTGAAGAATGAGAGGCATCTGAGTAATTTCCAGAAATAAGTATAGAAATAACATCTATTTTTTGGCTTATCCATGTAAGAAAGGTGTATTTTTTGGGCAGTATTTCATAGGTATGCATAGGCATGCAGAGCTTCCTCAATGGAAACCAGAACTACTAAAAAAAAATCTGCAATTTTTGAGCTACACAAAACAGAAAAAGAGCTATATAAATGCTTCAACCAGACAGAATTTTCTAAGGGAGGTTGTTTTAGCAGCTACTTCAGTGGCCTCAAAGGCAGAGTAAGCTTAATCTTGTAGGAAGGCCTAACTTAAAGATCTTCTGGAACTGAGTACCAATGAAAAAAACAGGTAGAATCTTAGCAGAAAAGGAGCAATTGTATTTATTTTTTCAAATGTCAGAATATTTAATATATAAGGAACTTAACTTTCAAAATTGTGACAGGCATTATAAAACGAATATTAGGTTTAATAATAATTTGTGACAAGTAGCAGTTACTATGTCAAGAGACTTTTCAGAGGCATTTTGGATTTGAATCAGTGCAACAAAAAGGCACTAAGAAATGGTATTAATAATGACAAACTTTGATCTACTCTGCTTCAGGGAGTCAGAACAAAGCAGGTAACTTTATTTCAAGCCCCCCCCTCTTCTGTGTTAACAGTAACTAAGTTGAGTGAGTGAGTCAGTGAATCTCATTTTACACTTCATCTTCAGAAGGCTCTGAGTACATTTCTCCTCAATTAATCACTATGTAAATACATCAAGGGAGCTAGTTTGATAAACTGACATAGTTTATCAAAAGAACTTATTGGCAATGATTCAAAGACCTATCAAAGCCGCTGCTTTTTGCTCAGCTCTTTTTGTCACCAGCATACCACAAAGCACGGTGAACAAGTGGTCTACAGCAGGCAACATCTCTTCTGTGAGTTGGAAAGCCCAAGTTTGAGTAAAAAGTTTTTATATAGGTAATGAAGCTGTAATTGTGTACGATGCACTCTGATCCACCCTGAGCTGCTCCTGCAGTGCACTGAAAAGGTGTTTGGTGTTTTTTTTTTCTCCAGCAGGAGACAGGTACCAGAAAAATGCCCTTCCAGCAGACTTGCACTGTGAAAAAGTTCTTGTTCTTCACAGGCAATGCTTCTTGGGAAAAATCATTTTGGAACCATGCCAGTTCACTGCAAGATTTACATCATTCTTGGCTATTACCATCCACTTTTACTTTATGATCATGAGCAAACTATCTCCCTTACTAGGATTTAGGGATTTCACATAGCCAGCAGCTATACTCCTTTTTAGAACATATCCTGACAGTAATCCAAGGCTGAAAGTAAGACTGGACTGTTTCATTCTTAGTAAAAGGTACTCATGAAATAGTGCTGTCCTCTTTTCTTTCTCCAGTCTCTGGGCCTATCCAGGTTTAAGATGCTGTATTAGTAAATCCTGCTGTGTGTAAAGTTTGATGCACTACTTTTAATCTTTAACATTCTCTCTCTGGTTCTCCATCAGTGAAGTGATATTGTAAATTTTACCTAAGGAGCTCTTTTTGTTCATGGGTAGGTGATGCATAGAAAACCTCCTGGGGAAAACAAAAATATAAAAAGATCTCATTGCCACCATCTTTCTACACCACTGAGTTTAAGCAGCATTCTCATTTAAAATTCTGTACTGATGCAATTTCTACTTGCATATGATGTCAGCTGATATAAACCAAATGGTGTGGAAATGGAAAATATGTATTTCTTGTATAAATACTTGTTGCAATGAAACAAAAGAAATCATATTGCTAACTCAAATACATTGCTCATCACAGTCTGATAAACTTATCCAACTTCTTTCAGGCTAATAACTTTTTATGTGTTCTTTACATATCAGCTGCTTTCACTGAACCACCAATCCTTGTTTCCCTTCAGTTGTTTTGCCCAATGTTATGCTCCTGTCCTGCACTTTAAAACTATCAGTGAAAATTAGCCATAGCTTTCACTCCAAAAAATATTTTTACATTGAAAAACATTTTCTGCATTTGAACATCTGCAATTCATTGACTTGTAGAAATTTTAATATTTTTCTTTCTTTCTGTTTGTTTGGTTTTTTTTCTCCTTTCATTCATTCAGATGTGAAGCAACCAGGCAAAACCAAAATTTGAAACCAAATCAAACCTGGTTCCTTTGCATTTAGCACTGTTCACTTCAGGGTAGTGTGTTATCCAAATATTTTACTATGGTCACAATATTAAAAGAAAAGGAAAGCAAGCTTAAAATATTCTGTATTGATCATTAGAAAATGAGCAGGACAGTAACTTTGAGCAGATGAACAGGTTTTTTCCTGTCGTTTTTACCGCTACTTTGATATCAATCCTCCGTAATTCAATTTCTGGTGGTGGCACTTCTGGAAATTCTGTTTCAGCCTTGAAAATGCTGATTCACTGCCTTTGGCACCCGTTTCAGCACACATGGTGCACTCAGTACAGCAAAGCAAACAGACCAAATATTGACACCTGCATTTTCCAAGCAGAAATACTCTAAGCGCATATATTTGAAACAGAAAATCTCTATTTTATTTTCATTATTGTGGCTATAAATTACTCCAGCTATCAGCACGGGAAAGCTGGCCAACCCCATCTGGTGATGGGCCTGCATGCAGATAATTTATGCAAATATCTGTCATATGACACAGCACTTTATTCCTCTGCATCTACAGATGACACATTATGCCAGATCCTCAGCTGGAAAGTTGGTATAATTCTCTTTAAGTCACTCTATTTAGTTTCCAGTAATCTTTTCCATACTGATTTGAATGTTAAAATGTTGATAACAGAAATTTACTGTGGAGCTTTCAGAAAGCCATGATTTGACCAATCATTTACCTTCCATGGTTTAATATTCCCACTCTTATAAAAAGAACTAGAAATAAGATATTATTTGTCTTCAAGTGAGTTTCTGGTTTTCTGTGTTTGTGTAATATCTATGTTTTTCACAGCTCATGGATTATGATGTCAATACTTCATCACATAATTTGCAAGTAAGCCCTCATGAGTAAGAAGAGATTTGAACATTTCCAATTAGAGAAGGACAAACAGGGTTCACTCCTGACTCAGTTTTGTTGGCATAAATCCGGAGAGGATGACTATTATGAGTAGAAAAAATGACACAGGGAAAACAGAATTCAGCTAGACTAATGGAATTTCATGATCAGAAGATACAATCACATCTGGCTTGATTATCAGAACATAACATCTCTGCTGGTTAAATGCTTAAATGATAAGTTGTGCAACTTTAAATATTATCAGAGTTTTATTATTGTTTCATACAACTTTGGAGGACATTTATTAATTAAGGTACCTAACAATTAAGAAAAACTGCAGTTCCACCCACTTAAATTTCATCCCTGGAACAAAGCTTCATTTTTCAGCAATCTGGATTTCTTTTTTTTCTTCCCCCCCCCCCCCCCGAGTATTATAATGACATTAGTCCTCATTTGTGATTTTCAAAAATATCATTATAATGTTTATGAAACCAAATCAACCAACCTCAGCAGCCAAATGAGAAATTCAGGGATTTAGTATTTGCATCAGCTTTAAGACAACTGGTGTATAACTAATGTACAACTAAGCTGCATTATTTATAAAACATTTAACTTAAAAGCTTTTCTCACACTAAAAATTGTGTGTTTATGCATATTCAGATCCCATCTTTTCAGAGCATCACAACTTCTTACTTATAATGACAGCCATTATGGAGAGCAGAACTACTGGAATCAGGCTATATAATGTATGTAAAAATAAATAAATCATAGTAGTTGTTATGTAGAAAAGTTTCCATAGCTTTCAGAAAAATAATATTCCTCTTATAAACCTTGATTAATTTAACAATGCAATTTCTGCAGGCTACTATCATTCCGATTCTACTTTTTTCTTTATAAATATTAAAATATTTAAGAAATTGCAGAGAATTTTTTTTAAGGAACAGACAAAATGCATCTTAATGTAAGCCAGTGCAACTTATTAATACTTATACAGTATTTTCTTGCTTCTAAATACTGATTTTGTGAACTGTCACTTCTTTAGCATGAGTCTGATGAACTGGAAGTTAAGACAATATCAGCAACTATCCATTTAATCATATTTTTAGGCATAAATTGTTGTCAATTATTTTCAATATCTTCCAACGCACAGGTAAATAAAATGCCAATTATTAAAATAAAAACTCTTTTAGGGAAAAAAAAAAAAGGGCAAAAGTATAGGTATAAATAGAACGTGACCAGACAATATTTGTGCTTTGTTTACACCTGTATTTATGCAACTGTTAATTCCCAGCTACAAGCTAAAGACTGACAGCATTATTGTTGTGGTGCTGCTGTTTATGTGCAAACATGCCTATGCCATCTTTACAATCTCTGTATCCTGAAACTTTATCCTGGATGACAGGTTGACCAGGACTTACTAACTAGATACTGAATAAAAAATAGTGGTGATCTTTATGCCTTTTTTTTAAGAGGGTTTTGTTATCTAAAAGGCACTATGGAGCTGTAGACTGCTTTGAGCTGAAACTTTGGCTCTGTATGTTTTAAAGGTTTTTAGAAGTAGTTTATCATGCTAAACATCACATATGTATATATGTATAAAAAATTATATATATACACATCATATATATGCACTAAAAATGAGAAACTGACAGTACTCATCAGAAAATCATTTATATACACACACACATTAAAGTTCCTTAAATTTTAAAAGTATATTACTCATTTGATTTAGAAATGTCATTAAGAAATGACATTACTAAGAAATGTACATTACTAACTGTATTGCACTTGGATTTATGAACTCAAGAACTCATTTCTATTTACTCCTGGGTAGTCTGAAGAGATTTAGTCAAGGATCGAGGCCAAACTGGTTAAAAGCTGTCCAAGAATAAAAACTCACTTTCTACCTCTAATTGATGTGAATTTACAGCTTGAAACTTCTGAGATGTTATGTAGATTTCACTCTTGCCCACATGATAACATTCTATTTTTTGGTTTTGCAGATTTCTGTCTTTATGAGGAAATTTTGTCTACTTAAGAAGGGGAATGAAGATGTAGTGCAGTAAAGATTTCTTCATGTTAAAAACTGATATTTAGAGAATATTGATCTTTGATATTAAATAAGTAAATGATAGGGAAACTGATAATTAATAATTAAAGGAGAATAGTTCATTAACTATTTGCTAATATTTGAATATTTTTTCTAGTTTTCATTTGTAAAGAGAAACAACCTTTATTGTGATACCATTCTTTCCTTTTGCTGGGCTATAACAAAATCACAAGCTAAACAACAGGAAATCATTTCCAATTGCTTTTGCCAGAATGTTAGTTTTACAGTTGTGCAATAATAATGATGTTGACAGAGTGTAGAAACTGTCAAATGCTGCAGTTTTTTTGAAGAGATTATATTCTGCCTACCAAGGCTAAACTAGTTTTGTATCTTAAGAAAAGACCAAAACAGAAGCCAAAACTTCACAAAAAGCATATGACACACTTCAACAATTATGCCAACAAATGAAAAGGAATGCAGATATAGCACATAAAATTTGGATAGGAGGGTCAATATGATCTTAATGCTGATAATTAAATTTAACTGGAGTTCTCAGCAAAAAGATAATTTCAAACAGAAATAAACCTGCTCTCCTAGTCAGACCATAATCCTACAGCAATGCAGCAGATGTTACATTAAAATAGGGTGTTTAAAAAGTCAGATTTTTCACAAAGGTATTTGTTGGAAAGCAGTGTAATAAGCTCTTCCAGTTTTGCCATCAGAGACATTTTATCCCATACCTCTCATCTCCCACTTAATGCAGGCAGACACAAAATCACACATAATACCAGGTTGCCCAAGTTCTTCTAGCTGTAAAATTTTTATGTGTTTCACATATTAAAGTGTCATGGAGGAGCTTCTCCTCTGGCAGGTAATTAGGACTTTTAGAAAGCTATTAACATATAACTATTTCAAATAAAAGCCCCAAGAATGTTTTATTCTCCAACACTGGTAAAGAGTATACTCACAGTATCACAGCCCTACCTGGGGGTGAGAGGCAGGAAGTTAAATTGAATGCTTTTCTAAACTACATTAACATAGAACGACTTTGGGTCATTTTAAAAACTGTAAAATTAAATTTACAAATATGTGATACTCTGTAGAAGTATATGATACTCTTACTTATCTACACTTGGGTAACAGAGTATGGATGGTTCAAAGTATAGTCTGTAGAAAAAAAAAAACAACAGAAATACTATGTTGTTGGGGATTTTTTTCTTATTTAGTATCTGAAAGTCTACTGTATGAGATACCGCAGACATTAGAGATCTGATAGCTAAAATTCCATTTCCAACTCCTATTCCTTAAGTAATTTAGCACTAATAAGTTCATTCTATTTTACCAAATAGGATAATACACAAATGGCCTTGGAAAGAGCCACAAATCAATCAGAAACCTGACCTCAGCTGATCACATTATGGGAGCCTTTTACAGCTGGATGTCAACTCGGGATTTTGATTGCCCAACCACAGCTTGCCAAGAACTGACATGTTCTTCCTCCCTTATTAAGTTACATGAAATTGAAAAGATATAGATCTGGATTTCAAATTCACTGATCCGTAAAAAAGGTAGGAAGAATTACATTATAGGAAATCTTGGTAGTATGGCTTACTATTAAGGTTATCCATTATTTCCAGGTATTTCATTCTGTCAGAGAGTGAATTCTTTAGTGTTGCAGGCTCATTTTCTCTTGTTTTCAATTTTTTTTTTATTTTTTTTTATTTTTTTTTTTTTTTGGTAGGGGTTTGTGGTGTTGGGTTTTTTTTAAGTCTGACAAGTGCCTTTGGAATTCTAATATTTATATCAGTTATTAGGTGACTAGTATGTGTTAATAGTGTGTTTCTTATCAACCACCACATTTGGCTGATAGATTAAATGAAAAAAAAAAATTGTCAAGGTGTGCTATTAAATAACTCTGAAAGGTCTGCCTGCACTGGTCCACTGAAGTACTGGTGCTGCTGAGATTTATGGGCTACCACCAGGTACCAGAACCGAAATCAGGAAATTTATTTTGCAGTTCATTTGCGTCTGCTTTCTTTATGTGATGGGAAGACAGAATATTCAATACAGGAAGACACTGGGACAAAGAACACTGTGACTCGAACTGGACTTCAGTTAGAGAGGTTTAACATAACTGCACCAGATTTATCATAAACACTTCATGTGTGAAAATATGAAGAAATTCTTTGAGTAAGCTGAAACCAGGAAAATGGCAATGAATGACAGTCAGAAAGAATAAATTGTAATCCTAGAAAAACATGTTCTCTGACTGTTGGGTTTGGGTTTTTTGGTATATTTCACACATAAATATGGATATTATGAGACGAAGAAAAAGATCAAGAGTTTCACAAATGGAGGTTAAACTGATATTGCCAGTAGGCAACTTTTATAACACAGGTGAAGATACCAAGCTACTATTTGCTTTTGATTCAATGAGAAGTCAAAGACTCACTGGTACCAAAACCTGAATCACTTGCAGGTAACATTCGATATCCATAGGGATTTTGAGGTGGAAAATGTATTCTGATAACTACTTTCGTGGTAGGATATCCTGTATCTGCAAGGTCTCTTCTTACAATGTGACAGTCAACCAGGAGCACTGCTTTCAGATCTGGTTTGAACGTCTGGTAGTTTGACTGTGAAATTGAGTCCAGGCAGTCTGGAAACCTGAACTAAAGGCCAGAAGGACATTTGTGCCCATGTAAGCCAGAACTGCCTCAGCAAGTAGAAGCTATGAAAATAATTGTGCCCTTGTCTCTTCTGATCCCAGAAATTGTGTAAAGGTTAGGGAATTTAATGTAGAAGGCACATGAAAGTGCTTAAGAGCTACAGCAGATGGAATACAGCCAGAAACTGTGCTGGGTATATTTCCTTCTCTGAAGCCAAATTTTGACATTCAGAAAATTCTTCCTGCTTGTTATTGTGTATGCCCTCCCAGAACAAGGTTCCAGCTGCTTCAGATCCTGCCACCAGGTCACACAGTCCAGCAGCATCCATACCGCCACTCCCGGTGTTATAACCCTGTGTGCCAGAAATCCCAGGTCAGTCTGAACTTCACCAGATTCTTCCTGGTTTCTTCACAACTCCCAGTCCCAGAAAATGATGGATTCCTTTAGGGAGAACTGCTTAACAGCGGCTCACAAAGTCTCTCTCCAGCCGAAAACACGGTCTTGGAGACTAAAGCGAAAGACGTGGATCAGTCACACAGATGAGTTTGGAAACGTTTTTAGGGATTCTGGGAAATTTGAACACATGCAACTTTTCTGGACTCATGAGAGAAAAAAACCATCTTGCATGTTCTTAAGAAATGGGAACAGAGCCACGGTGGGTTTTGTCTTCCCTCACTTGAGTGTGAGGAATCCTATGCATGCATCTGACCCCTTCAGCAGCTCTGCTGGTTACAGTTTGATTAAGTTGGTCTGTGTTTCCATGAAAACATACTGGAAAACTTAAAGGCATCAATTGTGATCAAAAAATTATTTTGATGTGACAAATACTCATGTAACAGCAAAATTAAGACTTTTTTTGTTGCAGTTACAAATAGAAGGTGAGGTTGTTTTTTTTTTTTTTGGGGGGGGGGAGTTTGCTTGTTTCCTTTTGCTGTTTTGTTTTCACACACACTTTTATCTCTAGCACTTGCATCTTGCAAGAGATTAAATTATGAAAGCTTTTCCATATTTCTGCAGGCTAGAAAAATAATCAAGCCTTCTTAGTTCTCCAAAAGGCAAAACAATCCCTTGAGGAAACACAGTCAACAATGTAATGAGTTGTGAAATCTATGATTTTAATGGGTCGTTTCATTTTTGCCTGAATGGCTCTTTCATGACTAGTCTTCTAAGCTTACCAATTTCAAGGTTGACTTTTTGCTAAATGCAGACAGCTGGCCTTCAGCATCAAATTAGTAGCTAGTCCTGTGATTTTATACAGAAATTACTTATTGTACACTCTGATTTCCCTACAAAATATATACTATTGCTGTGAGTATTAGAGGATGTAAAAAAAGGTAATTTAGGAAAGAAGTCCAGGTAAGCAAAAAAAAAAGGTTTTTAGTTTATGAAGAAGACCCTATACCTAAACATTGGCTACAGTGCCAGAGGGAAAGTGCAAAAAGCAGAATCACACAAAAAACAGACCCATTGAATTAATACTTTAATGTACAAGAATCCTGACTCATCATTAAAAAATCAATAGGTAGATGAAAATCTGTTCTGGTTTATTGCATTTTAGATTATGTATAAGGCAGACACAGTTAATGCTCAAAGTACTTTTACTCATGTTTCTATAGAATATTTGCTTCTTAGCAAAATGGATATGTGTACAGCTATGGATATGTTAAACTTTGCAAAACTTTGTCAGAATACTTACATTTTAGTAATTCAGAATAGTTTACCTCTAATAGCTATACTTGGAAAAACTGTAAAAAGTCACCACTGTTTAAGGATTTTTTTCCAGTATCAGCTACACTCAGGAGCAATTAGTTTCTAAACAGGAAAAGGTGTCTCTTTTGCCAACTACTGTTCATTTCAGAAAACAATACTCTGTTCAGCCATGTAATGAGTCCCATTTTTATTTTTATAAAACCAAAAGGACATTTTATAGTTAACAAGGTGAGAATACACTGAACACCTAGAGAGATAAAAGACTATCTTAACATAGGTCTAAATAAAACAGCACTGCATAGGTTGTCCAGAATTCTTACCATTAATGAAGCTAAAATATCTAATCAAGCTCTCATGGTCTATCAATCAAAACACATTTATAAGATTTCTTGAATCTTTTGGATATAAATATTAACAAAGATACATTGAAAAACATGAAAACAGTTCACTGAATAGCGTATGAAAAATCTTTTTGTGGAAAATGAACTGGAATAAAAGGAAAAAAACTAAAATTACTTAAAAAACAAATATATTTTTCCAGTTCTTTCTAATCCCAAATCAACCCTGATCTTTTTTGATCTGAGGTACTTCTACAATATTTAAGTACGTGAATTCAGGATTAATCCATCCTTTCACTTTTTGTGGTCTGCTGGTTTTGTTTGATTTTGAGCTTAATTAAAATCAACAATTTTATAAATGCTCTTAAACTGTAAACATCCTATTTCAGAATTAGAGACACACAACAACCTCAAACAAAGAGTTCTGCTTGCCAGATGTAAATCTATTATCCTCAGCAACAGCAAAAGTGGAGATCCCGCTCCATCCTTTCATTCTATATTTAGAAATCAGGTGCACTCAACATGAGGAAGGTTAATTCCTTTTAAAATGTTAGAAGTCAAAATATCAAGGCTATCTGAAAACTGATTTATCAGTGAGATCCTGCCAGTGTGCTTTTGACAATTTATGCTTTAGAATCAATAGGCACTTTTGATTTCCCATCAGAAAGACATTGATCTTTCTACAGCTCAAGGATCTAATATTAAAGGAAGACTTTGTCTGCTTTATGTCTAAAAATAATAAGCACAGCTTTTAGCAGCAGCTCACAAAACAGCACAAGTAAACCATAAAGCTTAAAAAGTTTAGGATGAAGTCCATTTTATAAGTTTGTTTAACATTTTTAATTTTTATTTAATTATTAAAGTTATTCTTACATTATCCCTCTTTAAAAATTCAGAATGTAACTATCAACACAAACGATGCTAAAGGTGCAAAGGTTTCTGGATTGTGGTTGTGTTAAAATTCCACCCTTGTGTCTCCTTGCAGCTGGCAACACTGGAGATCTCAGTTGTGGACATTTTTGAATCAATGCCTGATCAATGACACTAATTATGTACTTAAAATCCCATCTGCACTTCAAAATTACATTAGCCTACCCATACTTGTAGTATCCTGCTCCCACAGGATATTCAGTAATGTATATATTTTGTTACATTTGAAAAATTTTAAAATAAAGAGGCCATTTCAACTTATCAACCAAAAATAAATGTTGATAAAATGGGGAATAATACTTCTATGTTGTATTACCCACTGTTCTTAGCCATTATTTAGCAAAACATATTTTTTTCGAGATTGCAGATGATTTTAACTAAGTCTTTCTTGTTTTCCTGGAGATTTAGTTAGTATTAGTTTCTTGTGGATTTTTTTATTTATTTATTTACTTACTTAAATAATTTTTTTTCACTGAAAATTCCGTTTTGGATTTCAAACCCTTAAAAGTCTTGACGATTCCTACTGAACTTTCACATTCATTACATTAGTTTGAGAATGAATAATTGCTTTTGAATACAATTACTAACCTCTCCTTAAATGCATTTTTTAATGTAGGTAACAAGTTATTTTGGATTTTATTTTGAATTTTCGCTTAAACATACTTCCTCAAACAGGAATATTAAAGGTTACATTTCTCTTTGTTTATGTTGTGCCCCAGAACAGTTAATTTCAGATTAGCCTTGTGGCAATGATTTAATGAAATTTATTCATGGCAATGTAGAATTATTATGAATCTCAAAATGTAATTTTTTTTTCCCATTCTTCTGCAGGTCAGACAATTTATCACTGGCTTATTAATGAAAACCACATTAATATGTAGCATAAATAACTGACTTCCAAAAACAACACCCTTCCAAAACAAACCACCCCAAAACAACAGAAAATATAATATGCCTATTCTTAAGAGGAAAAAAACCACAGTAGTGTTGGTAGCCTGGGTAAAGTCACAACACTAAATAAAGGAGGATGATTCTTTTACCCTGAGATTCTGAAGAGTGAGCAGCTTAATTTATTGATGATCTTTTAGTTTCATTTATGTGTTTCATAATCTATATAATTTACCAGTGCAAATGTGACACTGGGAAGAGACGACAACAACAACAACAGAAAGAAAGTTAACGAAATAATTTAAATTCTAGAATCTTCGTGACACTGCAGTTCAGGTCCCTAATATTTAAAACTGTAGGAGGACTGTGAAACCTACAAAACATGCAAAGCAGCTAGGTTACAGTGTCATAGTTTTATGGAAATTCTACAACACACAGGTGAAGGCTTTTTGGAGCATCCACATAAATTATTTAACTGCAAAAAATAACTAAGAAATAACTTTGATCCTGCAAATGGCGAAAATATTTTTTTAAGGTGCACTGCAATCCATTGATTCTTAAATGACATTAACATACTAAAATCCATAGTACTGAACTTTGTATTACTAAGCTTGCGACACAATGAAAACTATTTACCTGGGACATAAATTATCCATGTTTTGGAAGAAATACAAAAAGGTTATAAGTTAGACAAAGACTGCTCTGCTTCATCTGGCCAGGAGGACAATGAAATTTATTCAAAAAAGCAAGGAAATAGGAAATCACTGTCAATGTCACCTCAAAAGTCCAGAGCAGGACCAGTTTGTGACAGAAAGTTTAAAAAAGGGAATGGAAATGGCATTATGTATGCAAAAATGAATTTTGCATGCATAATGCCATTATCTAATATATCTGTGTATTTCACTTATTCTTTATTATTACATCTAACATTAATATTAGACTTAATTAAAAATTTTAAAAATAAAATCCCATTAATGGACACTTTATTTCTCCTCACTTTTATAGCAAAAAGATGAGACAGAGACAAGTCAGTAACTTTTCAGCAGAAAATTTCTTTGTATAGTAGTGAATTTAATATGAGTCTGCTACTTGCTGAAGATATTTTTTATGAGTGTCTAATGTCCTTTCAGCTCTTCCCTACTATTTCCTGACGTTGCTTAGCTCGTGATTTTCTGTATCTTTGAGATACAGAAAATGTAGACTAGAATATAATATAATAAATGTTACATAATAGTGTAAAGATTATGAAAATATTCAGAGGAGTTATTTGCCCATCTGATACTAAGGGAAATAGTGACTAAGATATTCGTTAGAATGACACCATTTTGTAGGGCTCTGAGGATAATTTAGTCTGGGAATCCCAAGTTCTCCATTCATATGTAGAACCTAGTTTGGCTCTGACATCACAGTGTAATGGCACTATGAGCAGGACAATAAAACCTCAAAAACTCACATCTTCTATGCCAGAAAATTCATTCCTAACAGGCTAAGGAAAACTATTTTAAAGGAGATGTCAAGAGACACATCCTTTGTCTAAGAAAAATGTCGGAATTTTCTTTAGGGGCATGGCAGAAAAAATGTTTTATGCTTTTAGATTACTTTAGAATTGAGAATGTCAGAGTTCTTTAAAAACGGAAAATTTTCCACTTTTTTTTCCAATTTAGGAAATTTTTAAAAAAATCCCTGATTTGTCCAGTCTAGAAATTGGTGAATGCTTTTAAATGCTTTTGATTTTTCAGCAAAAAAATTCCAGCCCCTTTCCCCTTGCCTCAAACATGCAGAAAAAAATTGAGGAAAATCAGGTGCATCATCACTTAAAATCTATTTTTGCATCCCTCAAAATATTAAAAGAGTTATGATCTTAAATTTTTCATTACTTCAAAGAACTGGAAGTCAAATTCCATTGTGATTCTCTAGAAGCCATCACAATGGTTCAAATTTTTGATAAAATTTAGACTTTATATAAGATTTCAAAAATATTTTACCCAAAATACATAATATTAAAATGGCTACATCCAGATTTCTATTTTTTATTATATTAGCTTTAACAAAGAGGATAGCATACATGGATTGCAGCAAATTTTATTTTTGAAGTAAATTTTTATTTGACATTGCTCTCAGCCTGTTCAAGATTGCTTGTAAGAATACTTGAACCCTGTAGTTCATCATGAATTTTTTAAAAAATTGTTCTCATTTTTTTCCCCTCTGTCCCTATAGCTATATTTCAGGTAGAAAAACAGTCCCAAACAATTTCAACAATAAAATGCCCTTATTACCATTTCTTCTGTGCATTTCACCATAAGTTGATTTTGCTATTCCACCGGTGAAACACATGAAATAGCTGATTGAAACCTTCTGTTATGCTTTGTTATGCTTAAATGAATTTTGACAACAAGGCTGGAATTAGCTTTCTGGAATAAAACTGTATGAATATTCCTAACTCCTCATAAATGTTCATGAAAGCACAATGGGCTGTAAATGTTTAAAATATTAGTAAATCTTTGATCCTATTTACTCACTCTGCTTAAGAGAGAATTTAGCTCTTTCTTTTTCTTTCTTTCTCTTTCTTTCTCACTCTCTCTCTTTCCTGCTCCCTTACACCCTTTTGCAATATCAGAATCACACCACATAGAGATATGAACACAAGACAGAGCAAAACAAAAGCAGCATAAATTTAAATTCAGACATAAATAATTCTGCTCCAAATTCTACCTTTAATGAATCTAGTGTACACTTCATGTGCAACACCATATGGAACTTTCATATGTGCCCATATATTTTCTACAAGGTCTTTAATACAGGTGTTAAAAACTTTTCCTACAGAAAAAGTGAAGCTTTACAAGGGTTTTTAAAGCAATGTCACAATTAATATACTGAGAGATCAATGGCAATGTTCTCACTGAAAGCTGTAATTATTGCAGAAGCTATGGGAAAAAAATAAATCTGTGGTTTCTTCCTCAGAAACTGAGTGGCACTGGAATTTCACTGACAATACAGCAGTATACATCATCTGATCTTTTATGCAGAAATCACTGTAGCAAGTGATTTTTTTCTTTAAAAGATTTAGATTGTTACTTTTCCCTAACATAACTACTGAAGTCAGGTAAGTCATAAAAATCTAAGTCATGATGATATATGTTTCAACTTAGATTTGCTGTTAATTTATAAAGCCACAATAATTGCCATCAGGTTAGATCTTTTCTAGTTCTAGTTTCATTTTCTTATCACTTGTAGTAAGCAAAATATCAGCCTCAATGAATTTTATTTGCATACTACTGAATTGGAGGGAGTAAGCTCTTCCTAATTATATTTTGGTTATATACAATCCTATCTGCTATTAAGGCTTTTTTAATTTGTCTGTTGCTTTAATTTTAATTGCTAACATTACATTATGAAGGTTAAACTGCTTCTTAAAAAAAATTGCTGAAAATAGACCTTCTTAATGTGTGAGAAATGTGCTTTTTTTCTTTAACCATTGACTCAATGTTTTCTTTAACAGTTGCTTGCTAGAATTCATTTATCCATCTTGACCTAGCGAGTGCGAGTTCTCAGAAGGTGACTAAATTATACTGTTTTATAAAAAGAAAAATATGGATCTTACAGTACTATATTTAATAAACTATCTTTTAAATGCTCTTTGAAATAAAAAGAGTGCAATAAGATAAGTTTGGTATTCAGTCAAACAGTAAGGTAAAGGTTATTTAAGGTTATTTAAGAAGACAAAGAAGTTCCATATACACACCAGAAAAAAAAAAAACAAACAGACCAGGTAAGTGTTCATGCGTTCAAATTTTCAGGGTGATTCTGAAAAATTGGCAGTGTAAGCTGACAGCATAATTAAAAGACATGGATTTCTCCCTACTTCAGGGAAAGGGAAAGCTCTAAGCCAGGTTTTTTGGCTATTTAACAACTTCTACATTCCATTTTCTTCTGTCATATTTTGATCAAATAATTGTGTGTGAATATGGGACAAGATAATAACAGCCAAATCCTTATCTGGCTTATTTAGCTGCCCAAATATCAAGGCTCTTCCAATGGTGTGTGCACCCTTGTGGAATAATTGTCTTCTGAATTTTTTACCTGTAAGGTTGCAAAAGTGCATTAATTCAAAAGAGGGCCTGCATTCTTGGGTATAAAGGCCCATAGTATAATGGTTAGTATAATGATAGTGCAATTAATAAATCTTTTCCAGTGGGATTGGAATGGTGGATTAGAGTGTAAATACAACCAGTGTGAAATAGTCATCCCACTGCAGGCAAAACCAGCTAGGTCTTAATACATCTAATTTGGACTATACTGATATTCTGCTGTTATTTAAAATTAGAAAGTCATACAATGTTGGGCCAGAAGTCAAACTCCACGTATATGAAATCCCTGTGTTTATATCAACTATATTGAAATAATTAAATCAAGGATTTATGAAACTTATTTTTCCATTAAAAATATTTTAAGGCTATTAGGTTTTTTCATTTTTTTTTTTACTTAGTTCTTGTTAGTTCATTTTTCTATCTATTTTTCCACTATTGCAAACAAAGCCGATGTCAGAGTAACTACTTAGCAGTTGGCAATATTCATTAGCTGTCCTAAAGTGTTGAATATTTGCAAAACTTCAGGAAATCAATGAACTAGTAATAATTAAAACTTTGAAGAACATTTAATGAGTTATTTCTGGATTTTATCACTTTCCTTAACTGCTAATGGACTGGAATTTTTTTTTGTTATCATGGAGTTTAATCACATTATCTTTTTACTTACAGAGAGCTGAAACATATTCTTGGTTAGCTGTTTTACTAATCTGTCTTTGCTCTCATCATTTTTATTATGAGTTCATGTAAACTATGTTTTGTACTTTCTTTTTTTTTTAACCACAATGTTCTCTTCTCAATCCCTCTAACTTTCCCTATCAATATTCTGCATTTAATAAACACAAAGCTATATGGTTAAAAAAAAACATTTCAGTGTAACTTTCCACATTCCTGATAAAGTTCCTGCTAATTTTTAACTTTTCATTGCTAACTGAAACAGTGTAATTTATATGCATATTTGGTTTATTTCTTTACTGATGATAAAAACTAGACTCCTAAATAATCAGCGTAAACACATTCGACCTCTTTCCTGTCTAAATTGCATTCAAATTTCCCTAATCTTGGCATCTTAAGGACCAAAGATATTATTGGGTTAGAACCACAACCTGCTTGTCCTAAATGAGTGTTAGAAAGTCACAATCACTCTCAACCACTAACTCGGGATGAATAAAAGAATTATCTATGTTAAATGCTCCAATAAATTGTGGAGGTCCAAGGAAAGAAATACTTTTAGCAGTACAAAATATTCTTAGGGCTTAATTTATATACTTCTCTATTATATAAATTAATGTAAAAGATATTAGTTGGATATATGAGGGGAATTGGGTGTCTTTGAAAGTCTCTGGATAACCACCACCGTTCTCATTGTCTGTATTAATGCTGAATCATTAAAAATAGATTTTGACCTAAGACATGGTATTTCAGTGGAGTCTCCTGGGACTGCACCTTTGAATCAGTTTATTCATCAGACTCCTCATCAGTAATAATTAAACAGAAGACAGTATCCACAGGAGCTCCTTCTTCCATGAGCTCCCAGAGCAGCTCCAGCCACTGAGCCCTCGTTGTCAGGCATGGGGTGGGAAGTTGAGCTTCATAACTTCCTTGAACTTAGACTACATTGTGGCTCCTTGTTGGTTTACAGACACCAGACAAAAATTATCTGAAACAGTGACATACACTCTTGCATATCTAAATTGGTTTTATTTTAACCCAGAGTTTAGCCATTTCAAGAGCCATCATTGTAAAACAGAGTGTTTTCTTTCCTCAGTATGTCAACAAGTGGGATTTTGTTTAGCAATAACAACATATTGCACCATTTTAATAAAATCCTTCCTAAAGATATTTATTACTCCTTCGCATTAGCACTGTGATGTTAAAACCAAGAACCTCGTTGATATGCTGGGGAAAAAAAAAAAGAAGAAAAATTGCCTTTAGTGTGTTACTGACAGAAATGACTGAGCTCTTGGATATTTAATGAGATTGATGACTGAGATTTCCCAGTATTTTTAGTTTTTGATTGTTTAATGTACTTACATGTTTTGTTGTTTGTTGTTTTTTTTTACATGAGCATAATTTATTGTTACAAAAATCCACAAGCACAGCACAAGGTCTAATGAGCCAGGACTTGACAGTCTAAGGAATTTTTTGACAGATTTGATGTAATCTAACAGACTCGGTCAAAAAAACTTCAGAATAGACATTCTTCACACAGAAAATGTAGTAGGAGTGCCATCACTAGGAATGGAGAGCATGTTCACAATAATTTAAAGAAAATCATAATCTCTTATTCCTACAGCATCCTTGACACAATGTATAATATTTGAATTACCCCTAAAATTCAGATAAAATGGTTAATCTCCAGAGATGCTCACACATATCCAAGTGTCTAAACCTTTTAGCTACATCAGAAAAGACAAAAATAACAATGTTATCTAATTTTAATTGCATTTACCTGTAAAAAAAAATTCCCGTATTTGACCAAAAAAAGTGAAAATGTATGATTAATTACTAAATAAAATTTAAAACTATACAGAGATTTCAGAAGATTTATGCAGAGGTTTAAGATAAATAATAAAATAACAGGCAAGTTTCCTTCGCTTTAGTAAAAATTTGGACCATATCCAGTTATGTATCATTCAAACACTCTGCACAGGTAAAAAAATTCTTTGAAAAAAATTATTAAAAAAAATAGCAACAATCAGTCAGTAAAATGCACTCACCCTCTCTTCGATTAAGCCTTGCAAATCCAGGGCTGTGACTGCTAGACAGCTCTGAAGAACTGCTGAATGATGACTGAGGCAAAGCAGACACCAACTGATCATCACAATTATCTGCCAATGAAAAATACCACACTCAGTTTAATGCAACACGCACCACTTACTGGAACTGTAACAGAATCAACCCTCTATGTGAGAGCAGTAAATCTCTAAAAATTTCTTCCTCTTCTATTATGTGTAAAAGTATCAGTACTGAAGCAGCACTTTTTTTTTTTTTTTATTGTTTACCCCCCCACCCCAACACTTCATGAGACTGCCAGGGTATAAATGTTTTTCAGCTGGCTGTACTTGCTCACTTCTAACCCAACCTCTGAGAAAAAAATGGAAATTGGTTCACAGCTCATTCCCTGTGATTTGCATTGATAGCAACTGACACATCCTAGTCTTCATCATAGCATGAAGCTACAAATTCAGCACATGTTTTTTATTTCCTTTAGACCTGATGTCAGCACAGGTCTTTGCAATCACATTTAATGTGCAATCACATTAAATACTGCTGTTTCTAAAAAAAAAACAAAAAAAACCCCCAAACAACAACAACAACAACAAACCAACCAACCAAACAAACAAAAACAA
>JAWWLV010000100.1:33082965-33096009 GCA_035041135.1 Platyrinchus mystaceus | reverse complement strand
GGTGTTTGTTTTAGTTTGGTTGTTTGGGTTTTTTTTTTCAGTTTGAACATTGACTTGAAGTGAAATCATGCCATAATGCCTCTCCTAAAATTCACAGTATTTCTGGAAACATTCTCTTTTGGACACAGTTGGCCTTCAGAGAAATGATACACCAGAAGTACAGCTCACCACACTATGAAGAAATTATTTGGATGGCAAAGGGGGAGGTAGAACAGTTTACAATGGCTGCAATTACAGGAATAAATGACATGTGCTTGTGATATGCTTGATGCAGAGGCCATTCTACAACAGAATTCTACTATTCATATTGCTAAACATTTCCAGTAACCCAAACAGCATGGACACAGCCTAATTTCTGGCATGTGCTGCCTCGTGGTGTACTTGGGAATGAGCGGCGGACGAAGAAGAGATCAAAAACTCTCTGATGATCTTCCTGACAAATTCTCAAGTCCCACTGCTGGAACACTCCACAGCTGGTGTGTAAATATAGACAGGAAGTTCTTCATAAGCTCCATTTAGTTTGCATACAGCTACTACAAATATTTCCACGTAGCTTTATAATTTGTACTGTATCACATATCTGATTCTTCGAGGGTTATATTCAGGAGCAGAAGCAGCTAAACCTGACATCATATTTTTTTATTTTTATTTTTTTAATATACATGAAATTTAGAACTCTGTTTCTCGTTTGTGACTCCAAACCCTCTCTGCTTAACGCAGGAATAAGTACAAACCTAGGGAAGGATGAGTACCTTGGAAAAACTGTAATTGTACAAGGATTGATTTCCATCCATATGCAAGATCATCACAAAAAGCAAGCAAATTTTATATATATATATAAAAAAGGCATATTTCCCAAAAGCAATTGAGATTCTTAAGAAAAATATATTTTCAGTGGAAATAATGCAATCTTCTTGGCAGCTTCTCATTTTATGTGGTATTTAATAAATATTGTATTAAGTGAAAATGGCAGAACGTAATCCTAACCTCTGCTAATTCTTGTTGTGGTGGTGCATTCACACACACACACATATAGTCCCACACACTATGATCGCAGAAATGCTCCTTAGGCCTTGGCCCTGACAAACAGTACTTGGGCTCAGCTCCTCTTGAGCTCAGCAAAAATACTCTCTGCTCCCAGGAACTTCTCCTGCCTAGTGAGCTCCCACTTTTTAAAGAGCAGCCTTGGAAACTTATTTTTCTTGCCTGCATAACAACCCAAGTGGAACACCATTTTTGTTATCAAAATGTCAAAGAAAGTTAGTGACCCCAGTTGCAGCCAGGATGACAAATTAAAATGACTGAAGCCCGCTCTCTGGTGACTCTACAAGCATCATCCAAAGAGAGACCCTTTGAGCTCTCCTGAGCTGCAGGGGGCTGTGACCAGCAACCTTCCACTGAGTAGGACAGCTCTCAGAGCCAGCCTTTTCTCCCTCCCGCTCCCAACCTCCATGCAGGTAATCTTTGGGTTGATTATGGGTTTAGATTGATTAATTTTATATTTTACTTGGCTTTTCCCTGTGTGTCTCAACCATCTAGTAAGTGGTACCTTGCCAGTGAACTTTGCCATGATTTCATTTTTGTATTAAACCTGCTTTTGCTGGTACCATTGATGGTGATTCTTTAAGCAACTGTGAAGTGCCTGTTCATGACAAATCTTCAGTTCCCAATCTCTGTGAAACAGGAATCTCGATATTTAATTTCTATTCAGCTTCAAATTTAAAAAAATAATCTAAAAGCGGTACTTTACATAACCACATTTTTTTCTTATTACATATCCAGATTTTCTTGTTATGCTGCCTTTCTGAGATGTTCAGCTAGAATTAAATAGTTCTTTACAGACCATACACTTTAACCACAAAGCAAAGTTCTAACTAAGCTAGGTGCACCAAGACGCTTTAAAAGGGTTTAGAATGGTGAAAATTATCTTTAAGCCATGTGATTAAAATAACTGTCCATCAATAAAGAGAATTTGATTCAAGTTGAATTGACATAAAAGTAATATAGATTTTAAACAATACCAATTTTACAATTATATAAAATTTTTTATGAAAGGTAACTAAAAAAAAATAAATTTCCAATTAGATCCAAGAATGATCTAAATAAAGCAAAGTCATATTTAGCTCACTGTATTCCTAAAGATTATAAATAAACTTCCATGACTGGAGAAAAAAAATAAGGAAGGAAAAGAAGAAGCAACCCTATAAATCAGTTTAAAAATCCAACCCCTGAAGAAACACTGATTAGATTCTCTGTCTGTGAAGTAAATATATTATGAATGAAGGAAACAACCTGAGCTGGCATGGCAGCTCACAATGTATTTGTAATTTATATCAGGTGACAATTCTAATTTTTTTTTTTTACCTTCCCTGTCAGATTCAGCATTTATTTTCATGGGAAATGGAATTGAAGCAGAGCTGAAAAACTTCATTTGAGTTCTCAGGGCAATTGTAAATTTCATCTGTATCTATAATTTGGGCTGGGAGGGCTGGTTTTGAATACCAACCCATAAGGCTCTTGAAGCCAGCCTGCTAAAATATGTTCTTTCTCATAGTGATTTAAATTATGTGGCTGCAGCAGTTACATATATTTACAGTAAATATATCACTGAGAGCATGTTTGCCCTGTTGCCTTCACAGAGGGGAAAAAAAGTGGGGAAATAAGTAGTACCTGATGGGAAAGATGGGAGAGAAGGTGGTGTGTGGAGCCTGGTGCTTAATGTTGTGATAGTAAACCTAAGTGGTCTCAGATGGAAATGATACACAAACTCATTAAGAAACTAGAGATTGTCCTTGCTCATCTTGCAAAAATCATAACACTCCTTTCGGAGCAATCTCATGTTATTTACAGTCAAAACAAGTAACAGGAAATACGAAAACAAAAAAAAAAATCACAGACTGACATTTATTTACCTACTTTGAAGCAGAACCAGCCAGCAAGATTTCTGCCCATCTTGCTGTTCATTTTACTTTTCATGACATTTGCCTGAGATAAATGTGTCACAAAATGCTAAAGGCAGGATGCTTCTTTTCTGCACTTGGGCTTGTGTCAGGAGCTTATCCTCTCTGTGTGGTTCTGGAGCAACACATAGACCAAAACTGAAAGGAATTTCTCTCTCTCCTGCTCAGCTCACAGTACTCACCACTATGCCATCTGCATATGTAAAAATTTCAGGATATTTACCTTCAGAAAAATTCTGAGACATAGCAGATGGTGTGAATAAACAAAGAAAAGGCTTAGTGGCTCTCTCACAATCATTATGCAGCTGGACAGTTATTTTCTCCTAATTAATCCCAGAATTTATAAGATGCACATGAAGAAAGAGTTACAAAGAATAAAGCATAATAATTCTTTAACTATAAAGTTCTACAGTAATGTAAAATTCTACATAAATAGTATATGACTATTTATGTCTCTCTTCGTTCTGTTGTCCAGCTTTTCTTTCTGTTTCTTTATTTCAGCCCAAGAAGTTTTAAGAGCAGGTGGGGTTAAAAAGATAAGAAAGTTCATAAAACCTGAGAGATCATAAGAGGAAGGGATTTTATTAATGTCCTCCCTGCAGGCAAAGTTGCCAGATGGACTTTTTTTTTTTGTAAGGCACGAAAGAATCCACACAATCCACTGAAAATAAACACTGATAAATGTTTACAGTGGTGCTCAAAATGACTTGTAACAGTTTATATATGTTCAATTTTATACTACAAAATGCTAGTCTGTGCAAAAGTGGCATGTTTAGTGCTGGTACTTTCTTTTTCCTCCTCAGACAGAAATAAAATAAAAGCATTCACACAACAAATTTCACATGCATTTTATTGAATTAAAAAAAAAAAACCCACAAACAAAAAAAAACCAAACCAAACCAAACCTATATATGTGAAATAAACATATTTTGCATTTTAATCAAGATTTTAAATAAAAAAATGGAATTAAAAAACCTAGATATATGAAATAAAATACCCTAGAAGTTCCAATCCCACCAGCTGGTTCTAATTCCAGCTTCATTTACTAATCTCAAACCCATATATTTATTACACACAGGACCAAGCCCCAGTATGACTTAAATCTGCATGCATACATTTGCAGCCTTTGGAAGGGTTAAAAGCTTTCAGCAAGCTGCTGCCAAGCTCTTCCCCTTAAAGAAATCCTTATTCATAGGAGTGTGATGATTTTATTATGATCATGTCAGATCTTTCTATTAGTTTTTCCTTTTATTAGTCAATCTACTCATAACTTTTGAGTTTTAATGTGACAGAGAAATAGAGTTTGGGAAGTAGAAAGAAAGCAGAATTATTCTCCACTACAGTAGAGAATAGTATATGTGCACACAGGCACATGCACACACACACATAAATATGAAATTGGTGTGTGTGGCAACTGAAGGAATGTGCTGATGATGTCCTAAATATTAATGGGTAAAGCCAAGGTTGGAGAAGGCTCCATCAAGATTGAGAGCTTTACAGAGGGCTCAAGTTCAGACTGCCTATGAATAAGTTTTACACTTTTCATTTCACAGAGGTCTAAGGACCTTGGGGTTTTCAGCAGGAGAGTTCCCAGTAAGCCTGCCAGGAAATAAAATTTTAAAAACCCAGAAGGACAACACCAAATAAACAAAACATGAAAAAACAAGATACACACAGGAGGTGGATAACTAAACCTCATTTCCCAGTACTTTTGAATAGCTGTCAACGCTTAGCACGCTCTTCCAAAACTCACTCTAGGGCAGGTGACAATTATTTTTAGGTGTTTTAGCATTTTACGATAGAAGTAAAAATGCTATGTTTTCTCCTTATAAAAATTCTTAAATATTTACAGTCTGAAACTTGTAAAAGTCCAAGTTAATTACACAATATCATCACGTGTACTTCCTTCCTTCCTATATTTTTATTTAGGGTTGGGAAGGCAGTGCATTACTAGGGGGTATTAACTTTTTCATTAAGTCAACAACCAACCAAAAAAACTTTAGGTCGAGCAGAGAAACACTCACTTTGGCAATCTTGTCAAAGGACTATAAGATAAATAGCAAAAAAAGCATATTTAGGGATAGTTTTCTCATAGGACCGAATGTCATATAAGACACGTATTATAATATAATCCACTGGCAATTTCTTTTCAGTTTAAGTCAATGAGGGACTATTATAATTCTCATATTGTTGCTTAATGTAATAGTTAGCTAAAAATTGTCTAAATTTACATAATAAAAGTACTCTGAAATTGAGAATGAGCCAAAGTAATTTTCATAAAAACCATCATTACATTTAACTGCTTGTATTTACTCAAAATGATGGACCATTACTATTATAATGCAGCACGATTTAATCATTTTCTTTTAAGTTTATACACATTGAGAGAGGTTAAAAACTGTGTAACTCGAGACAAATGACACAGTATTTCCCCATTTCATAGAGAGAAATGTCTATATACTATTATTGTATCTATTTAAAGTTATTAATGTATGTTATGCCTAGACATACACAGATACTTAAAACCAAATTTCACACCTTATGAGATGCCATGTAACATTTTAAAAGACTTGAATGCCAGTGTGACGTAAATCAATAACTTTTACAACAAAATCAAGAGGTTTCAAAAAAATATCTACTCAGGATCTTTAATAAATTCAAACGATTTATTCACTTTCAGCAGCCCAGGCACATTATTTGATTTAACCAGATTAAGAAAACGAGCAGGAGAAAAATCAACAATACAAAAATTAAATTAGGTTGTTCCCGCATAATATAATAAAAGGCAAAGATGAAGTACATGCAAAGTCTTTTAAGAAGCAATAATCCCAGAAACATTTCGAAAGTTCATATTACTTAAACATCTATCTAACCCTCTTATTTTATGATGAAGTTTAAGAGCAGATTCTGAGTACATTTATCTTTCAATATCCATGACTCTGCAAATCAGTAGGATTAACAAGTACAGAGTGCCTATGTTTGTTGATGAGACATTCTACTTTCTATGATACACTTTGCATTTACTCTTAAGTATGAAAACACCTAAGTTTAAACGTGAAAATCCTTTCCTATTCCTCAAACACGACGTAAGCTACTAACTTATACAATAGCCTCTCTCAAAATATTTTAGAAATGTGATTGATGACCAAAAGGACCTAAGCAGAATAGATAACGTGAACAAAATAGCAAAACAATAACAACAACAACAAAAAAGAGAATCCACAGCAGCAGGTTATAACACCCGAGCTCTGTTTAGGAGAAAGTCTGTATCCCAAAATTCTGAAAACCTGACAAGTGCTACTATGAATACAGGTAAAAGGACCACGGAAGTGAGTAAATGGACAATACTCTGTACTTTAAATACAGAATGGAGAGGATGAGAAAGGTAGAACAGGTACAAAACAGCTAGTAAAAAATCTGTGAGTCTGACTTCAATAATATGTATGATTCAGAAAAATTTTGAAAGGAAAGAACATATAAGAAAATCAAAAACTAGGTCAAATGGAACAAAGGTTATCTTATGTAGGTCATGTCAAACTAATCTATGGTTTTCTATGACAGGCAATTTTTAGATTGAAAAGGAGTGGCTGATTTCATCTATTGTTGCATAGGAAATTGCTAATCATTCATGAGCACACGAGAAAAGAAACCACATGCTGCAAAAGGACAGGAAAATGGTAACATGAGATACTGAGAAGGGGACAATCAAACCACCCAGGAATTAACAATCTGGGAATCAAGGCATTCCTTAATTTCACTAAGACCATGAAACAAAACCTAGAGATATGTTTACGAATTCCTCTCTCTGTAAAATGAGGTGTCATCAATACGGAGGAGTATCAAGATATCAAAAGAAAGAACTAGATCATGGCAGAGTAACAGAAATAGAATGAAGTCTGGCATCAGAAAGTGCAAGGTCATGTACTTGACAGGAAATAAGAATTTCAGCTCAAGTCAGAAGCTTATTAGGTAGACATGACTGAAGTGTATTAGTCAGTCACAAGATGACATAAAATTACCTACTAGTATGAACAGCTGTGAAAAAGCAAGTGAATGCTTGAAATTTATCACATTCAATTGCTGTCTCAACATGAAGGATTACAAATCCATGCCCCAGCCCCAAAGATATGGATATAAACAATTTACTGTTGGCCAGTGGTAGTGGATAGCATCTCATCCACAACCCTCAATCATTTGGACAGACAAGAAAGAAAAAGAGAGCTGAAAATAAATCATGGTTTTGTTCACTCTGGATTAAGAGACTTAGAGAGAGGTAAAAAAAATTCCTTTTTCAAGGGTCCTTTTCACATTTTCCATTACACATTCGCAAGGAAGAATAAAGCAGTGGGATGGTAAATAAAATCCAGCATTACTGATTGCTTGTTCTCAGATGATTGACAGAATTCAGTAAAACTGACTTTAAAGCAATAAAACATACTGATGAAGCCAAGTCTCATAAAACAGATAAATTTTTTAAAAAGGAGCTTTTAATGAAAATCAGCAGCTTACACCTAATCTTTATTTAAATTTAGCAAGTGCACTACAGTTGAAGGTTGTTGAGGGACTTCAGATGAACATACCAACAGTCAACCTTAAGAGCTCCTGCTTTCTTTAGTTTATGTTATCATATTTATGTGGGTATAATATAAATAAAGCTATTCAGGCCCCCTATCTGAAATAAAGAAAAACACAGGTAATGCACAGGGAGACTCCCTTTCAACTTATTCCTGAAGGAGAATATTGCAAAATTATGATGAGACCTGAAAGAGAAAAATAAAAAAGGAAAAATATCTTTATTACAGTGCCCTCATATTTCAATAGAGCTGAAACATGGCAACATTTCAAAAGAATCATCATAAATACCAGATTTTTAAAATTGTTTTTAAAGAATTAATAAGGCCTTAGAGGCATAATTTAATTTTCAATTTACTTGCAAAATAAATCCTGCAGTCCAATAACTCTTTTTTCAACAAGAAAGATTACAGTTTGAAAATTTGCCTCCATATTAATGAGACTAGTCTGCTTTGTTAGCTTAATTATCACACTTCTTATCAGTATATTAATTTTTTTAGTAGAATGAAAAATTTGTATGAGATATCTGCTGTTGTGCTTGCTCAAACTATAAACAAAATGACCATTTTAGGCTGAAGATGATATCTTAATCTCTTGGCAAACACAGAAATCTCAAAGATACAGTAGATTAAACAACTAAGGGTTCTTTTTTTTTTCTGAGGAGTATGCATTGTTTAACAGAAGTAATTCAATTTTTCCCTTGGCCCTAGTTTCTCAAGTCTTTCTTCATCCTCTTCAGGGAGCACTCTTTGCATGGAAAGGCAGTCCCCTGCTGGATGTTTCTGTTTAGGATAACCTTCTCACGTTTCCATACACAGCTGTGAAAACCACCACAAAGACAAAAGGTTTGTGCTTTGCTGCATGTCTTTCTTGCTGGCCTGCTCAAAGAAATATGATTCACCTTTAGAGGAAACAAACTGGATGATCTCCTAACACAGCACAGTGCCTAGAAAAACACTGCATTTCATTATTACATGATGAATTTTTCTGCTACTGCAATAGAACTCTCCCCGTCATTCCGGTGAAATGCTCCTGATCTAATTAGCAGTGTATTATCTATCCATTCTCCCTTCAAGACATTGTCTAACTACAATATCCAACCATGTATTTCTTGCTGTTAGACAGTGTTGAGAGGGGGCAGGTGGAGTGCGGAGGCAAGCAGCTATTTTTTGAGGGATTTGATGAATATGGCACTATCAGAGACATACACATCTAGGTGAGGTTTTGAAATCAGTGGAATCTTGAAATTTTACCATATGGCCAAAAAAACCCCCAACTTTACAGCTTCACTTGCTGTTGTGGTAGATACAGCCCTGCAACGTAATCCAACCTCACAAGAAACTCCACCAAAGTAAAGACACTGCAGAGGGACAGAGGAAAGGAACCAGCTATTCTACATATATCATAGACAGGAATGCACAGTTTCTCTAAAATATAAAGGCAGGCCTGAGATAGCATCTGTAAAAAGGAATTTCAACTTTTTTTGAAAGCCCACAGCCAGTGTGAAAAACTTCAGGACAAGGCACTGTCCAAAGTCCATACTCTGTGCTGTTTCTGTTATAATTACGCCAAAATACAGTTAAACCAGAAGGAAAAGACAACATGTTGATATTATTCTTAAAAGAAGACACATCATATGTGTTGTTAAAGCACAAATCAATACCAAGATAAGCTCCAATATTTGGCTGATGGCACAGCTTTGCTGGCTTCTGTAGCTTGCCACCTACAGAAGGCATGCAGGGGGAGCATGCTATATAACCTGGCTTGCTCACCAAATCCTAATGAGATCAGTCAGGCACTCTCTCCATCTGGACTCCTGATGGACCCTGTAAATGGAATCCACCAATCTAATAAAAACAGCACCAATTGCTATTAGAAGACTTAATAAAAATCTTTTTTAAAATCACATTTCCTAAATGCCATGGTTGTTTATCTTCTGACACAAACCAGTGTTTTCACATCATTCGATGGTTAAAACTGCTACCAATGAGAGAAAAGAAGATATTAAAATGAAGCTTTCTGTCATCTGGAAATGCATTCCTTCTTCCAGATGTGAGCCCAACACACAGTAGCTGTGAATGAGGCACCTAAAAAATCCTCAGAAAATGTTTATGCAGGATGTTTTGCATTTATATTTGTTCTTTGAATGTGTATTAAAATTAATTCTGACACTTACTCAGAAGAGCAACTACAGATATTTTCCTTATCACTCTTAGGCAGGTTCCGTGTTGATATCTGCCATTAAACTACTTGTGTCCGATGCTAAATTCTCTTATGCAATTACCCACAAACATCAATAGCAAAACCATGTTAAAACTGAGTTAAAACTCATACATGAGTATGAAATAAAGTTAAAAGAGAGCTCTGCAGTGTAGGCACATTAAAAAATGCAAATATATGTTAACAATTTCATTAAAAGATATTTTAAAATCATGATTAAAAAAAAAAAAAAGTAGCAAACTGCCCCTACCTGTCTGCAAAGTAATTTTTTTACTTTGAGGTTTGTGAGTATAGTTATGAGTGCTATCTTGCCAGCCTAAATATTTCAGTGATATTATGCAAGTTTAATTTAACTCACGAGAACTAAATGATAAAAAGTTCTATCTTAGTTGTTGATTGTTTTCATGGTTTTTTCCTTCTCCAGATTTTGAGTTAAAATCAAGTTACAAGTTTGACAACACAGTCAATGTCACCTGAAGCTACCCGATAATACTATCAATTCTCAAGTTGAAAATAAAAAGTAACTAAGATGCACAAGCCTTGTGAGACTCAAAAAAGGAAAAAAATCAATCAATATGTTTTTACTATTTTATTTGTGCTGATTGCAGCTAAGACCCTGCTGAAGTCCTTTCTTCAACAGCCAGGACTGGGATTATGACTCAAAATCCCTGAGAGCTGCATGTAGATATTTCACTGAGATAACCCATTGTTTTCAGTCTCTTCCACAATTCAAAGATCAGCTCTCTATGAGGTCATTGGAAAGCCTTCATTTTGGGCAACTTTTTGAATACTGGAGTTTCACAGGAAGAGCAGGATATCAAAAATCAGCACCATAGCTGCATGTGCTAACACTGTATGTGCAGTGTTGATATGCACAAAGAGGAGATGATGCATTACAGATGGACTGTAGGCAGTAAACATTTTTATTCACTGTAAGGCTCTTCCTGTCTTTAATGAAGTGTTGTTTCAAATATTCAAATACATGCACGACTTCCAAGGTGGAAGGATCCATCTCCACCTACTCGTATTACTATGAAAACTGCACATTTCTCACTAGTAGTAAGAAACAGTAAAGAGCAGAGTAGCCAAGGCCGGTCTTGGCAGCCAAATCACGTGTCAGAAATAGAGATATTTCCAACTCCTGGAGTACTTGCCAGGGGAAAAAAAGGAGGCCATGGTAAAATGACACAATCTGGCACCTGAATTTCTGATGTCTGCAAAAGGGAATGGAGGGAGTTCACAAAATGCTGTGTCCCTGACAGAGCACGGGTTCTGCAAACCTTTATTTTGACTGATCATGTAACGCTATTTCATACTACACGAAACTTCAGCTTTGCAAAAAAAATTAAAACTGAGTCAATTTTAAAACAACCAAACCAAAAAAAAACAAAAATACATCCTGCATGTAATTGTAAATATTTCTAAGTAAATGAATGAGCTTTCCAGTCCTTAAAAATCTGGGCCAGTCATCATTCTTCAATATTAATTTTCTTTGAAAACATAGTAGACTAAGTCCTGTGCTTTGCTCATGTCCACATTCTACAATTTCAACAGTGGTATTATATGTTAGTCTGGTGGAAATTCTATTTTAACGTATGAGCCACAAAATCAGACTTCTCAACTATAACAGGAAAAAAAAGAGTCTAAAAAGCAGCAGAACTGGGTCAATGTGTGGACTCAAGAGTGGTCTGAGCTGCACCATGCAACCACTCACAGGGCTAATGCTGAAGCGAGGAGATAGAAGGCATCTGCTCAAGAGGCATCAATGCAGACTGCTTTCAGAACCACTCACTGAAGTGGGATTCTGATCAATGTGGTGCTCATTAATTATTTTTTTACGTATATTTAAGTACAAGCATATATTTAAATCACCTTGAGAGGTACAATAAAAATACCCGGGCAGTAGTTTAAGCAGTAGAAGAGCTCTACTTACTATTTTAAAAATGTCTGGTTTTCTTCTGGGTCGTGCAGTTAGGTCTTGAAAATAAAATTTCTGTTTAGTCTGAAGGAATAACACAATTCCTCTTTCATGAAAAAATTGCTTATTTTAATACAGATAATACTCTATGATCTGGTATAGGATTTCTTTTCTCAGTGATGATGGATTAATTTTAGGGAAAATGACAATAGATTATTCGATTAGAAGAAATTTAAGTGGATAAAGATACTACCTGTCAAAAGTTTTTAGGCAGATACTAAAGGATACTATAACATAGATCACAATTTATAAAAGCAGATAACACACTGAGCGATTACAACCCACTGCCATTTATCACCTATTTACCTGGTTATGTTTTATGACAAGCTACAGCTTAAGAAACATCCAACATTCTGCAGTGCTCTATTCTGAAAAAGGATCTTGCCCCAAACAATATCTGATTTTCTGACTGAAACTGTCCATTACTGCAAATATGGTTCTAATATGGTTTTAGAAGTGGGGTTCCAAAGTCAGAGGAACACCTTCTTCACCACAACTTTCTCCTACACATACCTCTATACTGGCAGGTGGCAGTGTAGGAAGGATGACAGCAACATTTCAAAATTCCCATGAATATGGGTCTTTCAGGTTTACAATTATTTTATGTTACAATTTATACATCATGAATTACTGAGAAAGGACACACATCTAGCTTGGGATGTTGTTTTCCGAATGTACTTCTACATTAATTAAAGCCACAAAAATAATAGAAATAATTCTATATCTATGGAATCAGGAAATCATAACACATGAAAAACAATTCAGGTGTGAAAGGTGAATCTCTCATTAAAAAAGAAAAATAAATCTGCTGAAACTGCAGCATTCAACAAGATATGGATATATATATAACTATAAAAGCTAATATGAAAATAAGAACATCATAGTCGTCATTTCCTAAGTAAGCCATTGTGGTCCATCATACTACCATTTTACTAATACTAGTTCACTGGTAGGTTTTTGAATCATGCCTCTGAATCTCTGATATTCAAGTATGCACAACCATGCACTGAAATTTGACATAATTTGATTCTACTCAACATACAATTTCAACGCCTGCAGCGTTATCTTAGAAACACTTCCACTGAGACATTACAAAAATATATTAGAAACATCAAAACAGAGACTACTCTCTTCAGTAGATCCATCACACACACACTTTACTAGAGGTGAGAGCTGAATCAGACAATTCTCTGCTACAATTTCTCAATCTGTCCTTATCTAGAATATCCACAGAGATACCTACAGGATGGACAAGGGATCAGAGCCAGCCAGCACGGGTTTAGGAAGGGCAGGTCCTGTCTGACCAACCTGATC
>JAWWLV010000100.1:33056346-33082865 GCA_035041135.1 Platyrinchus mystaceus | reverse complement strand
TCAGGGGAGACCTCATCACTCTCTGCAACTCCCTGACAGGAGGCTGTAGCCAGGTGGGGGTTGGTCTCTTCTCCCAGGCAGCTATCAGTAAGATAAGAGGAAATGGTCTCAAGTTCTGCCAGGGGAGGTTTAGGTTGGATATTAGGAAGAAGTTCTTTACAGAGAGAGTGATCAGCCATTGGAATGGGCTGCCCAGGGAAGTGGTGGATTCTCCGTCCCTGGAGGTTTTTAAGAAGAGACTGGATGTGGCATCAGTGCCATGGACCAGTAACTGCGGTTGTAGTGGATCAAGGGTTGGACTTGATGATCTCAGAGGTCCTTTCCAACCCATCTGACTCTATGACTCTATGATTTGCCATGGTAGATTCCTCATCCCCACCCACCATTCACCCCACTTCAACGCAATAAAAGATAGTGATAAAAGCTCACTTTTCTACCACAGTATCCTGAGTATAACAGAGATGAAGTTCAGCATAACTGTGAATCCATCACTCACCCATTGCTCAAAATTCAGGGCAGTCTGACTGAATGGCTACCACTTCTGGGCTACATAGAGCAAGCTAACAGAGAGAGGTAGACAATTTGCAAAGGGTTCAAAAATAACAACCCTTCATTGCAGACAGCACAGAAATGTGCATATGGGTGCTTGCACCTTAATTTTCCTTATCTACAGTCTCTACCTCTTAAATTCTTTACTTTTCTGTCCGTGGAGAATGAATCAGAACACAGTAAAGGACAGCTATGCAGCATAAGTATGATCTGTGAGACAATGACTGTTCACAAAAGTCAAAACAAGCTTACAGTATAGTATTTTGAGCACTTGGGAAACAAAGAGAAGAAAAAAAAAAAAAAAAAGAAAGAATTCAACATGCCCCAAAGCACATTAACAATATACAAGAAGTAGATGCTAAAAAGTGATATTCTATAGAAGAAACTTACACATTTCCTGACATATCTTAAAGAATTCTTAAGAGGAGTGCTATACCTACCTTTAATCTGTTACCTGTGTTAGGACATCTGAGAGTTTTACACCTATTTACTGTTATATGTACTGTAAGTTTCACCCAGATGAAAAAAATACATTCATAATCTCTTACAGTAACAGGGAGTCTATCAAAATCAAACAAAGGTTTGGCAGCTGATTCATCTGTCATTGAATTCCTCCTGTATTCCATTTTACTTCAAGTCAGAATAACATCCTTAAAACGCTGTGACATGAAAAAAAACCCTGTCAGTTCTCTTGTGCCAGGCTAATCACTGTTATCCATATCTTCCAAAAGTACTTTAGGAAATGGGATTACAAAGCACCATGGTTCTGTTTCTCCTATTTTTCAGGGAAAAAAACTTTTTCAGTGACATAAACATGTTTAACAATATGTTTTATTTAAGAGTAAACATGTAAGGAGTAAAATTAAACTTGCAAACAAGTTTTATGATGATCCCTCCTTTCTCCAAGAGTTTGGTTCATTCTCAGTTTTAATTACTGAAGGACGTGTCTGCTCTGTGGAAAAGTAGTCTCTGGGACAGGCTTTGCTTGAGGACAGACATATAATCTCTGAAGGGTATGGTGGAACCTCAGAGTACAGTGTCACAGTGCAACTAGAAAACAGCCCTACAAATTCCATACTCAGGCTGATAAAAGTAAGAGTTATTGCAACGTACTTTATCAGTTTGGAGGGAAGAGCTCAGCAACCTTCAGTGTGCTCCATGGCATTCAGATACTCCAGATAGAATTTAGCTTTGAGGGGCTATTTCACCCTTGAAAATTAAAATCAATCATCTTGATAGTTTTTGGGGTTTTTTTTAAATGGTTACCATTGGCTCAGAAAAGCAGGGTAGTAGTTTTTCACTGCAGGCATATAAATTCCCCAACCACAGGAACTAGCTAAAATTCTAAATGTCTTCTTCTCCTCATATTTATCTTTTGTCAAGAGGGACAAATGAGTAATTCTTTTTTGTTACACAGTTGTGTATCTGAGCTTTCCAAACAAGGCATAATGAAAGGACTGTTACTTAGAAAGGAAATGAAGAGACCCAGTTAAATTCAAACTATGCATCATAACAGTGTTGAATGAATATTCAGCTCATTCTTTCTAAAGCTTTTATTCATTATTTATTTAGGTAAAGCTCCTATTGATTTCTCTGGAATTTTTAGTTATAAAGAATAAGGACATCGAGTCGCAGAGCTAGTTTTCATTAATTAAAAAAAAACTAAAACCAACCAGTTACTAAAGATTGCTTACTCTTCTCAGAAAAACAGAATGGTAAGTAAATCTCATGATTACAAAACTATTGCAAACTAGACAGCTGCATAGTAGATAGGCATCCTGTCATTGATTGGGAAGTTGCAGTGAGAGCCACAGCTTGCTGGTTTGAAGCAGAAAAAGGTTTTCTATTCTGAATCATCATTAGATGCGGCATAGTATAAAAGCTTTAAAGTAATCATGAAAGTACTAAGATATTTTTATTTGGTTTATTATTGTTTTATAAAAATGAAATGCTGCAGGATCCTGGTATTTTACTTTTTTTTTTTTTTTTCATAATAGTATCTTTCACTCTGTGCTTTCTTTAAAAGAAACAAAGGTACACGTTTTGACAAGACTGGGGTTAAAATGGAGCTTTAATCATGGTTTATCAAAGGGGTGGAAAGATCAGACTGTCTCAGGTGGATAGAACAGTCAGTTCCAGCTTATTTAATTTAATGAGATTTTCGCTTTACCAGAACATTGTGTATGGTCAAAATACATGCTTATTTGATGCGTTCAGGAGTGAAAGACACTCTCACTGGTAGGGCATTTCCAGCTCCTCACTTAGTCCCTATATTTTGGCTAGGATTAGCAACAGAAGCAGTCATAACCCCCAGGAAGTCAAGGAGAACCTGCTTACCCAAACAGAGGGAAAGGAGACCTGGGAGCCTTAAGAGCAAGCAGGAATGCATTGGGCACAGCTGGTGGCCACTGAGCAGGACAGTCAGTGCTTCTTGCAATGCTTTTCTCTGATATTTTTTTAAAGCAGGATATTCTGATGGAACTGGAACCCATCTCATCTAGTTTTAATGTCTACAAAGCCTACAGATGTCCTAGTTATTTAGACTCAGTCATAATCAGCAGCGAGACAAATGGCACTTCTACGCTGCAGATCGTCATTGCATGTGATTTCTTCCTCCCATCTTCTGCGTGACTTCTTTGTATAAGATAAATTTTTTCTTTCATATGACTAAAAAAGGGCTTAGCTAGCTCAGAAGAAAACATTCAAGCTTCATATTTTTAATTTTAGACAGATAAATCCCAATTTTCCTGTCTCTGCAGAAGACATCAGTTAATTACGTATCTCAAAAGTAAGTTATATTTGCTAATAAGTGAAGCAGTAAAAATCTCCCTTTTTCTGCTCCTATATAATTATTTCTAATTCTAAATTTCTTTCAGCTTCAAATTAACATTTTCTTATTAATATTCCATAGCTGTAAACATCACATCACCTCTACCATACTTTGTAATCCTGAAGGAAAAAAACTTTTCCCCTCCCCTCAAAACTTCCAGATAATTACAGAATATCCGTATTGAGCATATCCAATCTAATGTAACTGAGGATACAGTGGAATGATGCAGGTGAATTAAACCAAAGTGTTTCAGGCTCCCTGTATGCAATTCAGTTCATCTACAGCATCACTTCAATAATGCCTGCTGCCCTCTGAAGGTCTCACTCTTGCTGTCTTGTTCAAAACCTCTGTTCTAGGCCTTCCTTAAAATGCACTTGTTCTGTTTTCTCTCCTGGTGAGGTTTATGGGTTATATGGCATCTGAGTAATCATACTTTTTGTACCCTGTTTGACCACATACTTTATGAGACTTGTTTTGTGCATGTGTGTGTTTTTGTTTTGTTTTTGTTATTTAGAATTTTCTTTAAAGGTGTATCTTCACAATAATGCTGAACAGGTCAAGCAGATACAGACGGAGATTTTTCGTAGCAAATTTTAAATGTAATCAGGAAAAATTAATAATAAGATTATATTTTTAGAAATAATTTAGGATTTGAAAAAACACTTTCTAATTAGATTTAAAAGTGCACAGAGAAACATCTGAAAAAGAACAAGATCTTCTTCAGCTACTGGCTGAAAAAAAATGATAGTAAGCAATAAATTCAAATATTCCAACATGCTGTTTTTAATCTACTTTTCCCCCAAGACCACATATGTAAATATTTAAATTGCTAAAAAAAATTATAGAAAGAAACAGGCACACTAACAGCAAGGAACAAGCAATAACTTATTCTTGAGCACAGCCCAATACCAAGATCTACTTAATAAAAAAGTTATTAGACCAACTACCCAGTGGGATAGAATTCCTAACCATATTTTTTCTCTATCCTTTGAGATTTAAAACCCTAGAGGTAGTTTTCTTCACTCATCTATTAAGTGAGTATGATATTTAAATAATAATTCAGTGGTTGCTAATTTTAATATATTTAAAATGAGGTTTCCAGAATTTCAATCACTTTTCAAATTACTTCACTGAAAATACTCATTAGGTAAAATATAAATTATAATTGTTACCACCAAGTCCACACAACATTCTGCCTACTAAAAATAGCATACCAATTTGTAGTAAGCATTTAAAAATTTCTTCTGGAAAGCAGAATAATTGGACACCAATCCTCCTCTGTGCTTCACAAATTTAATTTGAGATTACTGGCATAGGCTTCAATTGATGAAAGACAACCTACAGAATACTCCATTGAAAAGTGTTCACCTCTAATGGTATATATACCATATATATATAGTATATATAAATGTGTATATATATATATATATATAAACTCATGACACATAAGAGTGATTAAATACATAGATATAAAACACTGCAGAGTCAAAATTTCAGTAAACTTCAGTTAGTTTAACCCTAGCATTAAAGCTGCCATCGTTTTTTACAAAAACTATAAAGCAAAACATTTTCGCTCTGACAGCATGCTGTGTCTCCTACATCTTTTATGTTATTTCTCAAATTTAGAGAGGCAGTTTTTATCATAATGACATTTATATAATACATGGTAGTTTACTGAGACACACATATCTCTTCTTCAATATTTAATTTAGAAGCCATGCATAGACCCTGACCGCCAAAATTACAAGTTATAACTTACAAGGAGATTCTATATTCAAGACCTACCAGATCGATCTACCCAAACATTTAACAGTGCAAAATACAAGCAGTTGTAGAGAAACCTGTAATAATCAATGTTATAACTCCTTTTTCACTTTTCCCTCCCTTTTCATAAAACAACCGAAAACTCAGAGGGAAAAGCAAAGTTTAACTTTTCACTTCAGAAACCTCTTAAATAAAGCTAATCCATACTTCTGAAGTCACTGACAGACATGGCTGTGTTTGTAGTTCTTATTTTCTTTACCTTTCTTACAAAATTGCCTGGATTGTTCTAGAAAGGAGAGCCTTTTGAATCAGTGATGGAACTCCCAGCTCCCTCCTCTGCTATCACCATGTTAGCCGAGAGCAACTACCACAGAATAGGAATAGTAAGGTACTGAGAAGCAGTTCTAACATTCCCAAAAAGCAGAGCTCTAATCCTGTGTGATACTGCATATTGAACTCTCAGAACTACAAGCAGCACCACAGCACAGGCGTATTTGGGGAGAAAAGAAAAGAAATATTTGAAAGACGCAATGCTTTTGAGTATTCAAGTGTTTTTTGTTTTGTTTGTTTGGAGTGGGGAGGCAGCAGGATTGAGAGGGGATGGGGGAGCTATTTGGTCCATTTTTACTCAGAAAAACTTCTTAGAAACTATGAGATTGTGTTTGTAGAATTCTTGCAGAAGATGGATCAGTAGAGAGGATAGTAGCGTGTATATCATATGAGATACTCTGCTGAGTTTGGCTGGGGTAGAGTTTTCTTCAGGGTGGCTAGTATGGGGCTATGTTCCAGATTTGTACTGAACACAGGGTTTATACAGAGATGTTTTTGTTGTTGCTCAGCAGGGTTTACACTGAGCCAAGGATTTTTCTGCTTTTGGTTACTGCCATGCTGGCGAGGAGACTGGGAGCGCATGGGAAGATGGGAGGAGACACAGCCAGGACAGGTGACCCAATCTGACCCAAGGGATATTCCAGACCATGTGACATCCTGCTCAGTAATAATAATAAAACTGAAGGAGGACAGAGGAAGGAGGTGACATTTGGAGTAATGGCTTTTGTCTTCCCAAATCACCGTTAGGTGTGATGAAGCCCTGCCCTCCTGGAGATGGCTGAACACCTGCCTTCCCATGGGAAGCAGTGAATTCATGCCTTGTTTTGCTTTGCTTACATGCAAAGCTTTTGCTCTTCCTGTTCACAGAATCACAGAATCACAGAATATTCTGAGTTGGAAGGGACCCACGAGCATCATCAAGTCCAACTCTTCTCAACCCATGAGTTTTCTAGCTTTCACCCTTCCAGTTCTCTCCCTGATCCATTCTGTTTGGGGAGTGAGTGAGTGGCTGCAAGGCACTTGATTGATGGCTGGGGTTAAACACCAACAGTCCTCTAAATGTATGACAAACTGTTTGAGTTTGTTTTTTCCTACTGCAATGGAGAAAAGCTCAGAAAAAATACTAAACTCGAGCACTGTACCTCATATTGAATGACAGAAGCACTCATGATTTTGAGAGACATAGGCAATTGGATACATCAGCTTAGCTAAATGTTGTCTTTGTGAATGAACATAGAGCTATGCTTACATCTACTTATTATGTAAGAAAGAGAACAGAATGGCTATGACTGAGGATGCAAAGTTCCTTTCTCTGGAACTTCTGCCTGGTGTTTAATTAAAATGCAGTACATCCTAACATATAAAACAAATGTTATTACTCGTACATACCACATAATTTACATATAACGTCCTGCATTTTATTCCCATGGTTGATTCTGTCCTACTTTGAGGTGTCATTATTTGTCTGTCACTCTCCTTCAATCATGATGAAGTTTCCTCTATCCATCCTGCTGACTGAGCTCAGGGACAAGCGTGTTCATGGGAATTTGAGAGCCTAGAGCAATGGGATGCAAATTGTTGATTACACTCAGTGTAATCAACCCAAGGCCTTTCTGTGAATTCTAAGCCTTGAAAGAATGAAAAAAATAATTCTGATAGATTTTTCTGTTGGTATTAATATAGATTTGATGCTGATACAAGCTTTTGATGTTACTGTACTGAAAACATGCCAGATATACTAAAGATGTCTGTAATGTTTTATTCATAGAAATAATTGCCCAGGGATGGCCTGATCTCTGATGATGTCTCCATTGCCATCTCATGGTAGAGATAGATAATAATAAACAGAAGATAAATATTAATGAAGCTAAAACAAAATTCAAGAAATGTCTACTTTTTTGTCCCCTACAGTTCACATCAATCAAGAACTAATGGTAAAAGAACAACATTTTAAATTAAATTGGTTTTGACAAACAGCACTTCAGTATATTTTTAATGCAATTCCATAAAGTTGCCAGTTAGTCTATGGAACTGTTTGGTACCTATGACTAACATCAAAATTATATTAATTTCTAAATTAAGATACAGTATTTTCCTTGTAGCAAGTAATCCCTTCCTTAGGGATATTACTTGTACAATGACTTGCATGTCATAGTATAATCAATATATGTATTCACTCACTGCTCTATCTGAAAACCTCAGCTTCATTAACAGTCATTCACTGTCAGCTTTAGAGAGGTACTCTATTCTAACATTAGCAAGAAATCCCTGATATTTAAAAATAATATCCATTGCAGTAGTAATAATAATAAACACGCATTTATAAAAATTGTGATCATCATAGTACAAATATCAAAATGTGAATTAATAAAAGTTTTAGTAAAACTGGAGAGTTTTAGCACAAAGAAGTAGGTATGAAGAGGTAGTAAGAATTTGCATGGAAAGTCCCTAATTTGTCCTCTTTATTTCCATTCACTGTCAAAAATTACCTTAATAATTTTTGGTCACAGTTGAGTTGATATGTATAGAGGTTTTAATTATGTTTTTTGCAACACTTCAGTTTTAGAGACTTTTTTAAAAAATACTGCACCTACTGGAGTACCAATTTCTGGCAGGTTTTCAAGGGATGACTTAGTAACTTGCTGATTTACCACTGTAGAGACAGTTCCCAATAAAATAAAAATGTTTCACAGCTCCAGTGGAAAAAAAAACCAACAAAAAACCACTTACAGGAGTACTTGCTTTAATACTTAATTTAAAACTCACACTTGACCTTATGCAGTTACTTACTCAGAGCTGTGCACTTCAAACTTCTTTCAACTGCTTTGGAAGTGCAATTCTTTGGGAGGAAGAAAGCATAGGAAACCACTAAGTAGAACTTTTAAAATATTTGAGTTTCCAGCACCAATTCTTGGCTCTTTTGGTTGGAAGTGTCGGTGTCAATTTTCAAGGCAAACAGACCCCAAAATAAGACCCCAGAAATTAACTTGCATATTCTAGATGATAGAGTCTGTTACCTTCAGGCAACCTAAGGACTTCAAAACCATTTTACTCAAAAGAGGAATACTGTTATACTTTTAAGACAGAAATAATTCCAAAGTCATAATTTTTTGATCCAATAAATGTTCTTTATACAACTGACCTGACACTAGCATTGACACTTCAAGGTGAAGTGTAAAGGTCTTTACTTTGGTTGTTTCTTGCTGGCAGCTGGACTGAAGGACAAAACAAAACTTAGGTATTCAGGATCTGAGACTACGGAAAGACCCAAAAAATTAAAACAAGAGGAACAGATTAATATAGAGGAAAACTTAAAAACCCATCCTATTTTCTTTAATGATTGTCAGCCCACCGGACCATCTAGCCATCAAAAGTCATGCAAGAAAACCAAACTTAACCTGTTTTGGTAAACATATTTAAATACCCTAATGCCAATAGTAAACCCATGTACTGAGAGGGATTTCAATTCCTGTTTAACACCTCAAGAAGAAAGGAGTAAAATAAGTTCAAGTGGGTAGATAATGGCTCCTGCATGGATCTACTGGAATCAGTAATTATGGAAAACTTCCTCTCCTGAGGTAGTTTTATGAATCTTAACACACTAACAAATTTTATACCATGATACTTGAGATGGAAACTGTCACTTCTAAAATAAATCTTCTACAGAAATTTTCACTTCAAAAATAATATATAAAGGCATTTTTTCCCCAGATTAGATATTGAAAATTAATAATATGTATTACACTGGCCGAGTTCTCTTCACATATTAGCATTCAGTCCTAAACTTTAATTTAATTTATTCTTCCCACAATAAGTTTCCTTGCCTGTAGCATGGGGAAAGCTCTTATATTTTCAGATCAGATGAGTGTTTTGTCATAGGAGTTAGGACTTATTCCGAAATAAAAATACTATACATTTATAAATACTAGCATATATATGGAAAAAAATCTGTTACTTCAATTCAAACTTTTGATACTGTAATTGATTTTAGTCTGTTTTTGACATGTATTGAGAAAGCCAGTAGCAAATGTATTTCATACTTGGTTTGTTTTATCCTTCAGAATCCTGCTTTGGAAAGCTTCCTCAAACCTTGCTTCCTAAATTGTAAGAGTGACCTCTAGTGCTTCACAGCTTTGCTGTGTGATGCAAGTCCTTTTTGCAATGGTTTTAATATGCCTCCCTGTAAGCAACTGATTTAGTTTTGTGCCTAGTGCCAAATGCTATTAATGTGCAATTCAATTATCATGGTCTTGTGAAAATGGATGTATTCATAAACTGTACAATGCAGAATGATGAAGAGAATTAAAGCTGTGACTGGATTGCAGCAGAGTGTTTAACAAGAGGAACTTAGTATTCATGTTTAGGGCTACACTGTGCACTTGAGTATCAAATGAGATATCATTACTGAATGACAGCACAAGATCATTTTGGTGCTGCAATGTGAACGTCTGGCTCATGGGAGCATGTTTAGTTTACAAACCATCCATATGCAAAACCCTGGGCTATAGATCCATAGAGCACTTCAAACTTCTCTGCCATTGCTCAAAATGTTTCCAGGGAGCTGTCCCTTGCCACTGGGCTGTAAGGTTATTCCTGAACATTCCTCCTTGCTTTGGCATGCACTTTCTTCCCACAGTAGTATTGGTCCTGCCCTCCCCATTCCTGTGATGCACAACCAGTGCCTTAACAGGAAGGGGAGAAGATGTGTTCAGTTCAGGTTATGAGCATCTGGCATTTAGGCTACTGTAGTACTACAGAACAGAAAATGAAATCCTTCAGCTAGTTCAACCTGAATCAGATGGAACAAGAATAACTCACATTTATTACTGAATTATAAAAGCCCTGAAAATTAGTTGCTTAGTAAGTTTTTTATTTTCCTTTTTTTTTTTAATTTAAAGATAATTAATCTAATTCAACACTGAAAACAGGGATTTTCAGATACATACATGGTTTGCCTCCTAGAGAGCAGACTGTCTTTAAAACTGTAATCACTATCTTTATTTTGTGATACCACCCTACTGGCTAACTCATTTCAAAAAATAAAACTTTCTGCTGGAACTGTTAGCATTATCCTCTTTAGTCATGCATGAACAATACTCCCTAAATGATGAATGCAGAGACCTTAAAGTCTTGCTGTCCACATTTTTGCTTGTTGTATTTCTGCTGCTTTTGAACTGCACTGTGATTGCCATTAAAGTTGAGTGACAGCTTAATTCAGAAGATGCGGATACCAGCTTTCAAAATTTTCAGTTGCTAAAAACCAAGCTGAAACACTACACAATAGAAGTCTGTCAGTAATTTCCATGTAAGACACAATTCCTCGGAAAATGATGCACTTAGAAAACAAAAATGAAAATGGGGCTGAACATGCATCCCTTAGTAAAATGCTGCTTTCAGACACTCTGAGACTGTAAGCTTTACAAACAGTATTCTGTACATAGACTCATGACAGGAATCTATAGAAGGATTTTCAAACATTTTCAGGCTGCCAGCTTGCTGTCATGATTTCAAAGCATAAACATTTGTCTAAAAATGATATTTATTCTTAATGCAAATAAAATATCCCAGAAGTTTTCAAAACATTCTGGATCGAGTTTTAAATCATATGCAATACTTACATTTATTACCTGCCAGTGCCGTGTGCCGGTTATGAACAGACAGGAGGAAAAGCAGCTTCAAGAAGATTTCAGTGACAGAATCCATGTTCACATTCATTGAGGTACCCAAAAGAATCGGAGTATTCGGAAACAGCTGCTCTTGTACTTCAGTTCTGCTCCTGCCTCTCTTCCCGCTGCCTCTTCTGGCAGCGCTTCCCAGGGGCTCAGCCCAGCTCAGCCCGACGCGCTCCGCATCCCCACGCAGCACCTCCGGACCTGCCTCCCCCTCTGGCAGCGGCGGAGCGGCAGCGAGAGAACCTCTCTGCCGGTGCCACGGGAGCGCTGGGGCAGCGCTGCCAGGCTCCGCACACGAATCCCGGCGGGATCCGCACACCCCTGGCGGCGGCAGCCGGGAATCCTTGGACAGACAATGAGGCAGCGATGCCCCCCCGGCCCCTGCCCTTCCCCTGCTGCTGGGGGAGCGGCAGAGCATCCGCTGTGCCTGCTGCCCTCCCTCCCCTTCCTCCCGCTCTCTCACAGCCGGAATATTTTTTTTTTTATTTTTTTTTTTTTTTTTACACTTTCAGCCGCAGAAGCATCACAAGTTCTGCTCTCTTGGAGGAGGAGGAAAGCGTTCTGCCTGTAGTGGAGAACCTGAGCCTGCGACTGAAAAAATGAGCAGTCTGCTCTCACTTGTGAAGTGAGCACAGGACTGAACGATCAGCTGCCCCTCAGGGGAAGGCACCATCAGTGTCCCTGGTGGGCTTTACTGCTACTGATACCATCATTAAAGAACTACATTCTCAACTCATAAGAGTACGTTTAATATATGATCACGCCTATCTTTCCCAAAACACTCTAGCCCCCTAATACCCACTTATAGCATTTTGCTTTCCATACTTTCACAGAGTAGGATCTGTCTTTAAACTGTCCTAGTGTTTCTATTTGGGTTACAGTGGGGAAGCAGCTTCATTTGGGAAAGAGTATCAGAAGAATTTTAAGTCATTATATTTAAACTATATCCTAAAAGTGTGTGGGTTTGGGGTCTTTCTTGGTTGATTGGTTGGGGTTTGGTTTTGCCTTTTTTTTTTTAATTATTTTTGCAAAACAAGCCAAATGACTATGTTAACTATAGAAAAGTTATTTCTCAAATATGAGAAATGAACTGCTTACTAGCAAACTCAAGACATTAATGAAGGCAAAGGCTGCCTTAAAGGGCCACATCAACAGCTCCATCACTGCTGCTGCTGCAGTGCTTACACTGTATAGACTGTCTATATTTTGGAACAATTTGCTGTAACAATGTACAAAAAAAAAAAAAAAAAGGCATGCCTGGTTACTATGAGGTTCATAAACAGCAGATTTAGCCATTCTAGATGCAGCCCAGTAGCTCAGACTTTGTCTTCCCACTTCATGTGAACTGTCCAGCACCTCCAATATAGAAACAGGGTTTTCCATCCAGAAGGATGCTGGTGTCTATGGGTCAGACAGCAGACAACATGTTGCTGAGGGTCTCTCTCTAGCATTTTTCAGACGCTGTGGAATTCTCTGGAAGATGCCATGTAGAACTGTTTGGTGTCATGAATAACTGTGGGATAGAGATGAAATGCGAATTAAGCTCTAGAAGCTTCTGAACTTTAGTTGTTTATTTAAATCAACTTCCTTAGCCCTTGAAGGATGCTCTTATTCAACTACAGAAGGAAGAGTAAGGTGTGTTTTGGTTTCATGCAACCTCAGCTGAACTAAGTCAAGAGCTACAAAAATGTACTCAAGGCTCAGCCAAAACAACCAAAATAAAAATACTAAGAAGTATTTTGAAAAGTGATCAACACAGGTTTTTGTTACATTCTTTAAAAATAGCAAATCACCATGATTGAGATAAAAAAATGCCTATTTCTAAACTTTTATACTGGGCAGAAATTTCAGGGGAAGTTAATAATCTGCTATGCAGCCAGTCTTCCACTTCTCCATGTCAACTTTTATTTGAATTAAATGCAGGGAGAAACTGTATTAAAATTTTATGGATCATAACCTGCCTTCTAGCTCTCTGAAATCATCCTTTAAATTCCAAATGCTGTTTCCAGGTTTTAGTACAAATATAGAGTCACTTCTCCATAAGTTGGATTTCTTTGTTATATAGTTCCTTGAGTTAATATTGACCTTCCAACTAAATTAATGTGAGCATAAAAATGTTCCTTGTGCTGCATCCCATCTCTAAAGAATATCCCATGAGATGGTCCTTGACTCTGCAGCTAGACAAAATTTCATGCTTAAAAATAGGACAAATATCACATAAAATCTTGGCAAGGACTTTCAATGTAATGATGTTCTTTAGGATTAGCTCTAAGATCCCCAGGGCTTTGAATTAGGAAGAATTATTATTCTGGTAATGCAATGCAAATTCAGTAAAAAGGCCAGTGCCCTTGTGGGTAAATATTTGTCTTATAAAATAGCTTACAGTCACCAAAATGGAACATCTAACAAAGAAAGGTCATAGGGTTTGGTGCTTTTTTTTTTTTTTTTTTTTTTTTTTTTTTTTTTTTTTGGCAGAATTGCTTGCAAATATATACATGGATATAAAGCAATTTTATAATTATGGAAAAGCCAGTCTTAGAACAAAATAGTACGTTGAAATGTGTATATACGTTCCTTTTTAAACAGACAGAATTACAGAAGTCTATACAGTACATATCTGGAATATCAAGATAAAAATCTAATTTATCCAGGGATGAATCTGTGGTATCTAGAAAGTACATCAAATAGCATAGCTTGACTCACCCAGAATATTACAACCTCATCTCTGCTTTTGCATCATATCTCCCTCCTGCATCCATGAAATGTTTCTGCTCACGTAATCTTATCTCTCTTTTCCAGCATCTCATTTCCCATTTCTCTTCCATACAGTGCCCAGGTTTGTCACTAACTTCTGGGCTCCTCTTTGTGGAACATGGACAAGTCTTTCCCATTTGTACAAGCCTCTTTGCCTATTGTTATTTTTTTTGTATTCTCACTCTTGCAGTGTTTTGTTTTCCCTCTCATATCTTGCTTTTGAAATTTCCCCTGCATGCCAAAAACCTGTTAATTTTTTTTGTATTTAAATTGTAGCATTTTGTCCATTGGATTTGATAAAGGATTTTTCCCAGTAGGACTTCATATATGTATTATTTAGAGAGACTGCAAGTTCCCCAGAACAACAACTATGTCGTGTTATATATTAATCCTCACAGCTGAAACATCTGAAAAATTTAGTTGTGCAAAAGTTGAATCATTTGATTTGGGTATTGCCAACCTTTTTCTTAGCAGACTAAAACTAATGGAAATTGCTCCTCCTTAACATTGTTCTCACCATGACTTTCTGTCTATAAAGAAGAAGCACTTTTAAATTCATATTCACCATATTCCTGGTACTATTGTGGTCTACTTTTTAACTGTAAACCAACTTAAAGAGAAGATAAAGAAAAAAAAGACAGTTATAAGCTATGAGCTATGGAATGCACTTCCTTTTGCCTCTGGTAGAAAGTTAGCTTTACAAGAGTACAACTGTTTTCAGTGTATCACCTTTATTCACTATTGTCATTTAATAGCAACAAAAGTAATAATTGAATATTTGCTTGCAAAACACAAAAATAGAAGTATGCAAAGTCAACAGCATCCATGTTGGCTGACTGAAAATATTTACCTTAATCCTTCCCAGTAAATTCCTCATTCCCATGAAGTCCTCAGAAGCCACCAACCAAATTAGAAATTAGCTATTCACTTTAACCCTCCTTCCACTGCCACCTGCTGCAGTTTTACTGGCATTACAGGTTTCTCTTGACAGCATCCAGTCATACAACGCAGCTGGAGAATATATCTTTTTAATGCAAACCAAACTCTTTCAAGATCATGTAAAATCTGCTTCCCAATGCTGTTAGCAACCCTGAAGAAAAACACTGCTGTAATTGTCTGCAGAGACTGCAGAGAGCAGAAATGCACAAATATAAATCAAAAATAAATGAACAGAGCCACATACATAGTGCCAGGTACACTAATAATGATACTTGCAAAGTTTTTAAGCCATTTTTAAAGGCAAAATAAAATTCATATCCACGTAATGTTGCTACATTGCTTTTTTTTTTAATCACAGATCTCTATTAAAAAAAAAAAAAACAAAGGTAGTCTAATAACTAGTCTTAACAGTGAGGTTTTTTGTTCTCTTTTTTATTTGTTTGTTTGGGGTTTCAGGTATTTTTTGTTTGTTGGTTTGTTTGGTTTGCTTTGCTTTGCTTTGTTTTGTTTTTGGGGTTTTTTGCGTTGGGTTTTGTTTTTGGGGTTTTTTTTCCACTAGGATCAAGACAGTACAGTTTGCCTTCCTATTGCAAAGCTGCAAATTGCCATTCAGGCTTTATTGTTAAAAGAAGAGAGAGTGGAAGCCATCTGTGTGTTGCTCATTCTACCATTTATTGCAGTTACATATGACTGCACTACGGATTTTAAACCTTTTTTTTTTCTCAGGTGAGGCACATGAGACACAGAAAACAAACCAGAGCAGGCATGGCTTCATGCACCTAGAGAAGAATTCGTGCCCTCAACACTGTTGTAAATCTGGTTTTAAAGGTTGGAACAAGATGTGTGGCTGCTCAGTTTATCTGCGGCTGCTGTCTGACCATTCAGATTTTTCACCTGGAAAGATGCCATGAAAACCCTGGGGAAAACTTTTTTTGAGGTTTTGTAAAGAAAATTCCTGTTAGATCTTGTGAATCTTCTCATTTCACTCATAAGAGTTTTACTGTTCTCCTTAGTAAACACTCAGTCTATTGTGGCTCCCAGGAAATCACAGGAAATCAGAGTCTCAATACAAGGCACTGAAAAAATGAATTAATGCATAGGATCATAGAATCATTAAGACTGGGAAAGACCTCTAAGATCATTGAGTCCAACCATTAACTGAGCACTGACCATCTTTACCATTATATCATATCCACCAGTGCCATGTCCACACATCCTCTGAAAACTTCCAGGGATGGTGATTCCATCATTTCCCCTTGGAAGTCAGTTCCAGTGCCTGACCACCACTGGAGTGGAGAAAATTTTCCTAATATCCAATCTAACCCTCCCCTGGAACAACATGAGGTTGTTTCCTCTCATCCTACCGCTTGTTATCTGGGAGAAGGGGCTGATCCCCACCTTGCTGCAACCTCCTTTCAGGTGCTTGTAGAGAGCTGGACACACTATGTCTGATCCAAGCCAGGATTCCATTTGCCTTCTTGTCCACCACGCACACTGCTGGCTCACATTCAGCCACTGCCAAACAACACCCCCAGGTCCTTTTCTGCTTTTCCAGCCTCTCTGGCCCAAACCTGTAACTCTGCTTGGGGTTGTCATGACACAAATGCAGGACCTGTCACTTTGCTTTGTGGAACTTCCTACTGTTGGCTTCAGCCCATTGATCCAGCCTGTCCAGATCCCTCTGCAGAGCTTTCCTAACCTCCAGCAGATCAACATTCCTGCCCAATTTGGTGTCTTCTGTGAACCTTCTGAGAGTGTATTCATTTCCTCTCATCAAGGTCATTGATAAAGACACTAAACAGAACTGGCCTCAGATATTTTTATAAACATTAAATATTCAATATTAATAATAATAATAGCAATTGTAAAAACAACAATGTCAATCTGAGTATTTTTCACATCTCACACAGAATGTGGGTAATTTGTAAAAGGATAACATACAAAGTAATTTGTAGAAATAAATGGGTCAATAACAAAGCATGAAAAAAACAACATTAAACAACATTGATACTAAGGTGCTTTGGTGGTTTTTCTCCATGTCTTGAAGAAGAAAATATTTAAAGCCATAGAACTTGAACAGTAAAGTCATAAAATATAACATGGATTTATCAAAGGCAGCTCATAGTACACTAAGCTCTTTTTGGTATCTGATTCCTTTCTAAAGGAAAGAAATATAGATTCTTGACAGTGGATACATATGACTATGATATAGTTATGATGTTTTTTTGATAATGTAAAAAAGATGGAGTATAGCAAAGCATATGTGCAATGAATAAGAGGGAGACAGTAATGGAAGGGGGAAAATATGTAATTTAAGTATAAGCCTTGGTTAATGTATTCATTTATGGCTGCAGTGCAAATAGAAGGAACAAGCTTGTGGGGCTTATGATTTGGAAAATGTTTAGGAAAATACAGTCAGTGTAGGAAAGGCCAACAGGATCACATGGATGACCTTCCTGAAAAATATGTAATAATGTGCATTATCTAAGGCTGATATTGGTGACACCAGCTGTAAGTTAGTTCTTTAGCTGGAAGCGTATGATCTTAGCTGAATCAGCCAGCTGTGAGCTCAATATAGGCTTTCAGTGTGCTTGAATCACACACACACACACACACAAAGATAACATGAACCAGGAAGGTATCTGAGTTGGGAATGGAGTGAGAGCCAAAGGGTCTGAGAAGAAATGAACAAAGAATCCAGAGAATCCCTGTCCACGTTTCTGTACTGTTTTGCCAGTGTTTAGAAATATGGATTTGAAAGTCTTCATGGGTGATAAAGAGCCAAGAACCCAAGATCCACACCCTGGATTGTGACACCAAACACCAGGTGTTCTGCAAATATTTTCAAATAATGGAACAACTCTTGCTTCATTTGCCAAAGAGTCTTGCAAAGGCTCTGGGCCATGACTTCTATCTGATGCAGGTTCCTTCAATAGGATCAGAGTATTAAGATTATTCCCTTATTTTGCTGTTTCACGAAGACCGACTTAGGTCATTGCTCACTGAGTGTTTGGGTTGGTGCAATTCTCATTCACAACTAGCATTCTCTGGGCATCACAGAGGGAGCTCAGCTGCCTGGCTGAAATATGGAGATTTCAGGCACCTGAAAGCCAGTGGGAAGCTGCTTGCTATCACCATGCCCCAGGATATGGCTGCAAAGACACATGCAAATAAGACTACAAAGCATCCAGCCTCGAGCTATCTTGTGTCTGTCTACTCAGTGTATGAAAAATGTAGCTCAGGTCTGTATTTACCTGTTTAAGGAGATATTGCTAGGTTTTCTTTGTATATCAAGCCTAGATTTCATTGCCAAGAAAGCAAGGGTCATGAAACTATGATTCCATAATGAGCCTGGGTTTATTTCTCTATGCAAATGACAATTCTTCTTGAAGTAAGAATATACTCAGCTTGAAGTAGGAATACTAGGAAGGTAAACTTGACTAAGTTGTTTATGCAGAATTTTTCTAGACTGTATGAAAAAAATTCACTACTATGAGACTGTAATTATATGAAATTATTTCATGTTCAAAATCTATCAATTCAGTGGAAAGCAGACAAGTGTTCAGTTGTTATACAACTTACACAAGCCTGATTTCCACAATGTTAGGAGAAAAAGGCATGTAATATGTCTTCTCTATCTTAATTTGTGTGAAATTGTTCATTTGGCGACAGAATTGGGATACAAACCTGGTGTTTTGTTGAAGCAATGTGTAACAGAGAGATAATGTGAAAGAAGAAAGGCAGTAAACAGATTCCTGCGAGTTGAACAAGGTCAAAAATGTGGGACTCAGCTTTTTCAAAAATGTGACTGTCTCTAAACAGAGTGGGCAAGTCTCACCTGCATTGTCAGCACTAAGAGTAAGCTGCAAATAGCCAATGTTTCATTGATCTGGACTGCGTTTTACAAACCAGGGTCAGACTCCACATACTGTAGGTTAACTGTTGTTGACGTTGTTCAATGCATTGAAACATACAGACAATTCTCTGAAGGGAAACTGTTTCATTCCTTTTTTTTTTTTCTTTAGGTATTATTTTGCAGGCATCAGGAAAGGGAAAATTGACAATCACTTTGTTTGTTCTTAGTTGCCTTTCATTTGTTAAATGCCTGTGGGGATTATGTGCAAGGTATCCAGCCTGAATATGTAGATTTACTTATATATAGTTCAGTGATATAAACATCGCATGATACTCTGATCAACTCTTAAAATAACAGTGCCTAGCTGGTAAATATGATCATGATCTTTTCAGGGAGCAGGATTGCTTTGGAGGTTTGTTTCAGGTAGGTAGTCTTCTTTTTTCATTGTGAAACAGACACTGAAAGGGAGAGACATTTGGGATATGAGCAGTGACAGGAAGATTAGTAACCACATGAGGAGTTCTCCCTGTCCATATCAAGGAACAATCAAGCTCTTGCAAAGGCTGTTTCATTCCGAATGCAAAATGAGCAATTGTCTTGTGTGATTCTCACTTACATAAAACCAAAAAGAAAAGAAAAAAAAAATCTTCTTGTGTTTTTTTATTATTACAGACATGACTGGATAAATTCACTCGCTCATTTAGACTGCTGTTCTTGCTGAATATCGCATTAAGAACCCAGACCAGCTCTTGTCTGAGAATGAGAAATCCTTGGGAATTATGTTTTTCTATGTTTGATCTCTAGGGAAATCTCATGAGATATAGCATCTCAAAGTCCTGGGATGACAAACAAGATGCTAATGAATCAGAGGTGCCTACCAGCTTTTCCCAGCTATTACTCCATCCTTTTTCCACTTACTGTCAGCAAGACTTTTCCCTCAAGGTTAGCAAAACAGACAAAGTTAGTAACCAGTTGTTTTAATACACAGTGTCATGTAGCAGTGCCTTGTTTGTTCTTGTGCTCACTGTTTAGCCTCTGCACACTCATCTTTCTCTTCATTCTGAAGGCAGTACTTTATATACAAATAGCTCATGCTATGCTGCCACTGCAGTTTGCTTAAAGCAGCACTAAGTTCTGAGTCCAAACATTGCTGTGTTTTGAAGCAAGAACTAATACTCAGAGCATCCACTAAACCTTATGCATTGCAAAGGGGATGGAAGTCTTGAAAGGAGTGCTGCAGAAGCTAGATATTTGTATCTCTGCAGTAGGAATCAAGATTCTCTTCAGATCCTCACACTTGATGCAATTACAGGGAAGCTTATGTTCTTTAGGCCTTCCATTTTGCCATTTATCCCTCCTGAAACAGTAGATAATGCTCTGGGTTTTCCACAAATCAAGGTTTAATATTGATCTTTCTCTGTGCTTTTCCCATAGAAGAGAATGATTTGTCTGTAATATAACCTTGATTGAGCTGTGCATGTCCCTGCTAATATCAGCAATACTTCTAGAGCAGTTAAAAACTAAAGACAGCTAAGAAACATGTAGATTTTATGGACATATAGAAGATCATAAGCAAATAACAGACAGACTGATGAGTGTAAACATTCATTCTGTGATGCTGGAAAGAAATGTAAGGGAATCCTACAATCGTCCAAAACAAGTCAGGAAAAAATTAGGTCCTAATTATCATAATTTCAAGAGTACACATTGGAGAAGACTGGACTTAAATTCATGAGATTAACAAAAAAAAACCAAACAAACCAACAAAAAAACAGACATACAGGAAAAGAAGTTAACAATTAGATTTACTCCTATTTACTCCTAACTTTACATTACTAAAAAGGCTCTGGAGAGTGTGTCTGTCACTGCCTTCTGCAAAACCTACTTCTAATAAAGTGAACAGAAAGAGGTCCTATACTCCAATGCTCTCTTTATTCCCCAGCCCTGTTTTTGTTATATACAGAAATAGCAACACAGTGAAAGTCATCTATACTGCTGATATGAACTTTCTTCAACTGGAAATTTCATTCCTTTCTTCTGAAACCTCTTTTAAAACTTTTAACACGTAGAACAGTGTAATATAAGTCACTATATGTTCAGTGCCTGATAAAAAAGGACAGTGTTTTTTACCTTCATAAAGTCCTTAGTAAAAAATTGCTGACAGAAGACTGAATAAAATTATAACCAAGGTTGTATATTGATGGATCTGCTTATTCATTTGTATGTTGTACATGATCAGACATTAATCTCATATATGTCATGTTCAATATGTTTTATAGTTGTTCTCTTCTTTTGCTTTTCTGTGCTTTAATAGTAGGGAAGAAACAAATTAGGTATTCAACTGGCTTTGCTGTATTTTAGAATGCAACTTCATCACACTCTCCCTGCATGCAAATGATACTAAGCTTTTTATTTCTTATATAAACTATATGGGAAATAGGGATAGTTAAAACCTGGGACTTTATATTGAGACAGACTAATGAGCTCTCACTGATTTATAACTCCATATGAATAACACTTGCTCTCTTTGCATTTAACTTGCAGATAGAGAAGAACTAGTTGATAATTAATGACACCTTTATATGGACCTAGGTTCAAAATTCGCCATGAAGTGATATTTCAAGAATGTATTCATTTTTGCCTCCCTTGATTTAAGTTTCAAACAACAAAACCAATAAAAATGGTCTCTCCTATATCTGTGCACAGGACTATACTTCCAGTGTTTCAGTCTCAGTCGCAAGGCTATCAATGGAAGTTTGATTAAACCAGAAGGCTGAGGCTTTGAAAACAGAGTAATAACAAAAAACATAACCTTTTAATCTAGATTAACATCTTCAGAACAGGTGCTTATGATTTTATTTCTCTTACCATGTATTATGTTTAATTTTTATTAGTCTTGGATGTCAAGGAATTGCTAGATCCTTGGTATTTTGGCTAATTGAAAATAACTAACTTCATCTTGATATTGGCTCCAAATGTAATTTTTCAGCCTTTGGAAACTCGTTAACTTGAAAATTTCAGCGATCTTTAATAAGAGAGGAAGCATTAGACCAATAATTTTGGCACTAGTCTAATACAGGCTATTGAGTATTCGTTGTTGGCAGAGCTTTCCTGAGCAAGTCTGAGCCATTTAGGGCAAGATCAAAAGGAAAAGTATCAAAGACTTATGAGTTAGGTGTTGCATCCCAAATTGCAGAGCCACCCACTAGCCCTGAAATCTCTTTTACTCCCCAAACTGTGTCTGGCTTCCTGTGTTGAGCATCAAAGTGGCCTTCTCTGGCCAAGCTCCAGAATCACAGCACTCACCCTGCTGCAACTTTCAGAGGGCAGTCACAGCCACCCTGTAATGAACATGGAAGGAATTTAATGATTTAATGTATTTCTGGCAGAAACACCCAGCTGCTGTGGCATTCCACCTTCTCTGTTTTACAGTGGCCTAAACATTGTCCCATGAGTGGAAAACACCAAGCAACCTCGACAGAAGTTGAAGCCACGTCTCTCAGCTTCTTGAAGGGTGGATTTTTCGATGGTGGAAAGCAGTCTTTCCCCTCTCCTGAAGCTATTCTGCTGTCAGAAAAGGTAGTCCAAGATTCCCTGCCCTGTAAAATAGCTAGAAAAAAGTGCACAAGCCAACATGATGCCTGAGAGTCAGCTGTGGCGTTGGGCCTTATGCCTGTCCTAGTTCTCTCCCCTTTTAAAACATAACTGGTATCTTCTCATGTCTGAAACATTTATTAAAAAAAAAAAAAAATTGTTAATTGAGAAGTGCATGGGCAATGCAATAGTGAAACCATTTAAATGTCAAATATAAATAAACTTGAAATGCACTTTTCAGACAAAATACTTATGTTTTTGTGATAAAATAGATTTGGTTTGTTTATACATTTTAAGCACAATTATATTATAAAAGATCTCGAAGCCTAGCCATGATGATGATGATATTATTATAAAAACTTCAAGAAGCTGATAATAGGGTTAATTAATCAGAAATATGTATGGATAAGAAGTTGCCTCATATTGATGAGACAGAGTATTTGTAATAAAAGTTCATGTCTCTTGAAGCAACCACTTTGAAACCTACACTTTGAGAAGATCCAAGCTATGTCCATTTTTTTAAGCTGTTCACTTTTCTCTTCCCTCATGTACAAGTTCTTTATATTGGTTCGTTACAACGAGCAGTAAGAGAGATTGTTAATTTTTCTTTATTTCTTGTATAGTTTTCTCTTGTGTGTCAGAATTATCTTCAAGGAAACTTAGCTCAGTAAATGTTGTAGTAATACATACAATAGGAGTATGACAGGGAAAAGCAACACATGAACAAGAAAAATAAAGGAGCAGGAGAGCAAACCTCTGCAAAAGAGACTGTGTAAGTCTGCAAAATTTAATTTTTTTTTCTCATGTATTTCTCATGAATTAATACATTTATCATATATATGATTTATCTCTGCTTTTCTAATTCAGCTTTTTAGGCTGAAATATTTATAAAAGTACAAGTTTTGAGGACACCATAGAAAGTCCTACTTGGTTTTACATGTAAAAGCACATTAATCCACTTCCAGAACTAGACTGAAAAAACTCATACCAATTTCATGGGGTACTTTTTGCCTTGACCTCAACTGGGTTATTAACGTAACAAATGTACAGTTAAAACCAACAAATTATGTTAATTTTTTAAGAATCAAACAATTTAATCTGTTCAAGCACTGCTAAAATCAAAATCTAAGTACAGAAAAGTTTATGTAAGATCTTAGGTAAAATAATTACCAAAACATGGGCTTTGAGAAGTAAAGAAAGTAAGGTAATCAAAATATGATTTTTTCAGCAAGCAGTATCTTGGCCTCATTCTAATTTAAGCCCCATCCTAAAATATTTTCAAGTAATTTAAACACAAGAGCTTTGAACCTTCTAGTGTTGGTGAACTTTCAGGGGCTGGTAGTTCAGATTCACAGCTGTCTCCAATTCTTTAAATACAGGATGGCTGTCAACACATAAAAAACACATGATTGTGTAAAATGTCCCTTTTAGATTCTACTGTAGGAGCAGAATAGGGGCTTCTTGGGGAAGGAAGGCTGATAAGAGAGGTTGAAAAGCAGCCTGGATAGAACACATTTGAATTCCAGCAAGGTTGGAAGGGGAGAGTAAAGATCATCTGGTCCAGCCTTTCTTGGCAAATGCATGGTCTAGATAACATGGCCAAGCACCCTGTCCAGCTGAATCTTAAAAGTGTCCAACATTAGGAACGGTTCACTGTTCTTATTGTGAAAAATTTTCCTTTTGTTTCCAATCCAAACCTCCCTCAAAGTAACTCTTACTTATTATCCCTTGACTTTTCCATGTGACTCCCTGAAAAAATGGATTCTCTCTTGTTTGTAACCACACTTTAAATACTGGAACAATCTGATAATTGTTCTAATCATGCTCTAAATCTTCTTTTCTCAAGGCTGAACAAACCCAGTTCTCTCAGCCTTTCCTCACATGGCAGGTTTCCCAGTCCTTTAATAATCTTTGTGACCCTTCTCTGGAACCTCTCCAGCTTGTCCACATCTCTTTTGTACAGCAAGGACCAAAACTGAACACAGTATTCCAGGTATGGCCTGACAAGAACTGAGTAAACCATCATAATATCTTCTATGTCTGGGCTGATGCAGCTCAGATCCCACTGGCTTTGTTTGAGCCAGCAGCAAATTCTTCACTCATATTTAAGCTTGCTGTCCACCAGGACTCTCAGGTCCCTTCCCACAGAGCTGCTGGATAGATCCCAGCCTGTGCTGGACTCCTGGATTAAGTTTTCCCAGGTACAAGACCCTTCACTTGTCCTTGTTGAACTTCGTAAGGTTCTTGTTAGCCCACTCTTCCAGTCGATCCAGGTCTCCCTGCAGGGGCCAAGTGTCCCCTTCCCCACTCAGTTTGGTATTATCAGGAAAATTCATCAGGGTACACTTAACTCCATGGTCCAGGTCTCTTATGAAGATATTCAACACCTTTGGTCCCACTTTGGATCCTTTGGGAAGTTCACTTGGGACAGGTTGCCAGTGTAAAAAGGAGCAACTTACCTTTTTTGAGGGATTACTGAGCTTAAAACTGGCATTGCTTTCAAAAAAATGTTTTTTGAAGTCTATTCAACTTATTTTTCTGTCATTTTTTACATATGAAATCTATATCGAAAACAAAATTGCTCTTATTATCTTGAAACGAAGCACACAGGGAACTATTATGTGGGATATGAATGAAAAAATAAAAGTAAAAAAAAATAGTTCTCAATGTCACTAATTAGGTGTTAACCAAATCAATACTTGTATCATGGTGCTTAATGTAATCAACATATCTTTTTCTAGAAGCAACCATTGCCAGAATCTTAGAAGAATCACGTTACAAACATGCATGAAACAAATGTCTGGAAAGACTGTGTAGCTCCATTTCCCTCTTTTTATTAAATTTAAATCTGTCGAGGTAATTCCTCTCATTTGAGAATTGTACAATTGTACAATTGGAAAGCCAGGTTTCATATTACCTGTTTTATAAATTGATTCCTTTTGTCTTCAGTTTCTGCCATCCACAGACATCCATGGCCAACGATACCTTACTTATTCAGCTGGTTCTCTAGGAGCTGTATGATATTTGAGACTCTAGAAGCTGTAAGAGAGCTGATCTGAGGTTACTCATGAAGTCACAAGGCCAGCAAGTGCTGTGCAATGAGATTAATAGATGCAAAGCCTGCTCTCCAGCACAGTCTGGATATAACGAGGAGTGGGGAAGGGTTAAAGGTCTGCAGTAAATTGCAGAAGGTTAAAGACCAAGACAGAAAGAGGTATAGGAGAAAGAGATCTGGGACAAGCAGAAACTGCAGTGGATTGTGAAAAAGCATCCAAAGGAAACTGAAGAACTTTTTACCTGGTGGGACACCTTTAAGCTTGGGAGCAAGTTTCCCACGTGTCAGTGCTGCTCTGTGAGAAGTTTGTGAAGCTCATAGCTGAAGATGTGTCTTTGTTTCAGCAGTACTAGTGCCAAGAGTTGCTGCACACTTTTGCACAGCACAGTCTTCAGTGGATGTAAAGACAGCTCCAGCTTTGAGATCTCACCAGTTCTTTTGGTGATTATATTTCAGTATTAACAGTGTTATCCTAACAGCTGCTAAGATGTCTGCATTAATAAAATCATGCGAAGGTGTGAGAGTTTTCTAATTAAGCAAAGAAACATTTCACAAAAGTTTGATTTCTTGTTCCAGAAAAGTCAGTTTGCTCTTAAAGTAAAAAAAAAAAAAAAAAAAAAAAAAATTATAAGGGGAGCACAATCCATAAAGTGTGATTATCCATTCCACAAAAGAGTGACATTATTGTGCCAGTAATCTTGAAGTGACAAAATACATTGTTTCCCAGTCTAACACTTTCATAATGACTAAGCTTCTAATAAATTAAGCAAATGAACTATATAACTAAAGGCCTCTAGCTATATTGCCTTACTCTTAAAAAAAAAAATCTTGTTTTTGTAAGAACATGTTTTCTCTATGATATCTTTATTTTTTCCTGACTGAGTTTGTTTAATCCATAGCAACTTTTTCCAAGTGACATTATCCCTCAGTTCAAACTGAGGGGCAGAAAAAAATAACTAAAACAGAGGTTTGGGGAGATGGCAATTAATGGAGCAAAACTGTAACCAAACAATCAGAAGTATTTGTTCCAGAAATACGTAAATGTTTGTGTGGTTTCTTATGTTTCTGAATCATCCTGTCGTCATTAATTCAAATGTGCACAGCCCTCTGTAGAAAGATATTCACAGAGTGAAGGTAGAACTCAGTATATTATTCCCAGCAAACAAGACCCTCAAC
>JAWWLV010000100.1:33007256-33042285 GCA_035041135.1 Platyrinchus mystaceus | reverse complement strand
AGAGAGCTTCAAGTTATCTCTTAGAACATTCCTAAGGTAGAGATAAGACCGAGGCACTTTGGGAAGAAGAAAGCAGTGACTCACAGAAAATGCAAAAGGCCATTTTTGACCACGTTTCACTTTAACATTAGAATCCTGACTCCTACAGAAAATTATGATGGTATCTTTGCCTAATAAGTGAAATATCATGTAAGAGACCACCAGTATTTGTTATGATCCTCATTTTCAGTTTGACAAACACCTTGAAAAATCTGTTATTCAGAGAGACCTGCTTTTAGGCCACGTTCTACCACAGGATAACCTATACCTAGCAGGCACAATTTCCTTTTAAGAGACAAAACACAGACATTGTCACCCAAAGCAGTGTTGTTTCTGCACTACTAATTTTTAGGATATTCTTTCCTATGGATGGAAGATTGAATAGGTCTATAGAAATGGTAAATCTTTGCTAGCTTTATGGATCCTAAGTGACATTCAGTGATATATCTCATGATGGAATGGACCACCAGGGTGCAGAACACTGAGAAGATCGAAGTTCCCCCACCTTAATTTATAAACTGTATCAGTCCTATTAGTATTTAATGAGAACTCATTCTCCTGACAATTAAATCAGAAGAAAAAAAAGGGAGAGATTAATCAGGTTATGTACTAAACTTCATAATGAACCTTGAAAACTTCCAAATTGTTAATTCTTATCCAATATAAAATTAACTCATTTTTAAAGTTTACATGTTCCATCAGCTAGAATATAGTCCTCTACATCACAGAAATCACTGAACAGATGATATTTGCTGAGCCAGCACGTAATTCTCATCACAGTAGAAAGAAATCCAGACAAATGAGCCAAAAATTTTGTCTCTTCTTTCTATTGCCTGTCGGGGTCTTCGAAACTAAGCCATACTTCATCGTATGACCTTGCATTTCAAAAAAACACGACTCAACATATATCTGAAGCCAGAAGATTCAAGCAATTTCACATGTACACATTTCAGTTTCAAGATTAACTTACGGCAGAAATAAAATACCGTTACCATTCGTTCTTAAGGAACGGGAGGCAAAAGTACCTTCTCCACGTTTTGATTTATTAATTTGTATTGCACAGATTTAAAATCCTGGCTTTAAATACCAAAATGTTGACACCGATAACCTTGAACAAGTTTGATAGAAGCATTTTTCTTTCAGCACGCATGTCTTAATTATATGAACCTTCATAAATTTAGAACCATAAATTTGTCCCATTAGTGCAATTCCTAATTTTAATTGAGCGTGAGTGTCAGATGAATACTTAATTCAGGATATTCATAACGCTGCTAAAAGAGGACCTTGATAATTAAATATAAACTTTGATTAATAAAGATTACATATTTCTATTACAATTATGAACTTAAAATAATAAATAGACTATTTTTATTTTTTCAACATGCTTTAATGGTAGGAACTGAAAAAATTAAAATGTCAGTTTCAGGGCTAGCTTTGATCCTACACAATTTATTATTATTATTATTATTATTATTATTTTTATTATTATTAAATATCTACTTTTACTTTTAAATACTGATAATCCTTCCACAGACATCCCTCTTTTGCTCTGATCGCTCTCCTAGAAAAAACACTGAAAAAAGAGACCTTATTTTCTCAAAGCTACTACTTTTAAAGTAGTCACAATTCAAAACTAATAAGAAAGCAAGAGGGGAAACATTACAGCTTTATTTTCAGGTGCTTGGAAGAGTTGGTGTTGGACCTGTAAAATGCACCGAGACCTACCTGGGCAAGAGAGACTCAATATAACCTCCTTTCACAGATTCTCCTGTCCTGGAGGGTGGTGAGCAGATTCACACAAATGGGTAAGTAATTTATGATTTCTCTCAGCACCATTTGCATTAGTTATACCACAATGAGAGACAGTGCATAAAAAACTCGAGAGACCCCTCATACAAAGAGCTTAGACCCATATATAAATGCATTTTCGTATTTATTCCTGTTGGCACTTGGTTTTTAGCAATCAGTTGACAAAGGTGCAGGTCAAAGTAAAATCTATGACATCAAACATGCACAACGTTGTACAAAAAATTCATGTCTTCATGGGGTTTAAATTGGAGACTTTTCAAGGCCAAACAGAGCTGTTCATGCATAATGTAGTTTTGCTTAGTCAACCATTTTATGAAATAGAATCTCTCAGAGCATTATGTTTTTTTTTTAACTACTTCTACAAAGCCACCTATCACAGCATTGTTCACAATTTCCCCTTCTCCTTCCCCAACCCCTCTTCACCCGACATTTATTTCCATGTTTTTAGGTAGGAAGGAATATGATGCTGTTTTGAACAGGAGCTGTGAGACTAGCTTAGTAATGTGCTCAAATACGCACATTAATTCCCCCTGATTAAAAATTTTAAGTCTAATTCCACAACAAAATGGGTAGGTCAGCCAGAAAATTATCAACATGTGGACTTAATCCTCCCTTCTTTCCCAAAGGAACCTCCACCCTGAAAGAGAGGCCTCTTAACTTTCCCATATCTTTTTTTGTGACATTGAGGAAAGTACAACATTGAACCAACACTCAATGAAATTGGCAGTGTAGTGCAAGCTAAAGCAGACCTTAAAAATTACTTTCTCAAATTGCCTGTGGGCTTGAGAAAAAAGAAAGTAATTCAGTCTGTAGATTTTTTTACATAGAAGTAAATGTGAGCATTGCTATTCAGGTATGTCATAGATTTTTCATGTCAGTACAGGTATGTCATTTTTATGGGTATTGTATATTTTCTGTCATTCATTTATCATAGAGAGGTATTGACATTTATTTTACTCAAATTGTACAGACCCTGGATTTGAATTCATTATGATAAAGTCTTAAAATACTCCAATATTGAGCAGACTCTATGGAAAAAGGAAAAATCATTTTATTATCTGTTTACTTAAAATTGGGTAAATTGTCTTACCTTTTAATTATTTATCTACTTTTGAAGCTGGTTGCACTGCAAGTACATTACATCAAGTGGTAATTATTAACATCTTTTTAAATCTGTCAATACTTAGAAAAGGGATTTTTTTAAAGGGCAATGTCATGAAGATGTCTAACCTAGGGCTTCAATACTGCTTGCATAGTAATTGCACTCCTATTCCCACCATCAAATATGCATCAGTGTTCCTTGATTCTTTTGGAATATAAAGCCAGTCTAAACAATATATTTATACATTGGGTTTATATATTTTGTCCTTATTTTCAGGTGGGTTTTTTTTTTAATTTAATCTAAAAATCTACCAGACCTTTATGCAAGAAAGTCTCAATGGAAGGAGCATCTATACCTCATAACAGTACAAGGTATATGAAACTGCATTTGTGTACTTCAGAAAGTATATGCCAGTTGAAATTATGTCAGGCTTATTAAGAAAAAAATATATTTTTCTGTGTAAATGAATGCATTACATTTGAATTAGGATATATGATATATAGTTCCCCTCTTTACTAGAACTTCAACAGATAAAATTAAAGTACAAAAATAATATTCAGGCACTTTAAAGCTGCTACTGAAGTTTCCAAGAAATTTGGATAACATATTCTGTCATCAGTTATGTATTTTGAAAGCTATATTAGCTTTTATAGCATCTCTAACAAAAGAAGATATTCAGAGCAGATATAAGATTTTTTTTTCTCCTTGATGACAAGTCAAGCAGAAAAATAGGTTGTCCACAGAAGCCTTCAGGCTCCATATCCAGAGGTTTCCAAGCCCAACTGGATGGATGAACCCCTGAGCAACCTGGTGTAAGATCTTGACTTATCCTTCTGCAAGCAGGATGTTCCTGAGGTCCTTCTGAGCATGAATTGCCCCAAAATTGTATTCTCATTGAAAGGCATAACCAGATGAAAAAATATACATAAAAAGAAAAGCAAAACCTTTTTTTAATAATGTTTAAAAAGAGGCCAAAATGCAGCATCTGCAGATAACAAATCTGTTGTTAGAGAACAGGGTCACCAAATAGTTTTTGAAACTGCTTCCCTTTTTCTTGTAAATCTACTTCATTACGTAACGTATTATTTAATTATATTTCTACACCAATCTTTTAATCACTGATGTCTTGTTCATTTCTTCATGCAACAAACACCCAAAAAATGAAATAGACCCTAAGAGCTAAAGTCATAGCTTTCTACTTTCTTAAAATGTTTAATTTCCATTTTATGTGACAACTTTAAAAAGGGATAGAATGATGAAATATTATTAAATATTTCTTAATATTTATTTAATATATTAAGAAGTCATATACTGCACCAAAACAAACCCCTACTAAATTCAGTATAAATACTATTTTAGCCACCAGCCATCCTACCCTAAATTCGTGCTCACCAACGTGTTCTGCCTTGTCTTTAGAATCTGACTAAAGTGCTTGAATGAAAAACAAGACTGAAATAAATTATTTAAGTGCAAACATCCTTCTTGCTGATTTAAATCATGATTAAATTTGGTGATTTAAATTACTACATATAAATAAACTCGTGGAGTACAAAACACAGTGACTGCAGTGAAATCTTCAACTAAAGCTTGAAAATGCAATCACATTCTGAGATCACAGAGTGAGATAGGAGAGGAAGGTTAACTACCAGGTTAATTGGTACTTGGAGCTTAATGAAAAAAAGTTGTGCAAGAAAGTTAACATTAATCTCAAATAACGTCATACCTCAATGGGACTTTAAAAACAATAACAAAAATTTAATACCTTTCATTTCATGATTATGTTACTACATTTCATTTCCTTCAGTTAAACTGCATTTTCCACATTTATAGGAGGAATAAGATACTTTGAAAAAATACACTGATATTCTACTTACATTAAAAAAAGGACCAATAATTCAGTTCAAAAGAGCCAGATATTATCAATAATTATTCAAACCAAGCATAAACTGCATAAGCTAGAGTTACATTATAATGGTATAGAAAACAGCAAGCCACAATTATTTTCCCAAGTATGAATCTAATTTCACACAGTTAATTTCTCTCTACTTGCTGACTGAGTCAACTGATACATATCTTGTCCCAGTTTTCCTGATGGTTACCAAAAGACTTTTTTTTTCCTTATGGACCACAGCATTATCAGGTCTCAAGTCAGTCCATCAAGTTAAGTGAAAATAAAGTTTATTGTGCCATGGATGAGCAGTGAAATGTGTAGTGGAAGTGGAACAGGTCACGTTAAGGGAACACTGCAAGTCAGATATTCCCTGAAACCACTTTTACCACAGACTAGTTTAGGCTAAAATTTGCAAAAAGGCAAACATTTATAAAATATTCACATAGATGACAGCTTAAGTGTAACTATGAGACCGTCAAACACTGAGCGTTTTGCATTGGAACAGTAGAAAATAGAAGATAAAAAGAATAATTATAATTCATTTCCTCGTAGGTGTTACAACACAGAAAGAGCTAACTTCATGTTTAGTAGAATTTACATATCAGTTGAACATTCACAAAGTATTTATATGTTATAAATAAGGTACACATGTAAGAGCCAGCTAGGCTTGGGTTGGACAAGAAGAAATCTAAGTGTAATCAGGCTGTAAAATTGAGTCAACATCTGTAAGAATAAATAGAATCAATAAAAGTACATAAAACAGTCAAACTCGAAAAATATTTATCTTTGTAACTGCTGAATGACTTTGCTGTTTCTCACACATCAAATTCAGTGAAAGAAGCAGTGAATGTTTTAACTTCAAAGCTTTGAGAGTTGTCTGATGAAATAAACTCTTGGATATTTAAATTAAGAAGCATATCTAATGACCTTCAAAATTTTTATGAAGCCTTCTCCTGTCAAAATAGCTGTACTCAAAATAATAAATATGTACAATACTTTAGGCCAATATTTAGGGACACTTCTGTGCATTATGAAAATAAATTTCTGAATATAAAAGGAAAATTCACAAGGAATTTCAGAGAAACTCAAGAATGTTCTTGTTATAGGAGACATTAAGAGACCTAAACCCTTTTCAGTGTATGCCATAACATATCACCATTACCTTGTACATTTTTTTTATCTTTCCAAGTCCCCTGGCTTCCATTGTACAGACCTGAGAAACATTTGTCCCACTTTACAGACCTGTTAACTTTGTATAGAAGGATGTTCTTCATGGTCTCCTCAAATTCAAATTTTACTGTACAAATTCAGGAGTGTCTGTGGACAGAGATAAGGAACATCTTTTTTTTGAACTTGAAAAGTGGAACAGTACCATTTCAACTCTGCCTTTAATGAAGCGGGATGAGCATTTAACTCATTCTGCATGAAAGCTCTTCTAAAAAAAAAAATAAAATTACAGTCTCTTGGTTTTTGTTTCTCACCTAATAAAACTCCTAAATAGACAGGATTTTGTGTTGAGAAAATTATACAGCACCACAGGTGGCACAGAAGTGATGTATCTTACGTCTAGCTGGTGCTGCTTCTACCTATTATGGTTTTGTAATAGTTAGGTAACTGCTAAATTTAAGCTGGCAGTAATCCTTTTTTGGACTTTTTCTCTACTACACACGTAAACTCTCGTCTCCTTGCAGCTGAAGACAGAAGACTACATGGTAAAAAGTTTATTCAGATTGCCTTTACCAAGCTACTTCTTTGCAGTTGTGGGATGCCAAACCTTGCCTTACCCTAAAGACTCACTTTAGGGAAAGAGGTGACATTTTTAACTTGAACAAATGTGGTCTTCTGAACTGAGAAGACTTAAACTTACTCTTAGGAGGAAGAAGGAGGAGTTGGCCGCGTAAAATAAGGCAATAAAATGTTTCATTATTTAGCTTCCTACTAGCTATGGCTGCCAATGAGTTTTCTGCACAGACACATATGAAGTCACATTTACATCATTTTACCAGGACAAAAGCCTTTTTCATACCTCAATCCATTGCCTATTTTTGATATTACCAAAAAAATATTCTTTCTGTTTAACAAGCTTCAATGCAGAATGACTCTGCATGATTTTGATTCTTGGAGTGTCTACTGCACCAAACTCATAGACAGGTTCCCACTTCTTATGCATTCCCCTTTCTGTAAATGTTGTTCTTTGAACTTATTTCAATCCAGTTTCTTCTAAAATATGTCACCTATGACACCTGAACCCCATGATTTTCAATGTTTCTGTAATAAATATTTTATTCAACGTGCAAGCAGAAGTCCATTCTTTTCATTGAATACTTAGAGCAACATGATCTTATCTCTCACATTGTTGAATCTCCACTATTTGTAGCACTCCATACCTGTGCAGTAGTTTCTGAAATGGCACTTCAGGGCTAGAAAAATGCTGATTCACTGGAACCAAAATGACATTTACAAAAATACCACATTCTCAAAGACATTGACTAATGTTCTTTCTTTGCCTCCTGTTACTATGCATAGCCTACACAAAGGGTATGTCAAAGGGGGCATCAAGAAGCAGTTGAAGTGTAACTATGAGGTTTCCAAACAGGATTGGAAAAAAAAAATAATGCAATCAATTTCCAAAATGAAAACAATACAGCAAAGCAAAGTAACAACAAAAAAATCTCAATTAATTATTCTGAATGAATAATCCTTCTGTAAATGCACCATTTACCCATTCATTGATTAAGAGTGTGTATTTTTGTATGTGCTGCATAATGTAACAATGGTTTTAACTTCAACAGTCAAAACCATTTGGCAGAAGGTGGAATTCAGAGATATATAACAGTTTGCAGCTAACCAAGAATTGTGACACGTGTATATCATAATGTTTAAAGTTATTTCATACAATCATATATCACAGAATCATAGAATATCCTGAATTGAAAGGGACAAAAAAGGATCATTGAAATCCAACTCCTGACCCTGCACAGTACAACCCCAAAAATTACACCATGTTCCTGAAAGCCTTGTGCAAACACTCCTTGAACTCTGGCAGGCCTGATGCATTTTAAAATGTCATGATTTAGAAAAGAGGCATCACCTGTTCCTACACATTTTCATTGTAAGCTGACACAAATGAAAAAAAAAAAAAAAGCATCATTTCTCAGCTAGGAAAAAAACTCTTGCAGTATCTGCAAAAATTCAGTTTGAAAAATGGTCAACCTGAGAAAAAAATGACTGATTGTTCAAATGATTATAACAATTTTTGTAAAAATTAGTTACATTTGTATATAAATATTTTTTTTCAAGAGTAGCCTGTGCTCCTTCTGAAATAAATGCAAAAAAATCCCGCTGTCCACCTTACAACCAAAGTTAGGTCTTCGTGTTAAAGCTTCTGCCTTGGAAATGAAGATGATCTTGCACGCAAACAAAGTTAATTACATCTAATCCTGGTTCAGAAATTAGGAATTAATGTCCATCACTAAGTTTTCGTTTTTCAGTGTCACTGTTCTGCTACTGGGCCACTGTCAGGCTGCATGTGGTGCTTCATTCTGGAGTCTTTGCAATTTCACACCCTTTGAAATCTGCTGAACTTAACCTCGCTACTCCCCGGCATAGGAAGCCTACTAAAAGCTATAAAGTAGCCTTTCCTCCCCATTTTTAGTTCACAGAATTTTAAACTTATTACTGACACAGATACCAAGTTTTCTAAAGCATAAGCCTATTTCTTAGAGTAGAAATAAGTAAATTGTCTTTTTCCTGATTGGGACTTTAGCTTAAGTAGTTTACCCAATGTTTGTCATAATTTACAGACAGATGAAAAAGACAGGTTATGCAATGATTCCCTGAAACATTAAACTATGCCATTTTCCAGAAGCTCAAGTATTCTTTATTTTCTGCCGACCAAAAGTGTATAATAAATTATCTGTCATTTGCTCCCACAGTACAAGACAATTCTTCTTTAATAACAGGAAAAAGTACAAGTACTAGTCAGGCACTTTACTTGTTTAGCAATAGGGCTGGAAAAACATCTGGCACCACCCCAGCTTTGTTCTATAACATAGCACACAATTTTCAGTAACAATACCTTTCCAAGGCATACACTGTGCACTGTAGCACATTAGAAATTCGTTGTCCATAACACCACGGTAAGTTTTCATGCTATACTTATGTATGTTATTAATCAATCTCATTCAAGAGCCATTTCAGCCAAATCTTATATTTTTACATTTGAGCACATTCATCTACTTGTATCAAATAAGCACAAGAGAATAGGCAGCTAGGATTCATTAGTTGTGGCACAAAGAGTGAAATTACTCTGAAATAAAATATGCCTTCTATTCTTGGCTTTAAGGTTGCTACTGAGAGACTGTTACTGTTGCTGACAGAAAACCTGGGAAGGGAAGAAATATTTCTGCATTTATTAATTTCTTAACTTTTCTTTGGAATCTCTTGTAGAACCTTTTCTGAATTTTCAGTTAAATAACACTTTGGCAGCTGTATCTATTGGTATTTGTGCCAAAACTGACCACCCTCTGATACAGAACTTTATACAGAGCTTTTCCTTTGCTGCTGTCCATAGCCTAATGTAACCATAAGCAACCATCTCGTCACTTCTTGACCTTTATTTTGTGCTAAACTCAGTCCAAACACCTGGAAAATTTCAACTGGATGAGCCAGAAACACACACTCTGTCTCTGTTAGTCTGAGAGAGTTCCTATAAAAGGGGACAACCAAGAAGAACATCCTCATCATTATTAATATTTCTGAAATTAGAATTTTCATTTTCAGTTAACTTACTTATTGAGTTCAGTATTTAGGTAAAAAGTCAGAAAGGCCCAGTATTTAAAGGACAAAATGTAAGACATACTCTTTTACCAATAAATAATTGGTGAGTAATTCCTTGCCAATAAGGAATTCTTTTCTGGAGCAGTACTGTAATGTGCTACTGTAATGTGCTATTGTGTTAAACTCCATTTGATACCAAGGCAGATTCCTTTAAGTCTCTTAAATTAAAAATTTGACTGCTCTTAATGTGTGGAGAATGGTCTTGGATGGTTGTAGCTAACTATATCCAAAAGAAAAAGCTACAAATTTATTACTGAGCAGATGCAAAATTACAAATTGAGAGATATTTAGGTTACTACAAATCTTAGTTGGAAGCCAAAAAAACCCAAAACCTCTGGAGAAAAAAATAGCCAGGAAAAACAATTACTTTATGTGAAATGACTTCTGTTGAAAATTTAATGTCTTTTCAAGAGAGTTTTAGTAGCTCTATCTTAATCTTTATCTCCATCTTTCAGGACCTGCTTCCTGAAAATATTATATTTTTCACTATATATATGTATATTAATTTAGCTGTCAGTTGAGTGGAAAGAAAATACAGTTTTAATTAACATTTTTGAGTTTCATAGGACAAAAAAAATGATTAATTTGAAATCTGGACCCATATTTAAAATATAATAAAACTGTTACTTATGCATTTTACAGCTGCTTATTTTTATTTGCTTCCTAAACCCTTTTCTTATACCCTGTACCTACTCACGTAAAGGAGGAAAAAAGTGATAAATCCAAACATCTGACTCATTTGTGCACCTAAAACAAACAGCAGGAGTTACATTTCCTAATACTTTAGCACTTATGAGTTTAAGAAAAAGAAGAAAGTGTCCAAGAAAGTAGAAAGAAAAAAAAAAAACAACAACAAACCAAAAAAAAAAAAAAACACCCAACAAAAAAACACCAAAAAAACCCCCACCAAATAAATCCTTCTATTAACCTCACTCAGTTTTGAAGTACTGAGCGTAAAATGTATGAAATGGAAGCTATGGCTCTTTGCCTGGGAAAATGAAAATGCTCCCATCCCTGCCTCTAGGAGGAATAAATAGTATTTTTGAAAGAAAGAACATATTTCAGGTATCTCCCCCACCTTTGCACATTTTCTCCTTCTTCTCCTCTCTTTCTCAAAGCCTATTAAAAATTAGGATTCACATGAACATCATGGGTAACAGGAAAGTCATTCCCTTAGCAACAGAAGCAATGTCAGAACTCTTCTTAGGCAAGAGTCGGTTGTTATTTGATATTCATAAGTTTTGGACAAAGCATATTAATTAATATCTGGTCTGAGGGATGTTCCTCTGCAGTAATGAGTCACTTAAACAAATAACTATGCCCAGATTCACACTTGCATTAGAAGTCTTGAAGCTCTATGGAAAACTTTGCACACAGAGCACCTCCACTCTTTGGCAAGTGCAGAACACAAACAAAAGAGATATCTTCAGGCTGCTCACTGAGAACAACTCCCAGTAAGACAGTTTTCAAATATGCTTTGTTTCATTTTGCTTCATGGAAGGGGAAACGCCCCAGGGTGAAAAAACAGAAAGGGAATAATTTTCTTGGCACCCCCCTACCATAAATCTTTGTAAGGTGATACCTCTCCTGTGGGGATAATGTGGGTGCAGCAGGCAGAAAAGACAACTCCTTTGCTCAAAATAAATCAGTAACATAGAATATGAATACTGGTTTTAAGTCTTCTCATTTCTGAAGAGAAGGAGCGTGCCTTTGTTACTCTAATTCTTAGTGATAAAACTACTGCAGATTTCTTGCCTCCAGTTTATAGAGTGGCACTATAACACTTCTTGCAAATGCGTGGCGGTGTTCGCATTTAATTCCAACAGGCTCAGAAGTTCTCAGCTGTACTAATTAGATCACAGGTTTCTTTCCCTGCTAGTACCATGCTAACATATCACCCTCTTCAAAGGAGTCATTCTGATTCAGGGGAGGCTCTGCATTAGAGACTGCAGTCGTCTCTATGCAACACCAAAACTTTAGTTTGACTTTCTGCTTATGTGGATATCCAGAGTATTTACATTTTTATTCTTACAGTTTTCACTTGCTATTCATATTCACCGTATATTTTCTAACCACATTTGGAAGTAGGAATTTCTCTTACAGGTTTAATTTTCCCTCTAGGCTACTGATTTGTTTTTTATGACTGGAGACTTGCTGATGCAACTTATCTCAGCTGCGACTCCTTCCTATCTTCCCTCCAAAGACACTGCAGCTTGCAGTTTATCGGCTCTGAGCAGCATCTTAGCATCTGTTTTGCACCAGAATCTGCTGGTTTGTTGTGATTCCGGTAAGAAAGGTACTCAGACTCTATAAAGTATCAATTCAAATACCATTTATTAAAGATAACACTACAGAGAAAGAAGATAGTACAAGTAATCTTACATCTCTCACAACATCAAATGTGTCTTTGATCATGACACAGCACACAGTGCAGCCTCTCTCTGTGCTATAGTACCATATTTTGATCATTCACAAAAAAAGAATCTTTTCTACTCTCAAACACTAAGGATTTTCACACAAAACTTCTGGCTGAATTTTTAGATAATCTGAAAGACAAGATCACACAGATGTCATAATTGGTGGTGTCAAGTGGATATCACAGTCCCATGTCATCTTGGCAGGCTGCAGCCTCAGCCTCTGCCACCCCAGTGGTGTGGGGGGTCCCATCACTGGGGGACCCTGAGGGTCAGTGGAGATCCTCTTTACTCCTCACTGGCTGTGCTGGTGACTCAGAGTGCCACAGCTGCACCAGACCCCGTGCCAGGGGGTGCTCCAACATCCCCACCGTGGCTGAGCTGGTTGCATTCCTGATGCTCAGCTGGAGATCTACGGGTTCAATGCACAGTTGCAGGCCCAGCATCTCTGGGTTGGTGGTCACTGCACTGCACCGTGGGGTGGGGTGGTTTGGGGCAGGAAGTGTCAGAAGTGTCAGAAAAGCACAGCAAGAGCCCAGAAAGGGGAGCAGAGCAGTGAGCAGCCCCAGCCCCAAGCACCCTGCAGACAGACAACACCCCAAGGCAACGCTGACCCAGGACTGTGCCAGGGGGTGTCCTCCCTCAGCAGCTTCTACCCAGGCAGATGTAGGAATGAAGAAGCGCACACTGACCTGGAGATGCAGTGAGTCCTGGGGAAGACCACCAGGTCCCGCTCCTGTCTCACCCCCTGTGCTGTCCGTGCATCCTGTCATAGGGGACAGGCTCTCTTCCCTCTCCTCACTGCAGGGTGAATGTGGAGGCACCAAGCAGGGAGTGCCTGTCCCCACTGGTCATCCTGCCATCCCTGGACACCATGAGGACCCCTGTGTCGTCGTGCAGCTACATTTCCATGGACTCCTTCTTCCGGACTGATGCCTTCACTGACCTGACTGTTCTCAACCACTCAGGACAGGGCCAGTTCTGCAAGGCCGGCATGGGGACAGTGATGGAGCTGGGGCTGCTCTTTCACCAGGATCCCCACTGGAGCTTCCATCAGGAGTGGAGCCAAAGTAGGTCCCTGGGAAGAGCAAGGAGAGGGCACAGAGCCCTGTGGATGTGGAGGTGCCCCCCAGCAGCCTCCCAGCCATGACTGTAGACAGGGTTGCTGCTCCTGGAGGTCATCTCCACCATTCCATAGACTCAGGTGCTCTCCTGCTGGAACTGAGAGGCACTTCAGGAGAAGCTGGCCCAAAGGAGAGGAGTATTGGGGCCTGTGGAGGCAGCCATAGCAGGGTACAAGTCTGGGTTCCTGAGGAACACAGTGTACCCTCAGAGCTGCCACAAATGGATGTGGACTGGGCTGCACATTGGGGTCACGACACCACCACGTTCCCTTCTGTAATCCCCTGTGGTGGCAGTGCTGGACCTGGAGGAAGAACAGTGATGGAAGCTGGGTTTTCTTAATCCTGAACATGCAGTAAGTGTGGGGTCAGGAACCCGTTGGGCCACGCCAATCCAATCCAAAATGTTTAAAAATAGTTTTTTAATTCCTGGTGCAGTGGTTCTTCCATCCATTCCACGTCTGGGAGTGTGACACCCTCAGTGCCTGACCCCAGTGGGGTCTGGGCACTGCTGTTACCCATCAAACTGATACCCCAGTGGGTGTTCTGGTATCTGGGGAGCTGGGGGGGAGGGTGTTGGAGAACTGGGTGATGGGGTGATGGACACCACCACAAGCAGCATCAGTTTTGGGCACTGCTGGTTTCATGTATGGATTTGTGTGGCATAAGACTACTGAAGGGGTAATTGTAAGTGCTCAGCAGTGCCCAGAGGATGTGGGAGTGTTGGTGAATAAGCTTAACATGACTCAAAAATGTACTCTTGCAGCCCAGAAAGCCAACAGCATTCTGGGCTGCATCAAAAGCACTGTGGCCAGCAGGTCAAGGGAGATGGTTCTCCCCCTCTACTCTGCCTTCCTGAGACTCCCACCTGGAGAACTACATTCAGACTGGATTGTTAGAAATAAAAATGCTGTGCAAATGTTTGTAGTTTTAACTGTTTGTCTGTGCTTGCGCGTTACTCTAGCTAATCTCAGATGCAGTGGAAGGTAAAAACATTTTTCCATCTGTTTCTAGCAGCACTCATCTTGCCTTTGCAATTATATATAAGTGCAACAGGAGCACTAGATATTTGAGAGATGAAAAATCATCATGTGTGGATAGAAGGGTTTACTTCTGAAGAATTAATGAAACTCAGAATGTGTTATTTAAAGAAAAAGAGAATTCATTGACTAATGAGTTTTCATCTCCCTTGTCACTAATGAAAATCTAGCAGAGTGACTGCTTTTTACTAAAATGATTCATAACTCTTTTTACCATTTGCATAGAACTAAGTGGTGATTAGGATCTTGTTCAAGACCCATATTAGGAAATTAACAGCTTTGCCAATTATCCTGTTACAAATTTCTTGGTTTTGTATAAGCACTCTCATGAAATGGCAACAGATTCCTTTCAATATGAGAGTCTTTGCCAATGGCATGTCAGTCTGGAGGTGTTATTAATGTCTTCTCATGTTTAATGGTGTATCAATGTTTTCTTCTTAAAGAATAGTATTGTAGCAGCCAAAGAAAATTTATGCTACTTAGCTGCTGAGGCAATTTTCTTATGTGCTATCCTCTTAAAATCATCCTCTAAATATTCCCTTCTGATCAGCTTGTACAAAGAAATAGTTCAATCCCCTGTCCATACAAAGTCCCTTCTGTTGAAAGATGGCTAGGTAAGTTATGAGTAATGATCAGTGCAAAGTGAATTGTGTAATAAACACAGACTTCTAAATCTAGTGAGTGACACACAGAAAACATCTTAGGCTGTGAAAAACCTCAGATATTGGTTAAATTCAATACACAGAGTTGTGTAGCAACAGGAGGCTCTATTAGCTATTTCTGACAGGCTTCATCACGCTCATTTTAGGGAATATTTAACATATATAATATAAGAATTAAAAACAATGGCCACAACCACTGTCTGGTAATAAAACAAAATAAGTAGCTTATATCATAAAAGACAACAGAAGATGACAGGTAATTGTATCATTCCTGAAAGGACCAAGTTTTATGAATTATTGCACACAGTCACCAAACAAATATTTGTAGTGAGTTGACCTGGACTGGCTGCCAGACCCCCATCCAGCCTCTTTCTCAGTCCCCTTCCTCAACAGGGCAGTCAGACAAAATAAGATGGAAAAGCTCATGGGTCAAGATAAAGACCTGCTACTGCCACAGGCAAAACACTCAACTTGGGAAAAATAAATTTAATTTATTGTAAAGTTAAAAACCGAGTTGGGTGGTCACAGAAAGAAGAACTGCTTAAGTCTTTTCCTGACCCAGCTGCATTGGCTCTGTCCAGCATGAGGCAACCCCTGGTTTCTTCTTACAGAGGGTACCACTGCAGCTCTCCATACACTCCACTACTAAAGTTTGCCAGGTAAACTCAGCATAATTTTATTAATAGAAGACTTTTTAATGTGCATTTTAGATTTTTATTTAAATTAACATTAATTGTTTTTAAACTTACCAACAAGGTCTGTGACCTAAATGACGGTTTCATCATCTTTATTAGAAAATCCTTTATTTATTTTCTTTTTTTTTAATGAAAACATTACATTCATTTTCAGACCTCACTTTAGGACTGGTTAGTAGGGTAAGTTGCATTCTACATGTTTTAATATTGCATGGTAGTGGCGGTCTAGAAAAGAGACTAACACGATCCCAGTTATGGGGTAAAACTGGAGTGGTTTACTGGACATGAGAATACATTTTTAAAGGCATCAGGGGCTGGACATTATAATGAAGGGGATGACCTATATTAATTGGGGAGTTACACAAGTTTTAATTACTATTTCTAAACAGTTAATTTTTCTTCAAGCAGGATCAAAGGAATTAAGGGGTTTTAGACATAGTTTAATAACATAATCTCAAGAAGTCCTTTCTTGATTCTGCTGGAGCCATCTTAATCCATAAGGTTGTACATTGATAGATCTTGTGACAGGGGTCCAGTTTCTTAGATCACGGGATGTTTGTCAGCTTCTGTTTTCCAAGGTTTGCCACTCAAACCCTGCAAGCTTCTTTCTGCTGAGAGCTGTTTTTTGTCCCCTACACATGGTAGCATGCCGATCACTGAGAAAGGCTCAGTGAGAAGAAACAACACTGCAGATGCCTGATAGATGTAAGTTAAATTCATCTCAGTTTTTCAATCACCCCCCTCTTTGTCTCTTTATTCAAAATACTATAAATCTCATTGTATTTCTCAGATATTTTAATGGAGAAACCCCAAATTTTTACATAACTAACTTTCTTACTTTTGTGCATGCATAAGCAAAAAGAGGTCACCAGGGTTGGAAGAAATGTATGACAAAACCAGAGTCAGTCACAGATATCCTCCCATCGCAATAAAGCAAACACTTATTTCAAAGACAGATTCACACACAGAATGGTTGAGGTTGGAAGGGAGATCTGGAGGTCATCTGGTCCAATGTGCCTGCTAAAGCAGGCTCAGCTACACACTTTGCTCAGGACCAGAAGGCTTTTGGAGATCTCCAAGGATGGAGAGTCCCCAATCCCTCTGGGCAACCCGTTCCAGTGCTCAGTCACTCTCACAGTAAAAAACATTTTCATAATGTTAAGAAAAAATTTCCCATGTTTTAGATTGGACAGGCTGTCTCAGTCATTTCACTAGACACCACCAATAAAGTCTGTCTTTTCCTTTTTTGTGTCTTCCCTTCAGGCACTTTGTACACACGGATGACATCTCTCCTCCAGGTTGAACCATACCATCTCTCTCAGCTTTTCCTTTCATGAGAAATGCACAAGTTCCTTAATAATGGCTTTTGTGTGAAGCCCTTTTAGTGTCTTGTACTGGGGAGCTCAGACTATGTACAATACTCCAGAGACCTTTTCCTTGACCTGCTGGCACCACACCTCCTAATGCAGCCTGGGGTATTGTCAGCCTTCTTTGACACATGGCATACCAGCTGACCAGCTTGGTATCTACCTGGGCCTCCAGGTTATTTTTATGCAAAGCTGCTTTCCACCTAGGCAGGCCTCATATATACCCATGCATAGGGATTATTCTTCCCTAGATGCAAGGCTTTGCACTTCCCTGCATTGAAATCCAGGAGGTTCCTGTCACCTCATTTTCCCAGCCTCTTGACATCCCTGTGGTTGGTGGCACAACCCTCTGGTGGATCAGCCACTTCTCCTAGTTTTATGTCATCATAAAACTTGCTAAGGGTAAACTCTGCCCTACCATCCAGGTCATTAATCATAGAATCAAAGAATGGGTTGGGCTGGGGGGGACATTAAAGATCATCCAGTTCCAAAGCCCCTCCCATGGGCAGGAGTGCCAAGCACTAGACCACGTTGCTCAGGGCCCCATTCAACCTGGCCTTGAATAATTCCAGAAGGAATTTCTTCTCAAGAAGTAACCTAAATCTGTCCTCTTTTAAAACTGTTTCCCCTTGCCCTATCAGTATCTGACCACGTGAAAAGTCTCCCTCTTATTATAAGTCTGCTTTAGGTGCTGGAATATCTCAGTCAGGTCTCCCTGGAGCCTTCTCTTCTTCAGGGAGAATGACCCCAACTCTCTAAGCCTGTCTTCAGGCTGTCCAGCTCACTGCCTACTTATCCAGCCCGTACTTCAACAACTTCTTTTTGAAGGCTGATGTTTGGTTTCCAAAATAAGGCTAATATGCTGTTTTGCTTTTAGCCTTGGCCTTGAACATTAAGAGAGAGACAGAGACAATTAATTGGCACCGACCTGGCCCTGAGTTCTTGTTAATGAAGTGTGTGCTATGTATATCATCCCCTAAACTGTAAAGGGTTCAGCAGTTTGTATTTTCTATAATAGTCTTTGTATTTTTGGACTGCTGTAATACACCAGACAGTCATAAGCTAGAAAGTGAATCATGACACAAAGTGAAGCCAATTGTAAGTACTCTGTTGTTGAACATGTTTTTCAGTAAACCAGATTTATTTATTCGTACTTTTAACATCTAGAAGCAACAACAGACATTGGAATTGATATTACTTAAATACTTACGCTGAGACAAGAAAATATTCCACTATTGTTCCCTCCTCATATTAGTTCTGCTGTTGAATGAAATTCTCAAATGAAGCTGTAATGCTTTGTTAAAGAGCAATAAAAGAATTAAAGGAAAATTTCTTGTCTCTTTGTCATATTGCTCTACCTTTCCCCTTTCAAAATGAATCAACTTTCCTAATGACCTAAAATCATTCAATATCCCCCCCCTTTTTCCTCACCAAAATTTTTCTTTTCTGTATAAATAGATTTTGAAAATACATACTAGTTAAGACCACCGTCTGCTCTTTTCTGTTCCTCTGGGACTGCATTTGATGTCTTGTCCATAATGAAAGAGGAGAGAAATGCTGTTATGAAGGAGGTTTACTGGGGACTATTCCTGCATCTCCCATTTCTATGGGCTAGAAGATGCTGATGTCTCTGCAAATGACAAATTCAATTGCAGTACATAAGTGTGCCAGCACTGGAAACAAAAAGGAATAAAGTAGAAGTAACTGGAGAAAATGTATCTTTAATACAAGCAGTGTACAATAGGTCACCTGAGCTATCCTTTTGTTTTTTATATGTACCTTAAATCCTTTAGGATCCCTTTCCACTTTGCTTAGATTATTTTTGGTAGTGGTATATTTGCTGACAGTCTTCTTCAGACACACAGTGTCAGAACTAATATCTGCAAACTTTTAGAGATTTAAGAAAGTAATAAATGTTTTGTGTACTTTCTGGGCTCTCCTTTAGCTCAGCTGAAGAGATTTTCCTTTTTTCCCTCTAACACTTCTTTGCACCAACTCATATTTGCATACAAGCTTTGCAGTTATTTTAAGATCATCCCATATTTGGAGGAAAAGTACAGAGAAAGGGAAGGTTAAAGTTAAACCCAAAAATTCAGGTTTTGTATGCCATGAAAGAAGAGAAAATAGGATTTTTGCTCCTTCTCACCTCCTCTTCAAATGATTGAAGTTCTTAAAACTGAAGTGTTTATCAGATTAAAGCTTAAGCTCCCTAACTCTGTGCACTGCAGAGTCATGCATCATACTATCCAACAACATTTTAAGCAGAAATTTCTAACAGAAGCTTTCTTTTCTCACACTCGTGCATCTATGAGCACTGCAAGGTCTAAATGACAGCTTCTTGTGAGATTGATGTGAGTTGGGAGCTCAGTGTCAGCAGCTAGAACAGGACCATGTCCTCAGTGCCAGCTGCTGGAAGGGACTGAGAGTCATTACAGCCTCCAAATGGTGTGTGTCTGGGTTACCTGTGTGTATCATTTGCCTGTAAATTATAAACTGCACGGCCCTTAACTCTATGTCTGCTCTGAAATGTTCTATTCATTCTCCCCAGTGGGTCAGAACCTCAGTACTGAGTTACTATTGGGATTGTTCGTGCAAGCAAAAACTTCTTTCAAGTTGGTGTGCATTATTGAGTGTCCCACTGCTAACCATCACATTTATATGTCTCTAAGCATGCCTGTCTTTGTATGAAGAACACCATTTGATTGTACTTGAGGTGAGAGAAGTTACTTTATAGACTTGTTTTAGTGATATTTTAACAAAACACAGCAAAAATTTTCAGGTAGATTGAGTGAGGACAGACACGACCTGTTTTCTTATGCTTCACATTTATGAACGAGAAGTCCAGGCAAATATAACTATCAGCATGAATGACTTAGTGAGTTTTCTTTGTGTTAAAGTCTTTTATTGCATGCTGGTGCCAAATCAAACTGGTATGTTTGCCAGCCATAGTTCACACTTGACCTCTTGATTTCAGCTATTTACACAAATACCCAATTTTTTACCTGTAAAAGAGGTAGCATTTCTGCCTGAGCCCAACAAAATAATATGGTTTAAATATAATAAAATAATACTAAATTTAAAACTTGAGGGAAATTAATTTTAGGAATATCATCAATATCAATATAACAGATATTGCATAGGACCAAATTTCAAACCATTTTAAACCATTAGACTGAAATCAAGGACACTTTTCCATTTCTAAATCTAACTTGCTGCCCTGCTCCAAATTCTGTGTATGGCCTAAGAATGGATGTACCATGAACAATATAATTCTTTCAGTTTATATGAAAAAACTTCCCATTTTAATGATTTTCCATAGCAACATTTGGATCTACAAAGTAGATAAGTAACTGGGAAGGATTATTTCACAGTCACCTGAGAGGTATATTGTTCTTTCTCTTTGAGCCTCTGTTAATCTGCAGTTCTTACTGAATACATAGTACAGAAAGTATTTGCTTTGGCTTTGCAGGGACTAAAAGCACTGGACACTGCTGACCCTAAGCCTGACTTTAGTTAACCCATGAATGGGGTATTTATCTTAAGTACTTACCTCAGACATAAATCCTGGCCCTGCTTCTATCTTAAGAAGCAGATGGCGACATGAGAATAATTATATTAGAACTTATGCTGCTGTTATCAGGGAGGAGCAAAGAATTTAATTTTCAGATAAAGTTTTGCTTGTGGGAGGTTTGGCTGAAGCCAATGAATGAGTTCCTTTTCATTTATTGGCTCATTTGTTTTCGATGGAAGCAGTTTTCACACCAATAGAGTTAATTTTCAGTGTGGGAATTTGCCACGTATCATTGAAAATATTATTCTATTTATGAGGAGTACATTTTTTTATACTGTAGTAAGTTTTATAGAAGCAGATTGAATCATGAACTGAACTGGGTTGTGAAACCGATCAATTTTGACTGTGTCCATATAAATTTAAAAATTAGAAGTATGTCTGTTATGTGTATAATAGATATATATGTTTTTCTATATATTTTTATATAACCACTGTGAATATTCCTCTGTTAGAAATACTGATAAAAATGCCACCACTGTTTCAGGGTATGCCCATTATTAATTTAGTAGATATTTTATTTTTAGACTCACAAAGAGAATTTGTTTCTGCCCATTTCATGTTATTGTCAAAACTGCCTGCAAACAGGAAGAAATGATACTCATTACTTTTCTATACTGCTGACAGCAATACAGCACATACAACCTTACTAACACAAATAAACACCATTCTGTATCAAAATATGAAGCTCATCTAAACACATTTCAAACCAGGTAAAAATACTACCTCATCAAATGACACAACCTATCTATTCAGAAAAAAAACCTACAGTGCTTAGTGCCATTTGACATTTTTGAGGAGCTTGAATAGAAAAGGATGTGTTTTTCTTCTCCTACAGACTGCTAAACAGTATGCACTGACTGGAGCCAGAATGCAAATGTTTGGTTTATCCTTTCATATATAAGCCTTTTTTAATAGGGAGCTTCATATTTTATGACCCTTTTAGGTTTACAGCTTTATGCTGAGTCATGGAGTCTTTGTTGTTATTTATGTTCAGCTGGAGATTAAATTTCCTGTTTGTAATGATTAAAAGGTAAACTTCTGAGAAGCATTAGAAACCTGTGCATTCAGCTCCAGTTGCCAATCAGCACACTTTTCCCCGTGGTTTCTTGATAGAATGTGTTCATTTCCACCCATGTCTGAATATGGATTTTTAAAATAAAAGTAACTAAAACTGTTCTTGAATGTAAATGAAATTATTTTATAGATTTATAATAAGGAAATCCATGTATACATTAAAGAGCATGTAAAAATACGTATCTACTCCTAATACAAAGCAGCATGGAAGGGTATGTTTCATACCTCCCTCACTTGACTTTATATGGTAAAAACCTAGGGTTGTATAAGCTTATTTTAATTATTAACTATAATTTATAATGGCTGAAATTATTTTTTATATATCTCCAGAGCCAATTCAGTGAATTTCAGTCTTAAAAAAAATGCTGGTTTTTTTACTGCTGTAGTATCCTTGCCTCTGCTTTTTTACAATACCGATAAGAGAGAGGAAACAAATGATATTTTCAAGTTTGAAGATTCCCTGACCTCAAAGGGCTACTCTGAGAGAAAACCCGTGCTCTTTTACGCTAATTTTTATTCCAAAAAAACCCCAGAAATGTGCTAAAAAAAAATGAAATATGCATTCAGCCAAAACCTTAGAGAAATGAAATTGTGATTTAAGACTGCATCTAACAAAGTTCCATTGTAAATAACAAAGCAGAAAAATCAGATTTAGGAGTAATTGGTAGATTCAAAACGCTCGACTGCTCCTGAGAAAATGAAACTCAGTTTACTTCAAAGTCTGTTGAGATAATCTGTATTGCTGTCTTATAAAAAGAAAACAGGCTATGTCTTCTCTGTATACTTCCATCCTAAGCCTACATCAGATATTTGAAGCAACTTAATATGTCTACACTGTTGTCAGACACAGAACAACAACTATGGGGCTTCTGAACCAGCCCTGCTGCTGCATGAAGACAGAGGGAAGAAGTCAATGTTTGTCTTGTGCTGCTGAAGTCGTCAGAAGATCAATGTAACCCACCCCAAGCACATCCCACATGGGTTCCAGTCAGGATCTGATTATTCAAAGGTGCCTCTGCCCGAATTAAGTCGCAGATGAGACCATATGCCAAAGTCAATAGCATGGATTTTATTTAACTGTAAATGTGAGGTAGAGAGAGGGAAAGAAACAGGGAGAGAGAAAGGAGTGGTGGAGAGAAAGACAGCAAGGAGGAGGCAGAAGTTAAGTAAATAAATCTCCACCACGTGTATCCCTGCAGTGTCCTGCTGGTCCTTCTTCAGCCTGGGCTGCCTGGTGGTCATGTTGGGGTCCCGAAGTCATGGGGTCCCAAAGTCATGGGGTCCCAAAGTCATGGGGTCCCACAGTCATGTTTCTGGGGTACCACTTTTGCACAGTTCAAGCCCTGAGTATTGGTTCCTACGGCCTGGGCTGGCACGTGTACGGGGACTTGTTCCTTTCCCACAGCCTGCCATGGTGGGAGGTTTGTTCTGTAAGTGGGAATTTTTGGTCTGGATAGGTTACCCATCTCCCCCACCAGGCCTGTTGCTGCTTTGCTGTCTTTGCTGTCTTTGCTGTCTTTGCCACGGTCTGCACAGTGCAATTCTGTCCGGTGTGATGATTCCAAACCTTCACCTCCATTTAGGCCTGGGAATTAACGCCTTCCCCTTCAGCACATGTGCTTAGCTGTTGTGGTGCCTTATGGCATTTGGAAGCAAGCCATGTCGGGAAACAGAGCTAAATTTGCAAGGAAAAGTTGCATTTGAGAATAATTAAACAACATGGAGATCACATCTGAGTTAATTGTATGAGTTACCGATATGAAGTTTAAAAACTTTATTAGATCACAGCCATGGAGGGGATAAAATAAATAAATAAATAAATAAATAAATAGGTAGATAGATAAATAGGGTAATATTAACTAGAAACTACACATGAAATAGTTGCTGATCATTTTCTAAATATTTGTATCATGAAATGGCTTTAGAAATGCTATCATGGGACAATGCTTGCATCGTGTGCCTGGAGTGGGGGATGAGTTGTGTAGCAGAGCTCATGTGAGCAGCTGTCCAGAACACAAAAGGAGAAAAAGAAGTCACAACATTGAGAGGACAGCTGAACAGAGAAGCAATAAAACTTTATCAGAATATTCTAAAGTTGAGACTTCCAAAGTTGAAATCCTTTACAACAGACTCAGTATAGACTCATCACAAATTAAGAATGGTTTTGTCAATATAATTTTCTTGTTATGTAAATTTCTCATTCTGAGGTTTTAAATTAACATTTCCTTTTGTGTTCAGTCAACCAAACACTTTTTATTTTAAGATGTAATTTTTTTTTCTTTTCACTGAAAGGGATCAAAAGAATTTAATTCCATGTGATCAGTGAACGAAAATATTCAATATATTGTTACTGAAAAAAACCTCAAACCCTAAATAAAAGACTGCAAACTAGAGAGTACAAATTGAATATTCTCACAAAGAACAGGAGACAAAGACAATTTGAAAGTCTCATAAAAGCAGACAAAAAAAAATCCCCAAATAAGTAATTTGTTTTACAGCCAATAGCTTCATGAAACCGTGAAAAATGTATTGACACTGACAAAATCATGGTGAGATATCTTTTTCCCAGTTTGAAGATGTCATTCAGCTTTGCAACTACACAGTGACAATTCACTTGCTTTATATGCAAGAGATAAAAGAAGCAGGAGAAATGTTGCAGATCAGCATTCCCCATAGTATGATAACAATATGCAATCCTTTAGCAAAAATTGTGTAGAGAGTAGCATACCAGAAATTCTTGTTGAATGAATGTTTTATATACACTGATATAAGTAAATGTGTGTGGTTGTGCTTCACCAGAAGTTCATAAGTATAATTGCCTCTGTAATAATCCTATCCTACAAAAAAATTGCAAATTTGGAACAGAGCTGTTGGTTTTTAACAGGACAAATGATATATTTTTGTATTATTTCAAAAGTCAATAAAAAAGAATATTTTTGGCTTTAATTACATATGAAAACTAAAGTTTTAGTTGGTAGGTGGATCAAAGAAATAGTCTTCTAAGACTGCTTACATGTCAATAAAACAGATTTCAAGAGCCTAAGTTTTCTTAAATAATGTATCATGTATTTCACAAAGGAAACTTTGAAAGTAACATCTAAAATTTCACAGTGACTAATTTAATATTTTCTATAAGGGAAAAAATATATTTCACCCTGCATTTTGGGCACTTGATTTAAGCTCTTCTTGGCTTGGATGCAGGTTGGTATCTTGGTAGGGCATTTCTGCAATTTTTCTCTTCCTGGGGGAAAAAAAAAAAAAAAAGGAAATTCCTTAGAAAAACTAATATATGATGTATCACAGGGAAAGAATGCATCACTGAGGCATCACAACTGCTGCAAGGCAAACAAAGCACCTCTGTGTGCACCATTAAGTACAAGTAAGTACAAATGGCATGAATGCCACCTTGTTTGTACATCTCAGATCTTGGACATTTAGGGAAAAAGAAGGTTTGAATGTAGGGCTGGTAATGAGCACGGAACATTGACTGTAATGGGTTAACTTAGGATGCCAGAGTGAGTTTCAGCAAAGCTGATCTTTTTATCTGTCGTGGTTTTTTTGTGGCTCCAGAGATTTAGAGCCACTTTCACAACCTCAGCATTATAGTATATATGTGCTAAAGGATAAATGAAAAAGGGGAAAGAAGCAAAAGAAAACCCAAATGAAACTTTGAAGCAGAAGGATGATGACTGATGGGAGACAATAAGGAAAGGTTTTCAGGGAGCCAGATTTCCAGAATGGCTTTGAGCAGGGAAGCAGAACAACTGTTCTGAGTGTTCAATATGAGTTGGGTAAAGGCAAATAAGGGAAGAACCATCACAATGAATTGTGGTTTTTGCTTCAACAAAACACATTCAAAGATTTCTGGACTACAAATTAGATCAGGTATTCAGTGAGAAAACCCAGAGTCATAATTGTGCACAGATTGTCTCCAGCAGCTGGTGCTGATGTATGAAATAGGGTACATTATGATATCCCTACAGGTGGTTTGCCACAACTTCTGAATAGCTTGGCTTAGAAACTAGGTGAAATATGTTGAGCTTTGTTGTTGAGACCAAACACTACTTTAGGGGTTGTGTGTCAGTTTCCAGCACAAACCTCACATCTTCCACTGTCAGCTAGGAGAGGAAGGGAATCTGATAACATTCCACAGAAGAAGGTATGGGACTGATACACAAGTGTAAACAAATATTACTGGAACAAAGATTCTTAGACTCTTCATCAGGTTAGTTGTTAATATCCTCTGCAATATTACTTACGTCAACACTTCTGAATAAGGTGAAATTCAGATTTTAAATAAATTTTTTAGTGGCTTTAGGATACCCTTCACACCTCATCATTCTCTCCCCCAATGTCTTCACAAAGCGGATGATCTTTGTCACTGAAGCCCCTCATTTATCACTCAGTTTTTCGTAACTGTGATTATTAGTGTGCAATTTCTGTTACCTGCAGTTTTCACGCACTTATATTATTTGTTTCATTATAGGAAACGTTCATCTGCACTGTATCTCAGTAATTAATTTATCCCAACATTGTTTGCTGAAAATGAAGTAACAGTTCTTGGTTTTGAAAATTATGTATTACACCACTACTTAAAAAGTAACCATTTTCTACCCTGCATCTGAGCTTTTCATACTTAAATCTTCTATCAGTAAATTGTTTTATCCCTGCATTTCTTTAGTCTTCAAAAACACGTTCCGACCACCCTCACAACATGTTTCAGTTTCAATTGCCGTTTTCCATATGTTTTAATAGATCATTTGACTCTAATTTATCTCCAGGAGCTTTTCTGCACTGACCTGCTGCATCAACTCCCTGCACTGTTGTTTTTGGGGCTCTCATTGCCATTTATCTTTGCCAGCCTCATCGCTGCTAATGCTTGTCTTGCGTGTTAGTCAGACCAGACGGTGTACCATCTTGAAGGATCCACCCTGTATGCCACCTAGCTAATTAGGGAGGCCCAATTTCTAAGGCAACAGCTTGCAGTGTCTGTGGGATCTTCTGTTACAGACACCGCCACAAATAATTATTCGGAGTGACATTAATTAATTGGTCTCTTCCCAGAATTTACTCTGTTTTGGCAAAGACATCACAGCATTTTATTTATACTAGCTCTCCCTCCTTTACAGTCTCTAATCAGATTGACTAAGGAGAGCTAAACTATTATTATTCATATTGAAGATAAATAATTTCGTTGCTTGCTTCTGAGTTGTCAGTCAGTGCTTTGTCATGGGCTTTAGTTGTTTGGCTGGCTGGATCCTTCCCCAAATCCACACATCACTGCTCATAACATATCTGGAAAGCTCTGGGATTTCCCTAGTGTTGCATTGACTCATTTTATGGTTGAATTGTTTCTTTAGTGGAAGAGAGACAAGGAACTTGCAACATAAATAAGTTTCTTCCTTCCTTTACAACGGGAGTGATGGTGAATGTCAGCCTAATCACTAAATCTTCTTCAGTCCTCTTCTTTTCAAGTGTTCGTTTTCAAAACTGCTTCATCAGTCACTGTTTGCTTCTTAATATTAAAAGTGCTATGAAAAAGTGGAATATGTAACTGCTCTGCATAGAGGAAGGACACAGTAGCTTTCCCCACGTTCTAGGCCCTCTCTTCCCTCCTCCACCCCAAAAAAAGGGAAAACATATTTTTACAACACTGGAAACAAGAAATATGTCAAAAGAAAAAAAATAAAAAAAGGGAGGAAAACCCCTCAAACTCATTTAAACATACAAATTTGTGGCAACTAAAGGGGAAATATAATGATAAAGCATCTCATTCTGCAACGACCAAACCTAATTTGTCAGTTTTATTGCCTACGTTTAGAATTTAGATTTCATCTGTTCACCAGAAATTACTGCAACTTGCTGGTTAATTGTTAGAGCAACCTTTGGAAAACCATGTCTTGTATCATTTTCCAGCATCAGGGTTATTATGGAAGACATAAGAATACAATATTTCAGTAGGAAGTAGAACAATATTAGAGGATATATCAGTGGTCATGGGTGTCGTCTGAGTTCTGCTCCTGGTGCATTTTTTATGATGTGGGTTTTCCCCCCTCATTATTGAGATTGTACATACCCTCTTTGCAACCATGGTAGCAATATTAATACAAATATTATTACATAATTACAGGCCCTTTTTGTGAGTGGATCATTTAATTCCATTACTGACTGACTAGGGTATAAGGCCAGTGTTTAGAATATTTACAAAAGCATAGTTTTAAAAAGCAATCTTATTTCTAAACTGCAAAAATTATCATCTAATTTCATTTATATTTAGCTGGCCATGTAATTTACACTACACAAAGACTTAACAATGGCAGTGGAACTGACAATATTTGTTTACATCTGTATTGTTTGTACAACCTGTTTCACAGTATGATGAATTTTATTGTATGGCAGCCATAAAGCTTTCCTAAATTGGCTTTTATATGTTGAATTCTTAAACAAATATTTTTCTTATATATTTTAATATATATATTTATTTTTAATTGATGCTTAAAATTTTAAAACTTTATTTTCCCTCTGATTTCAACCACTAACATAGAAGAAGAACTTTGAAATGGCAATCCCCCTCACACTGTCATTTCACCAGAGTTATTTGTGACTTGGGAAAGACTATTGTGATTATCAAAATCATCAACAACAAAATAATAAATCTTATTTTTAATATTACTATCAAGATAATAATAAGTACTGTTGTCTATTATTAACTGTATTTCCTTTCATGTGCTGATAACATACGGCTTTAAGAAAAGTGCCCATAAAGAATTTCAGTATGCGGTATAGACAGACAAAACAGTGATGATCTTCTGATTTCAATAATGTAAATAGGGAGATAGGAAGCACAAATTTAAATGTGAATCTGTAGATTTCCATTTTCTGGAGGCCTGTTGCATGGTGCAGACACTGAATATATAATTAAACCTGATCAATAGGAAACTTTGAGGGTGAAGTTGAACCAAAGTTTCCCTAATGACCTTCTATTAAATTCCTGGAGATGTCTCCCATGAGTTGAGATATATATATATATATATATATATATATAACAGCAATTCTCCTCAGTGTCTGTAGCACTTGATCACACCTCGAAATGCAATTCCTTTTCCAAGGGTCAAAAAGAAGGATTTTTTTTTTTTTTTTTTTTCCACACAGTCAGGTATCCCAAAAGGTGAGAAAGAAGATTCTCTCCTCTTTCCCCAGTAAGTGGCTCAAGCATCAGGCTACAGACCCCTCTGTCTGAAAACAATATCCCTCCTTCCCTTTTGAAATGTGTCATTATGCAGAAAATACTGTGAAAAAGAGTAAAAAGAGCAAGATTTTGAGAAAGAACAAGTAGGAGATCGAATCTTTGGTAGCGAGTCCTGAATATTCTTTGGTCATAATTTCTAATGATAAGTTTTTGCCAGTGCTGTTCTATTACTTCTAATCTTTTACTCCCAATTTATGTAACTGCATGCTTACTTACAAATTGAAAACCAAACTACCTAAAAATCCAGCAGATTACAGTGAAAATCATTTAAGGCATAAAGACTGTAGATATCTAAATTTCATACAGCTGGACAAGCAGGGCAGTTTTTTCAAGTACTGAATTATCAATGCATGAGTATTGAGAAGCATTAGGCCATATTAATAACCTGGTAGATGATAAAACACACTAATTAAATAAGCTATAGGAAAAAGATAAAGGCCTGCTTTAAAATAGTGAACTATGAAGTTGATCAGGATTTGAAAAATAATGCCAAAATTCTTTAGAAAAACATCAGAATAAAATTCTGTTAAATACTGATTAGCAAAATTAAAAAATATATGCATATATTTTAAACATCCTTTATAGGTTTGGGTGGGTTTTTATTCTCTTTAGTATTTTAGTTCACACTTTTTTCTCCACCTGGTGTCCCACTGATTGGCTTTTCTCCTAGCAACTCATAATTTTATGAGCGATACAATAATTTGAGGAGTTGGATTAGATAACCTTTGAAAGGTCCCCTCCAACTCAAGCTATTTTATGACAATGTTATGTCTTTCGCCCAATTACCGTGAGAGACTGAAATGTAAAAGGTTAATGACTAAAACAAACATGTGGGAGGTATCTGAGCATTTCCACCTCAACCCCGATGGCAATGAAAAGAAGGTTATATAATAATATAAAAGTATAAAGATATCACTTAAGAAAAAATGCAAGGAAAAGAAAGAAAGAGAAAGAAAATATGAGTGGATAGTGGAGAAGAAATGTATCACCACCCGTGGATCCAGCAAAGATTGTTGAAATCCAGATGTCGGTTCAAGTGATGGTCAGTCTTGATCCACTGGGAATGGGGGAAGCGAAATATGGCAACAATGGTTAAAGAAAATAGAAGATGTACTAGATGTAAGAATGTGAACACAAAATCGGAGTGGAATAATGAAAGATGGAGTGAACACAGAATAGGGAGCAAAAAAAAGTGAAAAATGCAGAATGAGCTATTAGCCAGATGCTGAGGCTATCTGATTCCTTAAAAGTAATCTTAACATTTTTTTTTTTTTCCAGTATAAGAGAACAGCAATCAAGAAGATACAGGGGAAAAAAAAATATAAAAAGGGTTTTGAGAGAGCACTAATGCAACTAAACCCAACACTGATAAATGAATATAAGAACAGACTCAAACTGCAGTTCAGAAGTGGTTATCAGTCTAATCACCTAGTGCTATTTTCTCTGTACTCCACATGTACGCTCACACTTAAACACAATTAGCCAAATGCTCGCCTTTGAACAGTCAAGATCTTCAAGAAACTTGTTTAGCAATTAGGCTGCAGAGAGCAATTAAGTGTTTCAAATATTCAATACTGAAAGTATTGCACTGAAAGTGCAATAATTACAACATTATTGGCTGTGGGCACTGTTGAAACCTTCACTGTTTTTTACAGATGTGCAGCGAAGATGTCAAACTGACAGGAGCATTCTAACCACAGTGTACCATTTCTGGTTACTGCAGTTTATCTTTCACGTAGTAAAGTGTTATGATCCGGTCAAAACAAGCATTCACAATTTAGCTAGATGTAACTTATGGTAAGAAAAGAGGAGTCACAGTTTTCTCTGGTATTGCATTTAAGATATCCCTTTGCACAGCTCTGTAATTTGCAGCCATTTAGTAGTAGCACAAGTGAAAGGCTGTTAATCAGGTCCTGAGAAGACAGCAATCTCCAGGTCTAAATAGAAAGTGTTTTGAAGATTGTGTCCTGATGACAGATAAATATTGGATCCATACTCTCAGGCCTAGAGGAGGCATGACTGGGACATATAAGCAAATAGTAAAGATAGGTTTAAAACAGCTTTGTAACGTTTATGTCAAAGAACTTCTGTGGACAATAGCATAATTTATAGCTACTTGAGGTTGCACTGGGTTGTTTGCATGCATATCTGCACAGGTTATAGTGCTATAACACGGAATATGAATTGCAGTCACTATTTATATAGCCACGTAACTTACATGTCCTCTCTAATTTCAATTTAATTTATGGAAATTATTTAAACAACAGTCAAGAATGAGTCTTCACAACAACAAACTCTATAATTTGTCATTGCACCAGAATTGTTTAATTGGTTTAGTATTAGTATACTTATAATGACAAAATTAAACAATATAATAAGATCTATATAGACCAATGAAAACACTGCATTCCTCTTTTTCAGCTGGACAAAAGCCTGTATGTCACTTCTGCTTTTGAAGGGACCCTCAAACAGCTAATTTTTAAAACTGTCACAAGATTGAAAAATAGATGTGAGTGACCATGTTCATATCAGGAACTTCAATCTAGTATTGAAAGCTCTTTTTTATGCCCAAACAAAATTTATATGAACTACCTTTCATGAACATCTTTTTTAATTAAACTCTAATTGCTTTGGTACTTCAAAGTTATATCCCTGACCTAAAATTAATTCATTGTTTATATTCGTTAGGCTCACTGGAAGCCCGGGAGGCTTCATGATCTGTTCTCACAGATTAAACAGAATCACTGAATTATTCACATATGCAGAATTCTTACTAGTGTCTTACCTGATGCTTCATTTATTATTACTGAATACCTATGAAACTACTGTAAATAATAAAGTTTGATTTATAGTGCACTAGTAGTAACCTCTGCTCTCTCGAACTAATGTTCTATATAAGTCCTTTCTGTAAAAATATACTTTTGAAGGACAATGAACCATCCTTTTAATTTGCACCAGTATGCCTGACAAAGAAGGAAAGGGGAAGAAAACAAACAAACGATTAAAAAAACCCTCAACCATCAAACAAAACAACCCAACAACAACACCAAGAAAATGCCAATGCAACTGACCAAACCAAGACAAAGAAACAAACAAAAAAGAGGCAGAAAAAAAAAAAAAGTACTTCTGCTAGGGAGTAGTGCATGCAAAGCAGCTTACCTGCATTTTATTTTCTTCTAACCACAAACACAGAAATTCTCCTGTGCACTGAAGGAAATGGGATAAAACAGCTCTACCAAAAATTTCAGCCAGCAACCCAGAATGATCAAAAATGAAGGCCAACCACAAAATTCAGGTTACAGCAAAAGCCTGTATGGCTGAACCTTTTGTCTTGGTTGGAAGAGGAGAACACAGTTTAAACAATGGAGAAATAACAGTCAGAACAAAAAAAGAGCATAGATTTACATAAAAGAAATGAAGAAAATTTAAGGACCTGGTAAGTGTAATTACTTACTCTCCTGTTTAAGACAGTTAGGATACAAGTTTCCATAGTGAAGAGATAAAGATAAAAATATGTGACTGAACAACAGTCTGCACCAAAATCTTGGGAAATTGTCACTTCTATTACACTGATTCATTTTTTTATTCTTCTTAAATTTCAGCACTGATGTCATGGGCAGATGAATGAAAAATGCATAGAATTGGCATTTTCCAAAACCGTGACCTGAACTATCCTTATATTGCTCTCTCAAAAATAAGAACCTTATATACGTTGTGCAAATAAGTCTACACAAATATCAGTTCAAAATACTTATCCAGAATATCTTTCATATTGGTTACATTTCCCTTTTGGAAAGCTTTATGATGAAATATTAACAAAGCCTTTCAAAACCAACGTGAACCATATCCTAACCTTTGTCATTTGAAAACACTAGCTGAGACAATAATGTCTCACACGTTGCATGTGTGTGAATATGCTTGGGATGGTAAGGCCTCCTGATTTTCTAATGCCAAATTTTAATAAAATAAAGCTCTTCAAATGTTAGTAGCAAGAAAAGAAGCAGGACTGGTAAAGCATTTGACACAGTCGGAGAAATGCTATGGAAAAAACGTAACCACATCTGTATTCAGAATTATAGTTATTCCAGAAACATTCTCCAGTCTCTGAGACCTCTCTCCCTCCAGGAATATGTAGGGTTGGCATTTATATATTTAATGAACACACTGTGTAAAAATATCAAAGCAGTCTAGAAAGCATGATAAAGTAGCAAGAAGGAAACCATCTTACTCTTGGATCCCTGCACAAGTCTTCCCAGTAAGAAGTTTCCAAAATGCGAAAGGGAAAATTTGAGTAGAATTGCGTTCATTACAAAAAGACAACTTTTAAAGTGGTTATTAGCAACAGAATGCTGTTGCTAAATAGAATACCTTGTTATGTCACTTTCAAAACACTGCATCATTATCAAGTAAGGCTTAAGAGACAACAAGAGACAACATATTTCACATGGTGATGAACACTCCTGTGTAAGGAACATTTCTCTCACTATGATTCCAAGGTAGACACAGATGCTACATAGAATGGTATGGGGTGCCAACAGAAAAGAAAAGAGATAAAAAATGCAACCTCAAAAAGAGAAGTCATTCTGCAGTCACTGTGCAGTCAGGGTCACAGGGTCTGGATGCCCTGCTGATGTCAGACTCCAAAGTCTTGCTTCTCCTTTGAGCACCAAGGAGTAACTTTGAGCTTGACAGCTTGAACTTGAGTTTGAGGGACACAAACTGACAACAGCAGCAGAAAAGACACAAAAATTATGCTTCCAAAACTACTAGACAAAGAATTTAGCTGAAAGAACCGAGGCACTGGCTACTGTATTAATTTTTTTTTTTTTTTTTTTTTTTTTTTAAGAATGAGTCTCCCACATTTCTTATATTGGCTTTTTTTTTTAAAAAAAAAAAACAAACTTGGCTTTCCAATAAGCTGTAAAAATGCTCCTAACACACTTAACCTTGTTGAATGAAGAACTATCTGTCAAAAAAGTGAACTTTCAGACTCAGCCTGGAAAATGTATATCCAAAGATCTGTACCCAGCTGGCTTGCTGTGATTAGGATTGAGCTGCATGACATGACCAATTTCTGGGAAATAATGGCAAGTCTGTAGCAGTAATAGCTACTTCTCGACGTGGAGAGCTCAAATCCAGATAAATATGTCTATGGTCTATATAAATATATCTAGTACTATTTTGAGTACTGAAGTTTTTATGAGATCTTGCCAATCTCTAAAGTAAGGTCATTATAAAAGGAAATGGAGGACTCCTCTAATTGCATGCAAACACACCTGTGTCCACTTTATTGCTGTATATAGTTGCAAAGGAAGGGATAATCCTGCAACCTAACATCTGAGACAATACCTAGAACAGGGTATTGTTGGAACAAGGTCTTCAATCTCAGTCTACACAGTAGACTGTAGCAATTTTTCACTCCACCTGAAAAGAAAGAAAGAAGAAAAGAAAGAGAGGTATAAGAGAATGGGATGCCCTATGAATGAGCAGACTTTTTAAACTCTTTTTTTTTTTCCATTTGGGTGTATACCCCAATAAAGCCTAATAAATTACAACCTAACCTAAAGGATCTAGTTTGATGCTTTGGAATATTTATAACTTTATATTTCTCTAAGACTTAAGACAGTAGATAAAATTATAACAGTACAAACTCACCCTACTGAAAGCAAGCTAAAAATAGAGGTATATTTCTTTAATATCTCAAACTATTCTGAAGATATAAATGAAATTCAGGTTTTAATATCCTTTTATTTTTAAATGCACGACAGCAATAGGGAATGGGCCTTATTTATTTATTATTAAGTACACATGGTCCTGAAGTCCTTAAAAATAAAAACATTGTTAAAGGAAAATTGTTCTACAAAATATATTAACTATGCAAAAGACCTACTAGTGGTAAAGAGTGAGTGATGAATTCTGTCTAGTCTTTTTTTTTTTTTCTTGTTCTGAAATGACTTCTATGGGAAACTCTCATGGTCAAATGGGCTGGTAGTTCAAAAACAAGGGACAGACTTGGCCAGAAAAAGTATAAATGTGGACTGAAGGATACTCAATTAATAGAGAGATATAGAGAGACAAGTTGTGAACACTCCATATCCCAGAAAATGCTTGTGAGAACTTAACTTTTTGTTATAATCAGTCTTCTTTCTGGAGGAG